>JAODJX010000020.1:6999032-7010288 GCA_026776945.1 Isichthys henryi
GCAGCATGGTGTTAAGGAGTACAAGGACAGCAGAAACGACTGGCAGCATGGTGTTAAGGAGTACAAGGACAGCAGCAGCTAGTGGCAAACATGGTGTTAAGGAGTAAAAGGACAGCAGCGGCTATTGACAACTGGGCATGTTCATCGCCCGTTTCTAACTTTTAAATAAGCGGCATTATTCCAGATCCCGAGTTCAGTTTAGGCTGGAAAAGGGTACTTTTCTGCAACAGCTCTGTTGTTGGGTTTAGTTGACACGCTGTATGTTGAAACACAGAGCAGAAGAAGGTGTCACTCTTTTCTGTCTCTAAGCTGACACATTAATGAAGAAAGCCTGTTCATTTCTCATACACAAGAGTCTTTTTTAGGAAACTGTTGACACAAAATATTTAAAAATACATACAGGTGAATATGTAATGGACAACACATCAAGTGTTAGCACCCATAATGCATTTCAGTGAAACACCCAAATGCTAAATGAACCAAAGCATGGTGAATTATTGATTTTTTATAATTATGACTCCGAGTAAAAGCAATGAATAGGAAAGCACCTGATTACCTACCTTGAACTTTGTTTCCAAATGATTTTATAAGCACTAAAACTTATCTACAGTATTAATAATTATTAACTAGGAAAAGCGCAGCATGTCCACCCATAAATGTTAGTGGTGACTGTTAGATCTTGAAAATCTTTCGTATTTATTTGAAAGAAGAAAATTCCTCATATGAAAAGAAGCTTTGCACACATACATAGGTGTGACGGCGAAACTTAAGGTGATAATGCAGACTCAGCTTGGCTACTCCGCTGACCTTAGGATTTGAACCAACAACCTTCCGATCACAGACACAGGGACTTAACCTGTACAGCCACACCTCACCCCTATCACAGAAGACATTGCTGGAATTTGAATCTAGGATCTCCCGTTTACTAAACTGGAACAGTAGCCAACAAAGCCAAATTCCCAACTGCAGCTCTGTGGAAAGATAGAGCAGCAACCTAACCTAAAATGCTGAAGGGTGAGCTTTCGACGTGCAGCTGCTGACAGCCCAGACCTGCGCCTGCACTGAATTCATGCCTGAGCCGTACATGCATGACCAACTGGCATATTTCTAAGCTGGATTCTATAAAAACCCTGCAAGGCCTTACATTATTACTTCTCCCAGTGATGAAGTCCAGCATGGCCACTGCGTACTTCTCCCTGAAAAGTCTGTAATTTTCAGAGGGGCCAGAATCTTTGAAGTGCATTTGCACAAACTGGTCACTTTCAATGACTCTGCCAAACCACTAAAACAAAATTTAAACTGACTAACCCAGGCGCTGAGGCAGCGCGGCAGCTCAAGTCTAACTGTACGTTGCTTATAAACCAGCAGTGCTTGGAGTCTGTGCCGTAGTTCAATTAGAGGCCGAAGGAATCAAAATGCCCTGTTTGCACTGGGCTCACAAGTTAATCTTTTTTTATGCGATATTTTTAGAGATGACTGGCACTGGAACACAAGATGACGTTCTGACTATCCTCAATGGATAATGGTAAAGGCAGTGAAGGGACTTCAGATTGTCCACAATGGACATGCATGTCTTAGAGAAGTAAAAGTCCCAACTAAAGGTGTCGTTATCAATGCCTGGGTTCAAGGATCAATGCCTGGGTTCCTGGCACCCATACAGACGACAGAGCATAAATGGGGCTGGATTCAGAAAGGCTACATCCTATTTTGACATTCATATCACCACCGATCCAATACGGTTAGAGGTCTACACCGCAAAGCGCATTCCCCAAGTTAAAGGTCCTCCATTGCATTTTAACTCATATTCTTCACCAAACTGAGAAATTGCTCACTAATTTACAGAGCACAGAATGACATTTCCCGAACTTACAAACAATCATTAGCTAGTGGAAAGCTCACACAGTCCACTTGTTGCAGGGCTGTGTGAGTTCCAGCACATGCCGTTCAGCCACATTAGTGTGCCAGATACTTTTTAGCATCTCTTGCAGATTAATCTTTTGTAGACCAGGCCCATGCTGGGTAAAATGATCCCTGTTGTGGTTGGTGCCCGTCCAACCCTACCCTTCGTCTCTTCCATGTTTGGACAGTAGGTGTTGCTGGCCATCCAGTCCTCCCCTGTCTTTGAATCCTTTAACCTCATGTTTTTTCTCCCTACTCTAATACTCCTGCAAAGTGTGTGGCTCAGTGATTGAGAACTGATTGGATAAGGGTTTGAACCCTTCTTAAGTCCTGCCTCACCTGTGGCCTGTACTACGAAGCGGGGTTACTGGCTTATCGGGGTAACTTGTCGGATTTAAGGTACCGCAGTTTAAATGGACTTTATATTCATTTACTTACATTTTGCCCAGACTACCTTAAATCTGACAAGTTACCTCGATAAGCCAGTAACCCCGCTTCGTAGTACAGGCCCCTGTTTTTGGTTTCTTGTTTTCCTTAGTGTTTATAATTTCAGATTACGGATTTCCTAGTATTTTTTATTTTCTGTCTTAGTTCTCCCATCACTCATGATCCACCCTCCTTGTGTTAATTTACTGGTTTTGTTTTGTACCTTTGAATTCAGTAATTCCTAGTGTTAGATTATTGTTCTCTAGTTTGTTTGTTAACTTTCCTTACACCTGTTCTTTAGTTGCACCTTTTGCTTGTTACTCTGTACTGTTTGATTGGTTGTCTTGTTAATGCTTCATTCCTGCGTCCTCATTAGCTCAGTGTTGGTTTGTGTATTTAGGTTCCTGCCTTAATGCTTTTCCCCAGTGAGTCATTGTATACGGTATAGTTGTGTAGGTGAACTCTGTGTGTCTCTGGTGTATTTAGTTTAATAAAGTCCCTTTGTTTTACAGCTGTAAGTGGACGGTTGCCCTCATTTCCCGCCTGCACCATGCCCTGCTGCCGTGACAGATCCCAACTTCTAATTCCGCCGCCTATGTTGCTTCTCTGGCGCAACTTTTTTGAAAAACTCAGATACTATAAAGTCAAGCTGTAGCCACGCCAGTGGGTCACGTCCTGAAAGAGGTAATGCTAGTTAGGAAAAGCTCTCTACATGATTACCCTCATTATCTGGTCTCTGCATGATTACCTTGATTATCTCTATGTGTACATAAAAGGTCACTCCTGACCAGGTCAGGAAATAGCCTACACATGCAGAAGTCTACTCCCTACTGAGCAAAAGCAATCAACATTACAGCACATTTAATTTGGAGCATTTGGCCTTTAAAGAGGTAATTACCAAAAAGTTCAAAGCCTACCTTTGGGGTGCCATGTTTACTGTTTTTACTATGAACAACGTCACTTCAGTCCTACTTAGTGGCTGAGGAGCAAAGTCTCCAGATGTGTTGAAATACCTTTTCAGGGGGTGTTACCTGTAATGATCTCTCCAAACTCTGATAAAAGCTGCAGGCCTCGGGAAGCTGAGCCCAGCTTCTTCACACTTGAACTGGGAAATTCATTTCCTTGCTGCAAGGTAAAATATTACTCAAGGTCTAATTAATGCTGCCTGTATTCATCTGAGACTAATTCTGCTAATTATCTTTCTTTGGAAAAGTACAGGACCACATGCTTGTACATTTCAGTCATGATAAATCTCTCCTTTTTTCCCCATTATGGACTGGAATTCCCTGCTAAGGAATTTTCCATTATTGAAAAAGTCATGTAGTTTCAGCTTACGCAGCTGGAGGTCTTCCCTGTCCTGTCCACTCTGATGGCCTCGCCAGGCATATTCCAATGATACACTGAGGAACACAGAAAATTCTTTATAGCAATGTTCCCTAATCCGATCCTTGGGGATCCACTGTCGGTCCATGTTTTTGCTCCCTTGAGAGCTGGGATGGAGCAAAAACGCGGACCGTCTGGTGGTCCCCCGAGGACTGGGTTGGGAAACCCTGCTTTATTGGATACAGAGGAATGGGGCCCCCAAATATTTCAGTAGACTTTCTTGGAAATGTGGGCTGCAAAGCCAGTTCGAACCATTTGGGTCTTCTCTATGATGTACTGGATCCCCAACTGACGTTATGGTATTTTGGTTGTTATCACTCTGACCAAAATGCATATAACTAAGTTATTGAATTTAAAAGATTTTTTTTTAAGTGAGTTCAGGTCTAGAAAGTAAAAATCCAGACCAAGATTTTGTTTCAACTAACAAGCTGAGCATAAAAAGTCACAGTCACAGGATACTCGACTGGCAGGTTCTTTGTGGATAGAGAGACAGTAGTCTGAGTAACACGGAAGTGCTAATGTTCACCACCCAGGTATCGGAGTCAGGCACTGGTGTACTGACATGTTATGCGAAGCTGCAAGGAATTCTGGGTGACAGCTTACCCACTGTGCAGTTTACCTAGATGATCAGGTAACTTTCAGGTGCAGACCATTGATCAGGAGCACATCTCCAAGAATGATTCATAAGGAGCAGAGTGGATGTGTAAATCCTTCCAAGGACCAGTCATGCTGCAGCAGCCGCTATGTAGCTAATCGCTGTCAGCTTTTCACACTGGGGCATGTCGGGGAAACAAAGGACTGTCAGCAGAAGAAAAAAATAAACAGTGTAGATGGTCATGCAGAAAAAGAATAATACTGTACTGACTGCCTGCTATGTGACTTGGCACTTGTGAGTTTTATGAAATTCCTTTCAAAAATATACTCGTTTCAAGGCCTAGAAAACGCATCGAATGGATGGATAGTCATTGCAGCATTTCTCTTATCATATAATGGCAAATCATTAGTGACCAAGCACCCGGTTAGCAGCCCCACCCCCCACCTCTGTGGTCATTTCCTCTCCAGCCCCAACCAGCCGCTCTCCAAAAATAGGGTTTTATGCCACGATGACCTTTATCACACTTTACCCACTGGTATGATGTTAATGAAATTACAGGCCTTTTAAATCTTGACTGTATTTTTCAATTATCTGCTATAAAATTGACCGGTTAGAATCTAGTGGAGAAGAATTAACCCCTAACACTTCAAATCATAATTAAGAGACACAAGGGATTCTGAAGGATCCAACAAGACCTTCTGCGACACATTATCCTGAGAGAACGAGAGCAAGCATGTAGGTGAGAGATAAAGGGTGATTTGATGAAGCTTTTCTGTTAGATCGTGTTCGGGTTCATTGTCTAAAACACTGCTGTAATGTTTCTAAGCCTTAATAAATCGGAAGTAGCAGTATTAATTCCAGGCTCTCACGTGATGCTCCCTTCATTAAGTGTAGCTGCAGTTAGCCATCTGAAACATACCTTCCATAGATGTCGTTTTTAAAATATTTCCTAGCATGAATGTAGCCATTATACATTTCCCCATAATTTATTTTTACCCTCTAAACTTTGGTTCATTATTGGTCTGACTAAAGTAAAATTGACTGTAACGTGATAAGTGTTAATCTTTGAAAAGGAGAACTTTTATGCAACTTTCTCATGCTCAGTTCCATACATCACTGACTATAGTCCACACATCCATTTGTGCTCCGGCCATTTATCTAGTACCGGGTCACAGACGCACCACACGGCTGCCATGTTGCACTGGGATGGCTGTCATCCCATTCTACCCAGTGGTAGCTCACTCTTCTGGATCTCACCAATCAGAGAAGTGAGCATTAAACACTTTGCGAGTGTAAGGACCTGAGCTTAATTTAGATCAAAGTCTGGATTCTATGTTTGTGGGGCTGGTTATGGTTTGGCTCTTACTTCTGGGATTTGCTCTGGGTTGCCTGTGTTGTTACCTGTTTGTGATTTCGTCAGTTAGCATTTTGTTGCCTGGTCCACACTTCCAAATAGACTGGCGTTTCCTTAAGAACATAAGAACTCCTCTTGAGTTTCCTGGTCCTGGGCAGCCTGTGTTGTGCTCCCAGGTACATGGTCTGGATTAAGCGGCATTCCACAGCTGGTGTTTAGGTTTGTTGTGGTTCTTTAGTTTTGCTATTGTAGCTCCACTTCCTGGTTCCTGTTCCCAGTTTTCCAGTCCCCTGCACGTGAGTAGGTCCTTTGTGCAGCTCGACCTGGAACCGTCCCCTCTGCCAGCTGCTCCACGTGCCGCTCATTAGCCACTTCCAGCGATTGGCCGTGACACGGTCTAAGGGACCAGTGGACAGAAGACCTGCCTTTATGGATGGGCAGCCTCATTCTGGGTTGCCAGTCCACTGCAGGGATAAACGGCTCAAAATCCTGCTTTGCCATTTAAAGTACATGACTGTACAGTAAACTGACACTTAATGAACTAACCATGACCATGTAACTGGAGGAGCACAAAGATTCAGCAGTTTCAGTGCTATAGACTGAAATTTAAAAGTCTCTTACCATAGAATTACCTTCTGAAATGATTCTGATAGGTTCTGTTAGAAAATTGTTGAGCAGCTTCTGCTCCAATTCTGATTACCCTTGTACCTAGACATTCATTGGAAGCTCAGCTTAGCTGCACTTATGCCTAATAGGCTCCTTGTCAGCCTTATGTGTCAATATGTTATTTGGCTCAATTGTATGTTACTTTGAACAAAAACATATGGTAAATATGTAAAAAGTAAAAATGTAAATTATGGTATGGTGTTGTCATGCCCGGCTCGTACGATCCTCGTGTGTGCCACGCCCCCCTGATTATCCACGTGTGCTTCCCCGATCGTACCCAGCTGTGTCTGATTATGTTTGCCCAGTCTTGTGTATTTCAGTCCGTGTCTTGCGCTGGGTCCTTGTCCGTCATTGATGTTAGTTAGCGTTATTGATGTTCCCTGCTATCCGTTTCCCGTTTCTAATTAAACCCCAGTTTACCCCGTACCTTGCCTGCTCGCCTGCTTTCTGCCCGTGTGCCTGCCCGAGCGATCGCCCGCTTACCCGCTTCAACGCCGATCGTAACAGGTGGTCCAGTGAAGGGAACTCTTTAGCATACCAAAATATTTCGATCAATTCTATGCTTCTAAATATGTGGGAACAGCTTGAGGAAGGCCTTCTGTTCAAGCATGACTGTGACCCAGTGCACAGAGTAAGGTCCATAAAGACATGGTTGGGAGACTTTGGCGTGGAACAACATGACTGTCCCACACAGAGCCCTGACCTCCAACCCCTCAAATACCTTTTGGGATGAACTAGAACAGAGTTTGTGAGCCTTCACATCTAATATCAGTGTCTGACCTCACAAATGCTCTTGTGGATGAACAAGCAAAAATTCCCGCAGACACACTCCAAAATCTTGTGGAAAGCTTTTCCCAGAAGAGTGCAGCTGTTATACTGTAGCTGCAAAGCGGGGACTAATTCCATACCGATGCCTATGGATTTAGAATGGGATGTCATGAAATTTCCTGTGGTTGTAATGGTCAGGTGTCTCAGTACTTTTGTCCATATACTGTACAGTCTATTATCATGGCCAGGATAAGCGGTTAGAAGAAGCATGGATGGAAATGTGCGTAATTCATGGATCTTCACAAAAAACTCGTGAAACCCAAAGAATTGTACAGCGATGGTCTATTGATTGAACTGCCGCTCAGTGGGAGGTCGGCTTACAGTGAAGCTCAGTCAGGTCTTGCTGGGGCATCCAACACTTGGCCTCCTCCATGTCCATCGACTGCGAATATGCAAAGAAATTGACCAGGTGTTTGCTGTAGATGGCAGCACTGACTTTCATAGAGCAGAGGTCAACCAAGAAAGAGTTGAAGAAAAATTGTTGTAGGAGGTGCGGAGGTATCTGTATATCTAATATTTATTGTCTGGAGAATTACACTATCCAGTCATTATTCTGTATGTTACATGATACTTTCAGAAGCAAGACTATGTGATGTTTTGGCAATAAAAGTTGCCAGTGGTGGGGTGGAGCGTGTGTCCTGGCTGATTTAGTCATACGGATTTTGAATTTGAAAATGCTGTGGTTTGCAGTATTACCTTAATATCATAAAAGCCTATACTTACTACTTTAAAACTGTTAAAAATGTACCAATTTCTCTACACTGTTTGTATTTGCTTGGTTGCAATACATCTGCCCTCTCCTGGTCTGGTGGAACATCCTTACAGTATGGCTGTATGCATGCACTGACGACAACCACCTGTATCTACCGACAATGTAGCTTCCAAAAACAAGACCATCCACAGTCCAAAAGCGAACATGGAAAAGTGTAGCATGAACCAGCCTTAACAGACAGTGCTGCTCCATCAGAGCTAAACGCATCTCACTTTGGGCTAGACGTCCTTGGAGAGTGAGATCTTCTGTTACTGTGGTTATATACGCTGCAGGGGAGAATCCAATTGGCAGTGATTTTACTTGTGTGCATATGATCAAAAGCACCAAGCTATAGGGGTAAGAATCATTTATCATTAATGTCCTTTTTCCTAGCACTGCTATAGGTCTGCACGTTGTCCATGACCCCTGTCCTGTAAATTGTAAATTCATAACATTTGCATGGACTTGTATTTATGTATGTGCCTTTGCTCTTGGGATAAGCTACAGAACCCCACCATTCTGACAGGATAGAGCAGATTACAGAAAATTTATATTCAGATATAAAGAAATGCAGACTTTCTTTGGCAGTCAGGCAGACTGTCAGTCAGTCAGGACAGCTTAAAAGTGATATAATTGGTCATAATCTTGCCATATGGGCACATTATTTCCAGGTGACGGGCTGGTGAGCTAGCATAGCATGCTAACACAAGTGAGGTTCCAGGCTTGTGAAACAGCTTGAGATCCTCTGGGAGAGATGGTGGATTGCTAAACACCATGATGTATGACAAAATTGTGTAAGAGTTTGCATCTGTTCCTTTCCCCTGAAGGCAGTTTATGTGCCTCATTTCTGGCATCTATGTGTTTATCTCGTCTTACAGCTGACAATTCGCATTTAACGAGACGAACCTCCAATTAACTCAGCTTTAGTATAAACGTTTAATTATACATTCAATCATTTTCCCCATTCCCCATGTATGGTTTATTATTTTTATTATGAAAGCAAAAGCTAATGATAGTTATGAACACAAGGGGCTTGGAATGATCTGTATAACAGGATTGGGAAAGTGCATAATGGTGTTCAGGAAACTGAACACTTTGGAAGAAGGTGACAGAGCTATTTACATGCGACATGCCTTTGAAGAACAAAGACAGTAAATAGATAAAAACATATAAGAATCAATGGAATTAACAGTCAGTGACGCCCCCAATGTTCTTACAAAAAGGAAAACAGGTACAAAGTTCCTCTGGTTCTCTTTACTTCTCCAGAAAAATGTCAGAATACCTTTATTGAGCAGATGGTCTTGGATATATGTGACTCAGGGTAATTTGGAGACACATTATCTAAATTGCTTCCTGGAATACAGGTTCATATGGAAATGTTAATGCCATAAAAGGCCTGCCATTCAGTCCACAAACAAACAGAGAAGGAATGTATGCTTTTAACTGTGGGAGTTTTTTGGAGCAGTTTTGCCTGATAAGCCAGCAAGAGAAGAAGAATGTACAGTCGAGGGAGATATGTAATTAATATGCGTCATAAACAGAAGTATTTCTTCAGCAACTACAGTATGGACTGATATTGGTCTTAGGTGGCTTTGGGACAAGAAGCTGAGAGTCCGCCTACATGGGGTCACTGCAGTGTTTTCTTGATGGGATATTGGGCCATCTCTCCATACAGGACCCGGAAATTGATACTGAGGTGTTTTTGGGGTCAAGCTATAAATCTTACTTGAGCCATCCGAGGAAAACAAAGTCTTTCCTGAAAATGATGCCACTGCTAAGTCCACCAAATGTATTCATTCATTGCTATGATTTTTAATGTGCTTTTTAAGTAAGTCATGTCTTTCAAATTAATCTTTGATTGTGGAGTGCCACGAGGAGGTGTCTCCTGCATCCTAAGACCGGAGGCATTTACACAAAGTATCACTTGGTGACTTTTCACTGGGACCTGAGAGGACGATCATTTTAGGCACCTTAATGGAATGAAAGCCACCAGCTAAAAGGATCACAGGCGGCTTTCTGCATACGTGGTATAAGCCATGTTCCACAAATGCTGTACAGATATTTCTGGTCTCATAAATTGTCGCATGTTGCGTTATAATATGTATATCCAAGTGTGTCAATATTTTCTTGTTCAAACTCTCATCATATTGCTTTCAAACAGTCAGATTTGGTCCAATAATGTTGGTTCTGTGGGCCTCCATTGTTCAATATGGACAAAATGAGTGATAATGTCTGTTCAGGGTCCAATGCAGCGCAGATTCTGTTACATCAGAACCAGTTTTCTTGGGTGAGTATGTTCATACAGGGAATCTGGCTCTCAAATGTACATACAGCAAACGCAGACACCTTTAAGACAAGATGATGATCACATACAGCCTGGTTCATATATACAGCATGTATGTGTGGATAAGTGTATAGAAAGTGCAGGCGTGCATATCAGTGTAAAGAATGTAGGAATCAATACAGTGAACACAATACAATAAGTGCAGTGAGGTATTTACAATAGTGAGGTATTGCGTGACAGTGCAGCTGGGCAATAATAAAACATAAAGAGGCGAACTGATCCCTTACGACGCGCTACTGGAAGTGTGCTGGTGTACAAACGGACATCTGCAGGTACACAGGCAGTCTCCGTTACCGGCCTGAGGACCAAAGCTGTGTGTGTGTTTGTTCATCCCATAAAATAAAGGGAAGCAAACGGGGGGAGGGTCTTTCTGGCCACCCAAGGACAGTGTGATGCAGCCCCACCCCCGACAGGGACTGCAGACAGGGCTGCAGCCCTCCCCAGGCCTGTCGTCCGCCTACTTCTTTAAAACCCAGTTAATCTGTGCAGTCACCTGCCTGACAATACAAAGGGCCCCATATCAAGGCATGAATGAAGGCTGAAGTCAGGATGAAATAGAAATTAAACTCAGATCATGATTCATGCAGGGATCTTTGATGACGGAAAAGTATATCTGTGAAATATTTTCACATTTCCCATCATGCTCTTCGTTTTAAGACATGCGGTGAGAGTGAAGCTTGGGGCCTGAAAGCCGGGTCAGCCGTTCATCCAGCCTCCTTGGAGCATTTTTCACAGGGTACAGAGCCTTGCTCAGGGGCCTGGTAGTGATGTGGCTGCTCTGCTGAACACGAAGATCAAACCGGTGACCTTCTGATCCCAGGCACAGAGGCTGAGCTACACACCAATCCCGTTTCTTCATGGGGGAAACACAAGTCCACTGAAAACATGGTCTGTCATTTGCTTATGGGGAAACACACCTTCACTAACAGAATGACACCTCTGTTCATGTCTGCCATTTGCTTATGGTGAAACACACCTTCACTAACAGAATCACACCTCTGTTCATGTCT
>JAODJX010000020.1:7011328-7061595 GCA_026776945.1 Isichthys henryi
ATGCTGAGGCTAATTGGAGTTACTAAATTGCCCGTAGGTGTGCATGCGTGAGTGAATGGGGTGTGACTGTGCCCTGCAATGGGCTGGCCCCCCATCCGGGGTTGTTCCCTGCCTCGTGCCCATTGCCTCCGGGATAGGCTCCGGACCCCCCGCGACCCAGTACGAACAGCGGTTTGGAAAATGGATGGATGGATACTCAAAATATTTACCACCAATTATTTCTAGAGGAGGGAGGTGTAATAAAATTGTACTCTAGCAAACTTGTCCCAGAGATTAAAAAGATTTAAATACAGTAAATCATGGCTATACTGCTCCCATTTGAATTTTTAATATTGTTGCAAATCTAATTAAATTATGTTTCCTGTGTCCGTGATTCATGCAGAATTTATTCATGTTTAATGTTAAACCTATTAGCCCTCCTGTGTGAGATCACTCCTATTGACCTATGGCCAAAATATGTGTATTAAACGCGTTCTTGATGGATCTTTGGTTTTATTCAATCGACTCCCATCCAGTACATTTTAATCACAATCCCATGGTTAAATAAATGGGTGATGGGTGTGGTTACATGAACACATGACACAGATACTTATCCGGTGAGAGTGACGTGGATGGGATATGGATGGAAGATTTTTCAGAGACAGAAGACAGTTGTGACTCTGTATTGTGATATAATGGTGATTAGAATATTAGCGATACATCATTCATCCCTGTAGGGAAATTCTCTCTTCGCCTACCTCATCTTGCTCTCCATGAGACTCACAGACACATATGCAAATTGGACAATGCTTGGGGGGTCACAGTGCAGTGCCCCTGGAACTGAGGCACATCAGTCTGCTAACACTGGGATTTGAGCCAAAGTCTTAACCCAATCAGCCCCCCTGCCACCCCCAATAGAGGAATCTATCCTAAGGTCTCATACATGGTTTGCGGGAGCTCAATTCCGTGACATACAGTAGGAGCTGAACTTTGTACCTCAAGCAATCCTACAAACCATAACACTTGATATGACCATAATGGAAGAGAAGCAGTAGAGTATTGGCGTGTGTTTGATGAGAGCTGATCTCATACATACACCATTGTTGATTTAGACTGAAGTTTAAGAATCTGAAAGAAGCAAGACTTACTGGAATCGTTCTCATCTCTAGAGTGATTCATCCCAATAACTATGACACCAGACCTTCTTAATATGAGAAGGACTATTGCTGTCACATGAGTGACATCCTGCCCATTGAGTATAATAATAATGACACTTAATTGACCCTTTGTGGAGAAATTCTCTTTTTGCCTACACCGTCCCGTTCTCCGTGACATACAGTCAGGTTGGCAGTCACTGCAGCAGTGCCTATGCAACTGAAGGTTAAGGGCTTTGCTCAAGGGCTCATGGATATGACTGTTCTGCCAAAGCCAGGCTCAAACAGGTGACCTTCCAATCACAGGCACAGAGGCTTAGCTTGCTAGGCTAGAAGCTGCTGTTAGACATGTCTTCTTCCATTCAGTTGACACTGTTCCTCCAGGCAGTGCATGCTAAGAAGTCCTCTAATAAATCTACCAATATTTGGCCAGTGTGTGACGTGAAGTCTACTGGGAAGATGCAAATTCGGCCTGGATTTGAAGTCTATTTGGAAGAGCACTTGAAAATAATTAGAGTTCTGCAGGTGGTTTTGGGTATGATGTGGGTTGGCAAGGTCATAGCATAGTATTACAGACGGAGGAGTCAAGTGTGCTCAGGACAGTGAGGAAAACCCAAAAAGAGCTCCTTAACCGACCTCTAAATGTGACAAGCAGATCTGCAAAGTCTGCATAATTTGCTTTCTCCAAGACTCACACTAATGGTCACAAGTACTGTAGTAAACAAGCAAGAGAAGACAGAAACACTCTGGGCTGTACTTCTACCTTAGAACAGATCAACAGCTTTTAAACACTGACAGTAATGTACAGCTACACTCCATAATTACCCGCTGGTGATTTTATACAATGTTGTGGGTGTCCTCTAGAGTGAAACAAGTAGTGCATCGGTGAGAAAATGCACAGACGTCTGTTCCTCCAGGAAGACGGAGGGTCCTTGTCGATGCTTAGATCCAGAGGCAAAATGGGCTACTTTCCACTGACCATTTAGTTAGGTCTGAGATAAATGCCTGCAACTGGAATTCAGCAGACATAGGTGCCAAAAACAGATAAATGCAGTACAATTTTATTTCAGATATCACCTAATTCAACAAAAAATGCTGTCATGCAGGGGTGGCTCTAGAGCAGGGGTCTCAAACTACTGACCCACAGGCCACATCCGGCCTGCGAAACACTTTGACACGACCCGGGACATGTTTTTATTTTACTTTTTAATACGACCCTCAAATCAATTTTAATTTGTACTAGGTATGAAATGCTTACTGGGTTCACGGTAAAAATTCCCAATAGTTAGTATTACCGTTTCCAATTTTAATTATCATTAAAACAGTAGTTGATTACGGTGCTTTGAATAATTTGTCCAGCATCAACCAAAAGTAGTAACGGTCTCCCAAACGCAAGTACACAAATGCCACAAGCAACATGACTTTGCTTTGACTCAATAAAAACATGGCAGAAGGAAGTTACAGCATTCTAATGATTTTTCAGCCTTTTAAGCGGACTAAGTCTGGTGTGGTTACATTTTGGTTTTCAATCTTTGTGACAACCACCCAATACTTTATAGCTAATGCCAGGTAAGTTAACTAAGTAGCTCAGTGTATGATATTAGAACTTCGGAATAGGGGGAAAATGTCATGGATTGTCTATCTAACTTTCTAATAGTTTGTCAATAATGTAATCTGGGGGGTGTTCGACAAAGCGGGATGTCTTGCTTAGCTGGAAAACTTGTTGGATTTAAGGTAGTTTGAGCTACATGTAAGTGGTCAAAGTTAAAGCCAATT
This sequence comes from Isichthys henryi, assembly GCA_026776945.1. Lineage (NCBI taxonomy): Eukaryota > Metazoa > Chordata > Actinopteri > Osteoglossiformes > Mormyridae > Isichthys > Isichthys henryi. The sequence continues at coordinate 7,014,238 of JAODJX010000020.1, forward strand.
TAACCCAGACTACCTTAAATCCAACAAGTTATCCAGCTAAGCAAGAAATCCTGCTTTGTGGAGCACACACCCCGCCCCCGTCGCTTTCAGTGTTACCTCCACTTGTAAGAACGCTACACGTTCTCATTGATTTAATGGAGGCAGCTCTTTCTTCTCGCCTCAGACGTAGCTGAATACCCATTTACTAAGAATGAATTCTGCGTACATTTGTATTTATATATTCTTGAAACAGAACAATTGAGACGAGTTTCCTTCAATTTTCCAGCGTAACTATGATGTGACAGCATTATTTGTATTTGTCTGTTCAGTGAATAGTCAAACTCTTAGGATATTATATGGTTTTCATATGTTTGCATGGGTATTGGCTATGTTATAATTTTTTTTTAATACAAACAAAAAGTGCGTACTGCTGCTAATTGTATTTGTGGTTTTCAATACACAACTTGGTAAAATGATTGCAATTTGTGTTTCAATAGTTTTTTTAAAGATTTTCAGTACAGTACATAGGTTGATTGGTGAGTCTAAATTGGCTCTGCAGTGTGTATGGCTGCCCAGGGTTGGATCCCCCCAGCGCCCATAGATCCCAGGATAGGTCCCCCCCCCGCAACCCCAGTTGGGATGAAGTGGTTTCAGAAAATGGATGGATGGATGGATTTGCAGCACATTATAATAATACAGCGATAATACTAATAACTGTGATAATCTTGGTCACTATAATCGTGAAATTAAATTTTCATAAATTCATTAATTCTTCCTTTGAGTAGAGGCCTGTTTTTATACATAAATTAAAAATTTAAAGTTGGGACATTTTCATTTTGAAGTACAAAATACTATGTTTACACTCTCTCGTTCAGATTACCTTGGATAATTTTTATGGATATACACACGCGAACATTAATTTTCATAGTAATGCATTTTGCAGACAAATCCAGTTTCCGCTTGAATGACTTTAATGGTAAGTGAGAAGCGCTGCCGTCTTCCTGTTCCTTCAGGCTAAGTTTTGGCCATATCCTGTCACTTCAGTCCCAAGGTGACCATTCGGCCCCTGGGCTTTGGGAATCAGCTCCTGTGCTGATCCAAGACTGTCACGTCATTAGTGTCTGACTACCACACTTCTCCACAGCTCTGCTGGACCCCGTGCGAGAGGAAATGGGAACGGAGAAGCTGAACGTATATCTTCAGGAAATATCCTGGCACCGGTAAACAGTCACATTAACGCAAGGTAGCGCTTCTCCTTTAATCGCGTACACGCGACCTCCCGTGTAGGTGAGGGCACCCCCGCTGTGCATGCATGTGTGCAGAGTTTTATAGCCGCCGCTGAGAGAACAGGAGGCGCTCCTGGTGTGTGGTCACCCGCCATTTTCTGGAAAAAAAACTCAATGGTTCCGCTTTCCGCCACTGAAGTGTGGCCAAGGTGCATGAATCCTGCCAGCTGACGCTAGTTATCAGTGTCTAACTGGCTCTCATTAAAGTTTTAAGAGGCAGAAATTAGGCACCAAACAAAAGAGGTCCTTCACTGGCATCCCTGGAGAGGCACTTTTCTTAAATGTATTTTGATGAATATAACCGGCGTAAACTTGGGGATCACCGGGCTGGGAATGCGCAGCCTTAAGGGGGCGCCCTTCTGCTCCCGCCTGCTGCAGTCAGTCCTGCTGAGCTGCAGCTGCCCCATCCTGACAAGATTAACAAGCACGCAGCCGAGGCGTGCGGCGGCATCATGTTAGCGGTAGCACTCCTGCTGCTAGGAGGCCCGTAGAATCTGGCTCACCCACCCCACCCTGGGACCCGTGAGGCGGGACACGCACTAGGGGGGGGGCAGAGGGCTTCCGGCGTGTTCCGTGGCGAGAATGCGGTAACTGACAGGATTTAGACAGCACCACGAATGCGTAAACCCCCGCAGCTGAGCGCAGACCCTGAGCACAGGCCCCAAGCGCACGGCGCTGTCCGCGGGCGGCAGATTCTGCATGATTCATTATGCAAATCGGCGGCATCTTCTCCACTGTAATCGAAGGCGGCTGTTCTGCTTCTCCTGAACATGCTGACAGTTTGCCGCAGCCGCGTTTATCAGCCGCTCCTCATGCCCCTTAAAATAATGCCCCCGCCGCCCCCCTGCCCCGCCACGCTGGCCACTGCCACCCTCGATAAATCTTATCACACCATTTCTCTGCACTGATTTACATTAATCCCTTCCAGGACCATTTCTGGGCTCACTCCAGAGCGTTCCCATGAACCCTGTGCATAAGGGACTGGCTCGCGGGAACCCCCCACCCCAGCCCCCCAGGCACGTCTCGTGACCCTCTGTCCCGCCTGCAAGGCTCTGTAACGGTCTGATAAGCAGGACCGGCGCAGGACGAGCACTCGACACCCGGTGTTAGCGCTCCTGTAGCGCGGCTAGCATGTAACGCAGATATACAGGGGGAGCGTTAAAGCTGTTAACCTTTAATAATAATCAACTTCTTGGGAGGGGGGTGGGTCACAGACAGCTGTCAAGCTATATTTACAGTATATACATACAGTACAGTACATGTGGTATGTATAAAGTATATAATATAGAACTTTATTAACCCCATGAGGGGAAATGCCAACTGCATAAAAAGGGATTAATACAACAAAGGCTAATTTTGGTACCAATAAAAACAACAATGGGTAACTCAATTCAAAGTAGATAATAAATATAAATAAAATATATATATACCCAGTACAGCCTGGAGGTCTCCATGTTTTACTTTCATTCCGAATATATTTTTCCAACTAAACATGAAAAAATAAGATGAGTAGCGGAGCTGATGCCAATTTAAATAGAGGGAAAATGGCAAAGAGCAGCGTCTTTGTGGATGTCGCTCGCTGGCAGGCTGACAGGCAGGCAGACAGGCAGGCAGACAGGAAGGCAGGCAGACAGGAGGGCAGACAGACAGGCAGACAGGAAGGCAGGCAGGCAGACAGGAGGGCAGACAGGCAGGCAGACAGGAAGGCAGGCAGGCAGACAGGAAGGCAGGCAGGCAGGAAGGCAGGCAGACAGGAAGGCAGACAGGCAAGCAGGCAGACAGGCAGGCAGACAGGAAGGCAGACAGGCAGGCAGGCAGACAGGCAGGCAGACAGGCCCAGGTAGCTGGTCTTGTTTTCCTTCACATTTACTTTACTCTGTTGATTGACACAAATGAACCCTGCAGAAGTTGCTGCTGCAAATGCTGCAGAATTATAATGGGGTAAAAAAAAGAGAGATGAAAATCTGAAAAATCGAAGGTGATGGAAAACAGGCCATTGTAGGCTAATGTGCCTGTCAAAGCGGCTCTGTGTGTGGGAACACGGCTTGTCGTACAGGGTCTGCGTTTGCAGCCAAAGACTGCAGTCAATAAAACCTTCTTTAACACGGGTAGGATTTGGGAAAAATCAGCCAAATAATCCAATATCCCCTGGTTAATGTGTATTAAATTTATCATAAGTGTGAACTGTGCAAAGGCTTTAACACTAACCAGGTCACTTCAGGATGTTATGAATTTAGGACAACTTTCATACAACTGAGCTACACCATAGAATCTCCCTTACAACGTTCAAGGTTGTAACATGGAAATATATATTCAAATTAATGAAGGATAGGCTATAGAATAATACATCGCATTGATTAAATAATAAAATATTACAAAATGCAAGTACAATGCAGTTAACTTTTATGTTTAGTTTAAAAACCTTGTCAGCATTATTGAAGGTGGACATATAATAGACATTTGCGCAGTATACTAATCTTAACAGGGTATTAATATCTTCCTTATGATCTGTGAGAAATGCTGTAGATATCTTTTGTTTTTCTCTGGATATTGATATGGATGAATTACATCTTTGCAGCGAGTCTGTAAAAATGTGCAAGCTGCTGAATTTTCTGTGGCTGTAGAACTTCACAACGTCACAGATCAGCAATTATGCACAACACAAACCTAAGGCTTATTTAAATGCATTATTTTAAATACCTCAGATCATCATTTCGTATGCTTTATACTTCAAGATATATAATGACTATAAGTGGACATGGCATGGTGGCTTCAACCTCCAAGGTAGGGGGATGGAATCCGACCCCTGCATGTAGATTATTATAAATACAGAAAGAATGTCCTCCTGCAGTCTGCAATCATGCATGAAAGTCAACTGGCATCTCTGTATTGTCCATAGTGTACGATTTTATGTGAGTTTGTGCCCTGTGACAGACTAGCATTCCGTCCAGGGTGTACCCAGCCAAGTGCCCTGTGATGGACTGGCATCCCGTCCAGGTTGTACCCAGCCCCGTGCCCTGTGATGAACTGGCATCCCATCCAGGGTGTACCCAGCCCCGAGCCCTGTGACGGACTGGCATCCCGTCCAGGTTGTACCTAGCCTTGTGCCCCGTGATGAACTGGCATCCCATCCAGGGGGTACCCAGCCTCGTGCCCTGTGATGGACGGGCATCCCATCCAGGATTTACCCAAGTCTGAACACAGGGTCAGTGTCCATCCAGCACATGTGGAGTATTTTACAAGGGGATAAGAGTTAAGGCAGAGTGGCCACTATGTCAAGCAAAGGATTGAAACTGGCAGTCTTCTGATCACATGGACAGAGACGTAACCCAGTGAGCCACACTGCCCCCCACTCCCCCCAATATGGAACTGTAATACTAAATATGCTGTTAACCCTAACCCCACTTGGGTTATATATTACTGATAGTGCGTTTTGGTTGAGCTGGTTTGTGGAGAAAATCTTTCACTGTCACCCAGCTCCTTCGACTGGCCACTGTGACAGAGACGTGCCCCCACTGCTGTCCCCTCTGCCCTGAATGACAGGCCGGCTGACCCCCCCCCCACCCCCACCCTGGTCAATCCCAGTCCTTCATCACGGGGGTGTCTAAATGTAAATGATTGCATTTTATCAATAAATCATTTACATTTAAATGAAGCCTTCACGCTTGAAATGTAATGTTATGCTGTCTGCTTGGTTACATGGACGAGCCGCATTTTACATGTTCATTTCCGACAGCGTTTATCGTGCTGAGCTGCCCGAGTCTCTCTCTAGAGCACCAGACAGCCGCTGGAGATTTATAATCAAGCGTTAATCGCTGCACCAGGTCCTGCCACAGAAATCACAAACATCAGCGCTGGGTGTTTTTTTACTTTTTCATCTGAACACACTCTTCTCTTCATCCTATCTTCACGCTGTCCTAATTATAAATTCAAATTACGGAAATTCGTAATCTTTGTGTTAGGCTGAATCCCGAAAGTGCTTACAGAATGATAACGAAAATGTGTTTTTCATCATAAGACATCGTCTCTTGATCTGTTTCCAATAACTGCATTCCTCTCAGTTCAGCCACGCCCTCTATGGCCAGGCTCCGCCCTTTGACATATTAATAGGCAAGAAGGTAATGAGCTCATTTACTGGATGTTTATATTAGGACCTACTTTCAGTTACCTTATTGGGAGGTGTTGTGTGTTCCACTGTACTGAGCAATTGCTACTTTCGATTCTATTCTCGATTGTACGACTCCTGTCTGATTCATTGGTGTTTGCATTTTCTATTGTGTTCCTTTCTCCGAGCTGTTTGGTCCTGCCCCAGGATCCATTACGTGGCAGCGGTTTGCAGACCGTGTCCTTACCGGGCTGCGGTCTTGCCACCCAGGCTTCAACTTCCTGCTTATTGGGAGATGAGTCTGTCTCTTCTGCAGCCGAGCCCTTGTCCGTCATTTCTTGCCAGCATTTATGTCACTTCCCAGTGCCGCGAGAACTTTTGTTGACTTTTCCAGTTCTCAGTGATCAACATGACGTGGCACATTTTGACAGGTCTTTGAGGACTGGCCTGGTTTTTCCTGTTATGGTTGTATGGTTCACCACTTTCTCCCATACACCCGAGGAGGGGAACTGCCCGAACTGTGTGAGTATTGTAGGAGTTGTAGTTTCTCACCACCATGACTGAAAATCCCTCTGACAAACGTCATAATGTATGAGCAAAGCTCTGGCTGTTTGGTCGCTGCTTCACCTGAATCTTTGGTCTCCCTTTTTCTCTCCTCTCCTCTCACTTTCCTTTACACCAGTAACCTGTGAATATAATGATGGATCTCTTAGTCTTCTAAGGCAGTGATTAAAGTTTACCGGTGCCGGTCCATGAGAGGGTTCCTGCCGGCCCGCGGAGCCTCACTTCTGCAGGTCAGGTATTATAATAATAAATAAATAAATAAATAAATAAATAAAAACAGTGATACTATTTATGCATAATAATAATATCCATCAATAATTCTGTGATAAAAGTACGTTTTCTTTTACTTAAGACAGATAAGCACTAACCGTACAAAGTATATATCATTCTTTAGATACTCTAATCATGCAGGGAATAGAAGGTATTTCCTTGGTTTTAAATAGTGTTTAATTAAATTATAAAAGCAGTTTTCTTAGATAAGGTTTGTGTGAAGCAAAATATGAAAAATTATATATTATCTGTCCATTGTACTTTTTGTTTCGTATTTCCTGTTTGCAGGCATGCTGACGTGCTTACAGTCATAACTGAAGTTCCGCTGACACGAATGAACGACCTGACACACTCAGAAACACTCGAGGAAACTCTCAGCTGGTCCCACGGCGCTCCGAGCCCTTATCTCGGCGGTAGTGCTCACATCGCTAAACAGTACGGACCGATACTCTGACAGCGCATCCTCCCGGCGGGCTGGCAGGCCCACGGCGCCGGCTTTGTGCCGGAGATAACGACTCGCCGTGTAAACACCGCAAGCAGAGCGGCATGCGAGCGGCCGTCACCCAGCGCTGCCAGCAGGCTGCATGTCACAGGCAGCTCCGCAGTAATTGGCTATGAGCAGAAACTCTTTTCTCTTCGTGTTTTCACTCCGCGCTTCCTCCACCGTCCACATCCCTCAGATGACGGCTGAACATCCTCCCCCAGCAGTCATGGCTCCCGCTGTCCTCAGTTTGCTGCAGCCTTGAGCTTCGTCCCAGAAACCAGCAGTGAAACATTCAGTCATCTCATTCTTCAGAACAGCCCACTGCGGCTTGTGTGCTCTTTGTCTTTCAGGGATTTTACATCTTATTCCCTAGAAAACATTAAGTGGATAGCCAGTAAGCTGTCTGGGGGAAAATAATGTCCGTGTATATAACGCATAAGTTGTAATTACATTCTACTGTGGGAACATTTATGGGTTCTAACAATACAAATTTAAATTCATGAAGCACCACGATTGCCCATTTCATCTTAGTACACGTCCAAAGCAAACAAAATCACAGTTCCTGCACAGATGACCCGGGTGGAAATTTACAACGAGCTCTCTGAAAGGAAAACCACAGAAACGCCGCCATAAAAGTCGGCAGAGTGAAATGCATGCGAACTCTGTACATCCCTAAAAACGAATTTCTCAAGGTTTCAGACCTACTGGAGCGGGAAAACAGACTTTAGTGAGCATTTTTAGTGACAGTAACAAAACAACAAATCCACTTGAAATGCTAATGTGCTAAAACATCTCAAAAACTGGAACTGCTCTTTTCTCAGTGGAATTCATGGGGAAAATGTATTTTAGAAAATACCTAGTAAAGGTTCATATGGCATTTTAGGAAACAATAAGTTCAGGTTAAATTGGAAAAGGCAATATATTGTAAAATAGAGTGTCAGTGGTGGCGTAACCATTCAGGTACTGATCCAACACTGTTTTATGAAACCTGTCTAAACACTTCCCCAAATTGCTTTTCCTTTGACTAATTGCTGGATCTGGGTTGTGTTCAGTTCTGAACTCCTGGAAATATTTTCCAGGCTGGTTTTTCCAGTTATGTCTGTGGTGCAGATCATTTGTAATGGTATCAGGGTTGCCAGTTCGCACGCATCTGGCGTGACACTCCTGCTTTCACCCTTAATCTCATGTTCTTACCCTCACGCAAAAAATCTCACACTAAATCTATATCATTATTCCATTATAAACCTAAAATTAGCTACAACAAATTGGGTAGTTGGGATAGTTTGCAAACCCTACAGACTATTTACAAGGTAATAAAACTGTTACATACATGTACATGTGTGCGTGTGTGCATAAGCGCATTCGTGCATGTGAGACTTGTCTCAAATTGAAAATCTCACTGCAGTCAGCTGACCAAAACTGGCAACCCTGCGGTATTAGGACTATTTCAGGGGAGTTTCCTGTTTTTCATCACCTCAAAGCCAGACTTTTCTTCTTGTGCAATTAATCCGCCGAGTAACTCCTCAGCAGCTGATGAGGGGAAGCTGCAGCTAACTTTTATCAAGCACCCAGACCATAGTGTTATGCAGTACATAATTCAAAACTGTAAAACATAATTTAAACATCTGGGAAGTTAGAGAGTGAGAGATAGGTGATGCTGAACTCCCTTAGGACAAGAGGGATGGCTTAAATAATAGTAATACGATCATCCTGCCTTGTGCAGGGGCAAACATTTCAGCGTGTTAATGCCGAGCGCAATCTTCCGCTAAAAAGATGGACTCACATGAAGAGTGAGGGAACAGCTAATGGCACGTCAGAGTGTGTGACTCCCACACAAATGCTATACCGGGCTGATTCAGACATCACAGCTGATATACTCCTAGCTCTGCTATATTCACGTAACTATAAAATACACAATAGGGTTATCTAGATACTCATTTGTGATTCTGGAAAGCATGAATCGACTTAAAATTTCACTTTATTTCTGATGCTGGCTAGGAATAATTAACACCCGTTGTCCTGATATTGGTAGGAAATAATGACTGAAATATCTTTACAACTTGAATTGCATATTATGGTTTGGTTGACAGAAACAGCTCTTTGTATGCGACTATTAGCATGAACCAAAGAAGTCACTCCACAGACATTATACAGTGAAGCTAAAGCTTATTAGCATAAACATATGGCACTGCAGAATTCGCCTCTCATTTCTGCTGATGGGGTGTTTCTCAGTAAATATCTCTGCCCGTCTCTGTGTAATACGCATGGCGAATCCACAAGCCCCGGCACCCTAATAAGTGCCATTCGTCTCTTTCCTAATTATCGCTTAAGACTCTTCACTCCTGTGCTAACAATGTGGGCTCGGCCCTTCTACACAACCATGCGTGTAGGGTCCGCCAGTCCCTGGAGTAACTGAGGATTAAGGGTCTTGCTCAGGAGCCCAAAGGTGAAACTACTCTGCTATACTTGGGCTTTGAACTGATGATATTCCGATGATAGACACATCCTACCCTGCTGAGCCACACAGCGCCCCCATGTGCTAAAGCTGCAGTGACTTCAGTGACCATGCTGCCACATCACAGGCTTCAGTTGAGACCATCGTTCTCCCAATCGCTTGAGGAGTTGTGGGGTGTTCAGGGCTCACACTTATCACCTTTAAACCTTTTTGTTTCCATCTCCCTGTTAGTTCCTCCCTAATGGACATGAGACAATCGATCCTCTTTAAGTATCAGGGACAGACAGACACAGGAGTGACGGTACAGAAGCATCTGGTTTGAAAGTCAGACAAGCAGCCATGTTAACAAACTTCACTCTGACCTTTTCAAATCTCTACTGATATAATTCTTTCACTTTTCTTATACGAACCATCTGAGTTACTCTTTTCAAAGGATCCAAGGATTGAAAGTAATATAATAATAGGAAATAAAGCTCTAGTATTTGAACCTTCTCTTCTAGACGTTGTGGTAAAGAGTGATTTTTTTGTCAAGTCAAGTCAAGTCAAGTCAAGTGGATTTTACTGTCTTGTCACTTTCACATGACAGTACAGTGGTATGGAATTTTGTTCCCTATAACCACAGTGCAACATATAACAAGAAAAATATTGGGACACACCTCCTCATCACTGAATTCAGGTGTTTCATTCAGAGCCATTGTCACAGCTGTATAAAATCAAGCACCTAACCATGCAGTCAGGTTTACAAATATTTCTGAAAGAATGGATAATTCTGCGGAGCTCAATTCAAGCCTGGTGTTGTCATATTGCCACCTTTGCAATAAGTCAGTCTGTAAAATTTTTTCCCTGCTACATATTCCACTCTTAACCCTAATAATACCCTTAAGTGGAGCTATTGCAACGTGAAAATGTTTAGGAACCACAGAAACTCAGACACAATGCGGCAGACCACGTAAAATAGCAGAGTGGGGTCGCTTAGTGCTGAGGCGCACAGTGCATAACAGTCGCCAGTGCTCTGTTGACTCAATAACTGCAGAGTTCCAAGCTTCCACTGGCATTAACGCCAGCACAGAAACTGTGCACTGGGAGCTTCATGGAATGGGCTTCCATAGCCGAGCAGCTGCATGCCTGCCTCACATCACCAAGCACAATGCCAAGCGTCGGATGGAGTGGTGTATAGCACTCCACCACTGGGCCCTGGAGCAGTGCAAACATGTTCTGTGAGGTGATGAATCACACTCTGTCTGGCAGTCTGATGGATGAGTCTGTGTTTAGCGGATGCTCTGTGTTCTGTGTTCATTCAGGAAAATGTTACCTGCCTGGATTGTGTCAACTTGTAAAGTTTGGTGGAGGAGGGTTAATGGTATGGGTTTGTTTTTCACGGGTTGGGCTAGGCCCCCAGGTTCCAGTGAAGAGAACTCTTAATGCTTCAGCATACAAAGACATTTTGGATATTCTATGGTTCCAAATTTGTGAGAACAGTTTGGGGAAGGACCTTTCTGTTCCAGCATGACTGTGCCCCAGTGCACAAAGCAAGGTCCATAAAGACATGGCTGGGTATGTTTGGGACAGAAGAACTTGACTGGCCCACACAGAGCCTTGACCTCAACCCTTTCAAACACCTTTGCGATGAACCTGAATGGAGATTGTGAGCCAGGCCTTCACATATAACATCAGTGCCTGACCTCAGAAATGCTCTTCCTGCAGCTCGAATGGCCATGTGTCCCAATGCTTCTGTGCATATAGTGTATGAGGGATGCTTTAAATTCAATGTACATCCACTGTGCAAACAACAGAAACAGAGCAACACATACAGCACTATCAGACAGGACATTTAAAAAAAAAAAAAAATCAGAGATGAAGTAAGACAGAATTTAAAGTCCAATAGGGGCAGTTTCAATGAACAACCAAGAGTATATTCAATCATGCCTCTTAAATCAGTAGAATTATCCATCCATCCATCCATTTTACAAACCGCTTATCCTACTGGGTCGCAGGGGGTCCGGAGCCTATCCTGGAAGCAATGAGCACGAGGCAGGGAACAACCCAGGATGGGAGGCCAGCCCATCGCAGGGCACACTCACACACCATTCACTCTCACACACACATCTATGGGCAATATAGCAACTCCAATTAGCCTCAGCATGTTTTTGGACTGTGGGGGGAAACCGGAGTACCCGGAGGAAACCCCACGACGACATGGGGAGAACATGCTAACCACTGCACCACCATGCCGCCCCCTCAGTAGAATTAGAAATGTTAAATATATATAATATGCTAAGAGTTGCATGATAATAGCAATTCAGTGCATTGAAATATGATGCCTGTCTTTCCTCCTGTTTTGGGTGCCTTTTTTATGAGTGCAATTCATCCATGTGAGAAACTGCTGCGTTAAGCTTTATCAAGGCTGATCATGAAAACAGCCTGAATGCGAATGTGATCCACGAGCTGTTGGGCAAGTGCATGAGGATGGAAGGGACAGCTGAGACCTTCCAGCGAGTCTCAGGTGTGTCAATATGATTTTAACAGAGGTGAAAAGTTCAGGCCCAGAAAGTACAAATCCAGACCAAGATTTTCTTTCTACAAACCACTTGAGCATAAAGAGTCACATTCACAGAGTCCTCAGCTGGTTGGTTGAAACAAAATCTTGGTCTGCATTTCACGTTCTGGACCTGAACTATCCACCTTTGGATTTTAATGGTTTCTTGTTTCAGTCTCGTAGTAACTTTTGTGATTTCAGAATCAGTTAGCTGTCATAAGAACAAAGGAGAGGAGGCCATTCGGCCCATCAAGCTCTTTTGGGGAGAACTTAACTAATAGCTCAAACTAGTTAAAATCTTATCTAGCTCTGATTTAAAGGAACCCAGGGCTTTAGCTTGCACTATACCAACAGGGAGACTATTCCATACTCTAACTACATGCTGTGTAAAGAAGTGCTTCCTCAAATTCATTTAAAAATGTTCTCCTGCTAATTTCCACCTATGGCCACAAGTTCTAGTATTTAAACTAATATTGAAGTAGCCATTTGGCTGAAGAGCATCCAGACCTGTTAGAATCTTATATACCTGGATCATGTCCCCCCTTAGTCTCCTTTGCTCGAGGCTAAACAGATTCAGCTCAGCTAACCTCTCCTCATAAGACGTTCCTCTAAGACCAGGAATCATTCTTGTAGCCCTACGTTGAACCCTTTCTAAGGCAACAATGTCCGTTTTTAGGTCCTCTGTTAAAATATACTCGTCATCATGTTATGGATCATATGGACAGATATAATTAAGGAAAGTTTGAGAAGCTTGTTTTCTCTTAAAGCTTTGCTGGCATTGAAGGGACAGTTTGTGTTTGACGGATATTATGAATTTTTGCTGTTTTCATGCATGAACTTTGGACATTGTCCACATAATAAGGTCCGGACCTTTTCCAGAGTTGTTCTTTCACACGTGGCACACAATCAGACACTGGCCATGTCAGATGCATTCACACCTACTAGAAATACCCCAGTTGGTTTAGATGTGGGGAGGCACTTTGGTTGAGTATGATGTAAGAAGTATTCTGTGCGTGCGGTGTTTTGTTTACAGCATAATGAAGATGGGGGATGAGGCCATCGACTCAGAAGAGATGTTTGTTTTCTTCCGTTTTCACACTAGTCGTCATTAACATTCCTGCTCGCTCCTGGACAATTTTCTGTTCCATTCACACATGAGGGTCAGTCAGAAATTACCTGGACCTTGTACTAGGGGGGCTAGCAGGGTAAAGTCCATTTATTGTCTGACACGACTGATTTGGACATTTGCGTTCACAAATACAGCCCCTCTGGGTAATGTCTAGGATAGTTCAGGGTGGTAGTGCGTGTCTGAAAGGGACTTTGAAGTCTCTTTTTCTGAAGTAGCTGTTTGACTTTCTCTGTTCTCTGGTTCTGATCCATTCTTCATAGGTGGGACTTGGTGATGCTGGGTTTTAAATGATTTTTTTTTTCTGTTACAACACAACTTACATGTAATTTCTAATTTCCATACATATGGATCACACTACAAATTGAACTTCCAAGTCTCTTAATGCAAAGACTGTTTGGTAAATGTCTAGTAAATCCATCCGTTCATTTTCCTCCTGCTTATTGAGCCGCATACAGTAAATATGTCCGAGTTTGACCCCATTTTGCGAGAATGTCTGCCTGTAGCTTCTGGAATGCAAAGCGTGATTAAAGCTTGGACAACCAGAGCAAACTTCAAGGCACTAAACTTTAAAATAGACGATAAACTTAAAAGCACTGTCTTTAGTCTCTGGGTGCGAGACAGCTGTGTTTATCCTTAAATTGACGTGCATACTGCTATTATATTCGGCTCAGATTTGTGGTTTGTGTCACCGACCACAGAAATGTGCTTTGAACGGCGTAGAAGAACAGAGCCATTGTGTAACCCTAAAGCTTTGCACAATTATACTGACCCTCTGCCAGAAACAGGAGGGAAACCATGTCTTACTTTTCAGATTCACAGTTATGTGAATTCAGGTACCGCCTCTAGCAGACCTGCTTCAACGAATAGTCGTGATGTTATAACTGCAGTGCTGAAAACTGTATTAATATGGTGTCGAATGTCGCACAGCTTGTGGAGCACAGGTCTATGTGAAGCTTTGATGGATGCGTGAAGTAGGGTGGTGTATGGCACAGTGGGACAGGACTGTTATTGTATCCGGGAGGCTGTTGGTTTGAATCCCGGGGCTGGAAGAATGATTCTATCATTGGACCCTGGAGCAAGACCCCGAACCCCCATTATCTGACCCTGCACTGTGACCCCCTCTCACCTACATATGTCTCAGGAAGAGCATGATGGGACTGATGAAAGGAGAATTTCCCCATGGGGAGGAATAAACCACTGCTAGGCCTATTTTATAATACATAAACTAACTGCACAATTCAATTTACTAGCCATAAAAAAATTGAAAATTATACACCTCGGCTCATGCAATTAACAATTTTTTTACATTTATATCTTCTATCAACATGCTACTTCATAAGAAGTTTAAATATTTATGCAGTCACCGCATATGAAAGATTAAAAGGTAACACATATTCAGCACGCCCTTGCCAACCCATTACATGGTGAGAGTCAGAGTTACTCAGGAGAGGATGCTAACCCCTTCAGATCAGGAGATGTTTTCCAAAGGCGTCACAGAAAGCTAAATGTGTGACTTTAGCTGCTGTTTCCACTGCTCAGCAACGATGGCCATCCTACTACGGAGAGGAAGTGAACTTGTCTTCTGCTAGATTGCTGATAATGACAGAAGCTTTCAAAGGAAAAGCTCCCGAAAGTTTCTGAAAGTATGTGAAACAAAACAGTTCTTGTGAAAACAAACAACACAGGTCACATAAAGCCAGTTACTGAAGTCCTGTGTCATCGTCTGATTAGAATAATCTTAGAGGTGTGTGTCAACATGGTGATTGGAATTATGAAGCAGCTCCAAGGAGCTCATGAAAAGCGGTGGTAGGTGGTGGATTTTCCCAAATTCAGGGGTCCTGCCATTCTTAGGGTGAATATAGTCATGAACTCTGGCATGTGCATTGGTATTGTATTTTGGCAAAACACTCTGTTCCCTTAAATAAAAATTTATGAATTAAACTGGAAAAATGGAACACAGAAGATTTGAAATATCTACATGAAGCTTTGGATAAAGAACATGGGTTCCAGTCTGAAAGACCTTGTTACTAATTTACATTATACAGCTCTGGAAAAAATTGAGACCACAGCAAAATTTTCAGTTTCACTCATTTCTCAATTTATGGGCATGCGCCTGGATAAAATCTATATTTTTTTGTAAACTCCAGCCTGGCTCTTCCCTGCTTCTCATTAGAGAAGGGCTTCTTCCTTGTTTTCTGGTTCTGAATTATCCTAGCAGTGCAATTCACACCACTCGATGTTCCCCATTCTTTTAAAGATCACTTGATATCATCCTCTGATTCATGTGGCACCGTCGGATAAGTTAACGGTCATCCCTGGCATTGCAAAGTTACTTCTGCCCTCTACGTGGCTGGTTTCTGGTCATTTCCAGTATGTCCTGCTTCACCTCACTCTTGTGTACTGCAATCTTAGAAATTTTGAGCATGGAAGCAGCCTGCCCTGCAGAGGAACCTTCTGCCAGCAGAACAAGGATTAGATCAGGATTTTAAAATGCAGATTCATAAAAAATATGAAGTGGTCCGTTAATCTTGTCTAGAGCTGTATAATGCTTTTTAACACAAACAAAGGCAATATGAAACCAACTACTACTACAGAGAAAGCTATGGAAGAGCTTTTCATAAGTCACAAAGCACATGGAAGTCAATATCAGCTAATAGTCTGGTTGGAAATTTCCATTTTCGTAGATGTTTTAAGATCTAAATTCAGTAAAAAAGCTTCTCTTTTGTAGGATAGCAGCTGTATTGGAATCCTACCCTTTCACTGACATTGGCGGTCCACACTTATGGACACATTCCCGGTTCCTTGAACTAGAATCATTGCTCGGATAAGGAACCGTTAGTTTCTTTCCGTGGTTTTTCTCCCAGAATCTATACCCCAAAACCCAAAGAGTCGTTGACCTTGGGCGTTTGGCATTGACTCTGAGAAACCTGCCATCGCTGGGATGCTTCTCAAGTCACCCAGCAGTGGGTGTGATCGGGAACAGATTTCCGAAATTCCAGGGCGACGCTGCCTGCCTGCCATGATGGATTGGCCCCTCGCACCCCATCCATTCTCACCCTCTGCGGAGGAGATGACACCTGAATGACATTTATCATCATGCTGCACGAGCGCTCCCAGCTGATGGGACGGGGTCCCCAGAGTCAGGCCACACCCACTTCCTGTTTGAGAGCCTTTATGATTAAAAACACATACTGACCTCCAGAAGGGATCAAGAGGCTGGTGTTATTGTTCTTAAAGAGAATGACACCTTTGTTTTTGCCCGGAGAGGTTCCATCTATTCTAGATGAAGGAAAAACTATATAGTTACTTTGTATAGCTAATGATACTGACAGATGCTTACAATTTAACTCTTCTAAAAGGTCTCAAGCCAAAACCTAGGAATCTGATTTGCATTGTGAAAGGGAATGTCTGCTGTTTGAAGGCTTGGTGTGATTGTGAACCGCAAAGAATGTTTGCTGCTTTCCTGTGAATTGCAACCGATTGCTAGAAGTATTTAAATGGGGTGGGGGATTGTACCAGGAGAGACAATGATGATTCCCACACTAGGGGAATTAATTTTGTCTCAGGCTGGACAGATAACTAACTGTTGAGCTGCACCTGGAAGAACTGTGAATGTTTGCATGGATTTAAATCATATTTTGTCTAAAAACTTCACATCACAATCGTTCATCAATCAATCTCTCAGGTAAACCTCCAGCTGGACCATTTGATATGTTTTGTGGCAAGGAGCCTCACGTTGCACGTTTGAATAAACATCGCAACAGTGAAATGAGAGTATGAAGAATTCAAGTTCAATGATCAATCTCTTGTAGGGCGTAGAGCTTTGCATCGAAGCCTTAACCTGTCAGCTAAAAAACAACTACTGCATTTGATTTTGAGGTTCAATCATAATTACTCGCAAAGTAACCATCTGGGTGTCTGACTGAACGTCTGACGCGATATTGGGGGATAACGAGCACGTTTCCCTCTGTGGACGGGGCAGCTCATGCCGTCACACGTCATACATGTGTGTGTTTCGGCAGGAGAGCAGCACTCCTGTGAACTCCAGAAGTTTAACACTTCCATGTTTTCTCATGGCCTCCTCCTTACCAGGAGGGACCAGGAAGCTGCCTGCTGTTTCTCTGCAGGGGACGAGTAGAGCAGAGCAAACTGCGAGCACCACCTACGCGACGTGGCCAGGCGGGGGGACGTTCAGAGTGTCAACGTGCTAAACAGCGGCCCTTCCCATCCTCCTTACTCAGTTTATTCTTAGCTGTGTGCTATTATGCACCTGTATGCATATAGTGATAGCAAACATGAATAAATACACATCGGTATGAATCAAAAATACTTCTCTGTAAATAAATGGAAATTCCATTGAGAAAGTGACACTGTTTATATCACACTAACTGGCGATTTCCGACCGCTGTAACTCAAACAGGCGCATGCTTCACAACGATACCAGTTTTGGATGACATTTTTGTTCCAGTTTGTTTTGACTATTTTATCTCTTTATAATTTGATCTTTATATAACTGCAATATTTATATCAAAATGGTCTCTTGAATATCCTTTAAAATCATCAGATCTGTGTCACATTAAGGCAAACAAATCTGATTTGTGTCACTTCAGCCAGGGCATGTGAACATAGCCATAGTTACTGTAATCGTGGATGTCAGTGTCACTGACATGTTTGTGAATCTCATGCCAGTTTGTGGATCTGTCACACTGTTCCGCTGCATTAGTTCCTGGTCCTCCTGCTCACTAGGGGATCCTGGCTTCGGATGGCTCTTCCTCCGTGGAGCATGGCTGATCTCCTTAAGGCAGCCCAGAGAGGATGGTGTTAGACAGCAGCTGGCAGAGGACAGCCTTACATAAGCATGCGATCTGGGAACGCCATTAAATGCGGTGTCATTTCAGGATAAGCACGTGAGCTGCGCACTTTCTCCCGTCTACATCTGCAGTCCCTATACAGCGATTTACATGTTTATTTTCTTTTTTTTAGTAACTACTAAATCCTTATCCTCCTTACTGTTTTTTCAGTTTTCTTGCAGATTGTGCAAGAAGTAAAATACAGACAGAATTGTTAACATTATTAACAGGCACGGATAACTTATGTTACATCCTTACATACTTCCTGAGGCTGAAAACATGCATGTAGGGGTCCATCAAGCAAACATCCTACTCTCACATGACGTGTACAATTACCACCTACTCCACAATCACCTCATTCATATCTACCCACTGCTGTTAAGCTTCTAACGATCTTCCACAAAGAGATCGGAGGGCAGATTTAGCTTTGCATCCGCCTCTGTTTGAGGAAACCTTTCCTGGTATAAAAAGTAATTAAATGTTGACTTTCTCAGCAGGTAAATACGGCCTGCAAGAGACACAAATTGACTTAATTGTCTTATGGATGGTCTCATTACGCGGAATTAGATGAATTAGGTGAGGTGTTTTCCAATTAACTTTCTAATTCCGATGAGAAAGCACTGAGCCGGATTGCATGGGTTTCTGCAACGCTAATAATCAGTGCCGTGATTAGAGTAGATTCTGGAAAATGCGTCCTGTTGGAGCAGACTTTGACACGAGTCGCAAATTGCCATGGAAAAAAGAAACAAAATGATCTAGCTGAGCAGTGGCAATGACTGCCTGCTTAACTTCTGCTAATTATCATTATATGCTTCCCTTTTAAATCAGCATTATAGAATGGGCCCTGGTCACTTTCCTCAAAGCAAAACCTAAAAACATTTCAAATAGCAAAACCTGTCAGCAGGTGTTTCATGAAGACTGTCATTATTATAAAGATGCAGTATATTAATGTGGTTTCGTAAAGGAGCGAGCGGGCTGATATAATAACGACCAATTATCATTGCAATATGTTTAACGGTCAGTGTACTTTGGAAAGCAGCCAGCAACAGTTAGGGGTTAAGGGCCTTGCTTAGGGGCCCAACAGTGAGATCAGTGTGGGATTGGAACCAGCAGCTTTTCAATCACAAGCATAGGGTTCTAACCCACTGCGCCACACACCGTCCCCCCAGATAGTATACTTCACAGGGCCGCAGGTAATGGTTGTCTGAGCTTGTGTGGAAGCTGGAGAGATGTAGAGCCATCGGCAGACACTACCGGACATTAAAGAAAGAGCTGCTAACATAATCTGCTTTGTTTAGAACACCCTTATTTTCAAAGGATCATTGACGGTTCATTAGCTTTCCTGCAATGGGGATGTTTGGATTTTTCCCCCATGGTGCGTGATTTGATATATGGAGCTCTGCTGCTCAACCCTCTTCTCTGCCATCTTGTCACCAGGCTGGCTGGAGTTTCACACGTCTGACTCACCCGTAACGAGCAAACTGGTGTATTTCAGGTGATGCCTGGAACCCAGTCTACCGGAATGGACATCGGCATTTAGATGAAATGTGTCCCATTTTCCAAGCTTGACTCCCTCACCTGCAGCATTCTTCATCCTTTGTGGATGATTGTGTTGGATTCGACTCCACGCTGCTGTAACCTTTCGGGTGTCGAATATGTTAGATCTTTGACTGTACGCTTATGAAACCTTCTTCTAGTGGCAGTTTTTACCCTTTTGAATTCCAAATTCTCCCAGAAATTGGATATAAAACATTAATATATGATTATGCTATTTGTACATGTGCTGTGCATATAACCCTTAACCAAACTAAATCGTGATCCAGAACAGGAGAGAAACTCATCTGAAACAGCTTGACAGACTGATTAAAGCTATGTGATATTAGTTATTTAACAGGACGGTTGTCTGGAGAGTTTCTTAGTCGCACCAAGCCTGGCAATGTGCCCGAATTTCACGCACTAAAAGTCAGATTGTTCAGCATTCCTATAATCTGCCTACTACGAAGGTGCCGTGAAGGTTTGTTCTGTGTGTTGCTCAGATCTCTAAAAAAAGCATTACAGTAAGAGAGTTGGAAAGGGCTGTCCACGCGGGGAGCGTTACCGGACGGAGGCTGCGTAGGCTGTCCTTTCACAGAAAGGTGGGTGTCAGCTAGGTCTCTACATGCTACTTTCATTCTCAAATTCGGCACATCTCACGAGATGAAAGAATCTTAGTGCCATAATCAGTTTCTGTGTCACTATTCCCACACGTTTGCCGTGTTTCCAGTGCGCTGTCAGGGAGACTCATCGCTTCGAAGATGGGATCTGTTACTACGAGACTGAGAAACTGGGCTGCTCAAGTGGGTGAAGCTGTGGCGGTAATGTGTCTGTGGCCCTGCAGGGGGTGCTGTGTAGCTCAGTGGGTTTGGCTTTTGTGCCTGCGAGCATCACGACGTGTCACTGCTGCTTCTTCCCTGAGTTTGTCAGTTAACGGTTCAGAAAGACAGAGCGTGTGTCAATGTTAGTGTGCCCTCTACACCTGGTTTAATCCAGGCTTTGAAGTCGAGTGAAAATGGGCCAGACTTTTTCATTACTGTTACCATGAATCATAACATCACCTGAACTGCGACTCCTGTACTTTTTCAGGGAGGCAGAAACCTTGTGGTAAATCTTCACATCAACGGTCATGTTCCTGCTCAGGACTGATAGCTGAGGCTGTGTTCTCTCCCATTAGAGCTTGGAGCCTCTGGCAAAGCCATTGCTGACCACCCCGACAAACCCAGCCCCCACCCCACCTTCATTTTTAGTGTGAGTGGTGGTGGTGGTGGGTCTTTCAGTGTGGGGAGGGGGGCACTTCCATTTGCGCCCATGTTACCAGATCTGCCGTTGCCTCCCTCTGCTAACTCTGCCAACTCACCTCAACTCACTTCAACAGGAAGTTTACAGTTACACACCTTAGCTGTTGGTACTCTCATGCCTCATGTAGCCTTTTTAAACAGCATTAACTCTGGCAACTCTACACAGCATTTTCTACTGCTTGCTTTAACCAGTCTCACTCTCAAGTAGCCTGAGTAAACTCTTCTGACTCTGCAGACTCCCCTCCCCTCTTCCTACTACGCATCAATCGAATTGTGATTCATGTTCATTCACAGAAGTGGGTGATATATGACAGTCACACATCTGTCGCTGTTCCCAGCTGTGAAATTCACACGGCCTTTAAATTCTGGGTTCTGCAATTTTTCCACCAAACTGAAAGCGGCCTTCTCAACATTCAGCTGTCGGTGGTCATGAAATAATTACAGCTATGCTCTCGTTTCACTCTGAGTCACACTAAAAGTTTTAATCACCTTTTAGAGACCTTTAACAAGCCAGGTTTACTGCTTACATATAAGCTACAGTTCAACAAATATATTTCATTTTCTGAGGTTTTAATTTGTGCCATATATGTGGTTTTGATTTTTATCCACTTACTCAGACTGGATAAAATTGTAATGAACAAGTATATACATTTGTGACCCATCATTACGAAATGAGTCTTATGGCTGCATTTCTACCAGTGTGACTTAAGACTCATTTCGTGGTGATGGGTCACATTTATGCTTACATTTTTAGCGGGCACTGTGGTCCAGAGCAACGTACAACTCAGGCAAATAGTGCAGTGCGATCACACAGCTGTCAAGGAGTCTGCTAGGTGTAAATGCAGCTAGGCTGAGCTAATGATTGTCCAGGTACAAATGTAAGCAGAATTGGAACAGGAACTACACAACAGCTGCACAACTATATCCTAAACAATGACTAATAAGACTACTTAAGGGCCGGTTAGTGCAACACAAGGGCATTCTTAGAACAATCATGTTAGTTAGGGAATTCATGGAACAGATGGCTCTTAAGGTACATCTGGAAGACAGAGAAGGGGTCTGATGACCAGACCTTCACAACCTGCCAAAGAGTCTGAAATGATGAACTTCGTACTGAAGTAGGTCATACCTTAATAATTTATCAATTCAAGAGCCATTGTGGATGTAAACTTGAATCTTAAAGTTACCCAGTTGTTAAAAAGCAGAATTCATTCTTAGAATGGTTAATACTGTTGTAGCAGGTGTGACAGTGACACACTGTCATGGAACAGGGTATATTCTGCATATCCATTTTCTAACTGTTCGTCCTGCTCGGGGTCACAGGAGGCCTGCACCTCACTTGAGGGGGCAGAAATATACTTAGTAGTCACTCAGTTACTACTGAAGTACAAATTATGAACAAATACAGTAGCTACTTTAGATGAAAGACTTATCATGATTCATTAATGATGAACGAGCATGAGATCAGTATTTAATATGCGTTATTCATTATACTTGTTCTTTCAGTAGTTCCTTAGTAATTCACAAAGGCCTACAGAATTAAGCAAAATAGTAACTATACTAACTGGCTGAGATAAAAGATATGTCACGATTCATTAATGATGATTGAAAATGAGATCAGTATGTCACTAAGATTTGTTGTTAACACATAAGTGAGAGCTTAATAGTATATTACTTGTGCACCCTCAAGTAACCTGTTAATTTGGTGCAGTGGTTCTCAAACTCGGTCCTCGGGACCCACTGCCCTGCTCAAAATGTGTTCAAGGGTTAAGCCAAAGGGTTCTGATTCAAAGGGTTAAGCCAAACTGCTTGGCTACTACAGTATAAGGTGACTTGATAGCTTTATATCAAACCCTCCTTTGGCATGATGCATTTCATATTGGGACTCTTAAGTTGCGACAATGAGGCTTCATTTGCTATTTGCAGCAGTATGCAGGAACCTGTTAGGGTTTGTATGTCCCATCATGCTCTCCATTTTAAGACACAGACATACAGAGATGAGAGTGAAGCTTGCGGCCTGAGTGTAGGACCAGCTGCCCACCCAGCACCCCTGGAGAATTTGTCAGGAGGTTTAGGAACCTATGGAGATGTGGGTCTAGGGATTCAAACAAATAACCTTTCAATCACAGGCACAGAGGTGAACCCCCCCCAAGCCACATTATTACCACTTTGCCTGCACTGCAAATAATGAAAATCTAAGCAAGTATAATTTTCTTATATTTTGACAAAATTCATCTTCTAAATAAGATTAATTTTCTTGCATTTAGGCATAGTGTCTTATTTTAGGAAATCTTACCAAGTACAAATAACTCACTGCACTGGCAGATAATTTTGCCTGCTTGCGGCTGTCTCGTCTCAAACTGAAACAGTTTATCCTAAATTTAAAAGCCCATTTTTTTGCAGTGTCTTTAAATTAGTACTTTATTTCAAGACTATAGCTGTCTAATCCAGAGTCAGGCTACCATAGAGGTACCCTTCACTGAGAACGCCGGCAAATACAGGGTTAACGAACCTCTCTTATTTTTCTGGCCGAGGTTCAGCAATAATAAAAGTAAAGTGCAGGGATGGGAGACGTAGGGAGAGCTAGCGACATGGTGTACCAACAGGTCCGTAATAAAGCTGCACGCTGTGCTCTGCTCACCACCGAAACGCACAACCGCTTTGTGAAGGCAACGAACACAACACATGGTTACGTTAAACGTTACACTTAAGCACCACATCTTCAGCATTATACTTTACAAACCACAATAAAATCACTTATATAACCTTCTTTGGATGGTAAAAACAGCTGTAGACAACTAGTTCGGTGTATCCAGCCATCTGCAACTAATATTTCATTCCTCTCCAGTGGCATTCATGCAGAGTGCAAGACACGAGATGTAAGTGGAGATTTTCAGTAGAAATAAGCTGATCATCTTTTTAAGCAGAGATCGACGCTGAGTGTTGCATGTGTTTACACAGCACAACCAGGAAGATAGCATAGGACTGTCCATCTCCTCAGAAGATGTAAGGTCTGAACGTCCATGATGCTTCTGCTGGAGAACCTGAGCAGATAGGAGCCCACAGCTCCATGGACCCCATGGCTCCCAGCGTATGTCTGCAAGCCTGACCAGTAAGCTGTCAGGGAAGCCGCTGTGGATATCATCTTGGCACCACCGTGACTATATGCAATAATCTTACCCGCTCTCACCCAGCCATATCTCCCCAGAAGACGGCACATCCGCGCTGTAGGAAATGCCCGGTGCTAAAGGTTTGTGAGGCACTCTGCAGGTCATGGCACTGTGCCTGTGATCGGAAGGTTGTAGGCTCATGGCCTAGAAGTTGCAGAATCATATCACTGTTGGGCTCCTGAGCAAGGGACTTAACCCCGATTGCTCCAGACTCTGGCTGACCCTGCTTTCTTGGTTGTGAGTCAATTTGGATAAAAGAGTCTAGCTAAATTAATTACAAAATGTAAATAACTGGACATATTCCTTCAGCTTATTCATTTCTTATGATTCTTACAGGATATTCTGTCTGCATTCTCCGTACTTAAATTTGTTTGCACTGTTTATTTGTCTGTTATGCCGTCCATGTGCGCTGTCTTTGCACATCGTCTTGGTTTAGCACTATAGTGTCTGTGCACTTTCTGCACACAGGTCGTGTCCACAACAGAATTCCCCCTCAGATCGATAAGTGTTCTCATCTTGTCTTATAAAGCAAGTTAACTCCTGCTGACTCCTGCCAGCAGAGTGAGAGAGAGAGAGAGAGAGAGAGAGAGAGACATGTGGAGCCACACTCGCACACGCATATCCCCGCGTGTGGAAAAATGCGCCGCATTGTTGGGATGGATGGATGGAAGGATGGTGGACACAGCTTCAAAGGCACTATGATTACGGGGGTGAGGGGCGGAGCCCCAGGCGAGTGCCATCATCATTCACAGGTGTGCGGCAGCCCACAGAGCTCCCATTGTTAACGACGGTGTCCATAACAGGAAGAGGGTGTATCTCCAGTTTTACTTTACAGCGAACGGAAGGGGCTTTGTGGCTCGTGTTTAGGTGTGTTACTGCTCTCAGGAGAGCCACTTGACTGAACACCATCCCCTGAACCAAAAGCAAGGGAGAGGAACCCTTAACTTGCACATCGAGTATAAATTATTATGAAAAAAAAAAACATGTATGAAGAGCACAGAGATATAGAAACTTCAAGCACACTTCCTGGTTAAGGCAATAGATGCAGCCTTCAGATGTAGTGATTTGAGGCCTACAACTCTGCTAGGGCACGCCTGAGGAATCTCAAAGGCTAAGAACATATATAAGCAAAGAACTGAAGAGTAATTCAACTCTTCCAGAATCATTTTGAAATAACCGCTTTACAGTACATTGGTGTAAAATCTAGGCTATTACCTATCAAGTCACTCAATGCTGCCTCCTCAACCAGGTCCACCTCCCTCCCCAACAAATTCAACCGCTTATCTGCTCACTTTTCAGTCAGAGCTAAGCTCCCACTCAACAACCAGCTTCTCACGCTATCATACAGCGACACGTACTCCACCCTGAGCAAAGTGAATGCATGAAAGTAGCTGAACACAATGGGATCCTGGGCTATGAATTCAGAACCTGCGCAAATCAGCTAACTGGGGTCTTCAGCTCGTCTTTGACCCTGGCAGTTGTACCCATTGCTTTCAAGGTTGCCACCATTGTTCCATTTCCAAAGCACTGGGCTGCATTGGCCCTTAATGACTTCCATCCTGTTGCTCTCACCCCACCACTGCCAACTGCTTTGTGTGACTGAACCTGGTGCTGTCTCCCATCCACTCTGGACGCTCTACCGTTTGTTTATCGCTCCAATAGGTAAATGGAGGATGTTATTTGCATGGCGCTCCACAGTGCTTTGACCCACCTGGACATTAAAAACTCATATTTCACAATGTTCATTGATTTCAGCTCAGCATTTAACACGGTCGTTCCTACCAAACTGATCTCCTGCTCAACCAACCTGTCATCAACACTCTTCTCTGAAATTGGATTCTGGACTTTCTGACTAACAAACGTCAGTCTGTCGGGTTAGACAGTCTCACTTTCTCCACCCTCACCATAAACATTGCTGTGTGACACGGCTATGTGCTGGACACTCTCCACTACTCCTTCTTCCCATCATTCCATCTCAATTATCATTCCAACACCATCATGAAGTCTGTAGATGACACCATGGTGATCTGATACCTTTTAAGAGACAATGGTGAGGAAGCCTCCTGGGAAACAACTTTCAAACATGGCTTTCACCCCAATCTGTCAGGATCCATCCCTGCTGCATCTGTTTCCCTGTTTGGCCTGCTGGTGTTACTGGCCATGCCATCTTATGTTCCCCTAGTCTTGTTTGCTTCACAAGTCCTATGTGTTACCCCTGTTCACCAGGCCACCGTGTGTCAGTGTGGGCTGAGCATGTGGCTGAGGACTGAGTTCCAGATCTGGAAAGATCTGATTCAGAAAGTACAAATCCAGACCAAGATTTTGTTTCAAACAACCAGTTGAGTATAAAGAGTTACATTCGCGGAGTACTCAACTGGTTGCTTAAAACAAAATCTTGGTCTGGATTTGTTCTTTCTAGACCCGAACCTCTGCAGAGCTCCCCTACCATAATGGGTTTGACATGGTTAAACATTTTGAGTTTTTTGACACCTTGGATAATTATTCCTGAATATCCAGTCTAGGTCATTGCTTTTGTGTATTTGGTTCTAATTTACCCAGTTTGTGTCTAGTGTAGCTATTATGTTCTATTCATCTATGTTCTCAGTTTCTCCTAGTGTTTGAATCTGTAGTGTTGTTAATTACCTACACAGAGACAACAAACCATCACAGGGTAGCCCAAAACCAACCAACCCTCTGACAAGGTTACTGCTGAGCTCAGTGTTCCAACCCAGAGCGGGTTCAGTTTACCCAATCAGAAGACAAGGAGCAGATATGTCACAATCCCAAAGGTCTCTGAAATTTTTATGACACCACTTTACTTGGCCATATTTTTAGGAATATATCGGTATTTACTGACATTTTCATTGAGTAAGTCGTTCATTGAATGAGCCCTTTCCAGAAACAACAGAACACAAACACCTTAGCCAGACAAATTCTGCTCATGACAGCCATTTTCTTCAGGCCAAATGTCAATGGTTCCTTTGTGGTGCAAAAGCACTCGTTACATTTTACTTAGCAGTTGCTTTTATCCAAAGTGATGTAAAACTGAGAAAGCAGACAGTCCCTGGAGCAATCAGCAGTTATGGGGTTGGCTCACGGGCCGAATTGTGAAAGCACTATGCCAACCATGGGATTTAAACCAGCAACCTTCTGATCTCAGGCTTAGCATCCTAACCCAGAGAGCCACTCACCAGCCTGTAATTCTCCCCATCATGCACAAGTCGATCTAAAGGTATGAAGCGATTCTCGAAAGCGTGGGAATCTGGTGCTTGTGGGATGTGTTCTATGCCCCAATAAATTCCTCATCTGTATTCCTCACAGAGACAGATGGATCCGTCTGGTGTCCTATAAGCAATTGGCCAGATGTTGGGCACTGTGAAGGTGCTGTTACCATGGCCACCTGCAGCTGAACCAAAAGGGATCTCACTATCTACTCACCTTCCCTGTATCATGGCCTATAGATGAATCATGATCATCAAGTATAAAGGACTGGGCTGTCATTACCAACAACGACTAGGGTCGTACAGCAGATTAAACTTCTGCCAAAAGGATAAAATGGCTAAATTAAATTTGGGTGTTAGTCACACGCAGTGCAGTTTTCATTGCAGGTTTACCGTAAAAAGTTATTGTACAGACAGTTTACCGTCATAAACAATGTGGTGATTAATGGATGCCACACCGGAAGGTTTTGGGTTTTACAGAATGATCGTGTGGTTTTACAAGATACTGTTTTGATGTCGAAGTTCCTTTTGCTGTGGGTTAGGATGTTGTGTGGGGATCCCCAGAGCCATCTCTGACTTTCAGCTATCGACGACAGCGATGACGTTATATCCTCCCTTCCAGTCCACAACTTCCTGTCTCTGTCAGCGGCAGGGAAAAGCACAGAGTCATGCTAAGCTCTCACCGAGCAGTGTAAACACAGTAGTGAATGTTCTCTTATGCTTCCTCTGCAGATTTTTCTTAACTCCCTATGAATTTGTCATCATCAGCCAGCACTAGATGCTCTCACACTCTTCTTTAGGTTTTCAGTTCCCATGAAGATGCCATCTGAGGTACAGAAGTTCTCTTTCTGGCAGAATGTCTATTCTGGGCCTCAATGGGTCACAGGTCCCCAGTTGACCTTGACAAGGAGTCCAGACCCTCTCTGTTACATCCATGGTTTGGATCAAAGGTCTCAAACTCCTAGCCCACGAGACCATTTTATATGGCCCGTTACATCTTTTTACACTGTAATTCATTATTAAATCTGGCCCGCAGACCTATATTTTGCACAGAGAATCAAGAACATTGTAACTTCGTCAAGGTGCTGATTAGCATTTTTTGTTTCGGCTCAAAAAATATCTGAAGCGGCCGCCTTATGAGAAGATCTTCTAGATGGCGGTGGTAAGATTATTTGTGTTTGAGAGCAGCTGGCAGCCACGCAAAGTAAGAAACGGCTTCCGTAGTCTCACTGACCTCACAGAAGGATGCAGACTCTGATTCTTCTCTGATAAGCCTGGCAGATGCTCTTTCCTGACGATGACTGTGGACTTTCAGAACCCGTCATGTCCTATGATAGCCAGCAACATGACTTTGGTGTCTGACATCATTTGACATCTGAATATGATCTTTATTTCCTCTCTGTTCTCTTGCATTTATTTGACTTTCCGGTTATTCACCTTCTGCTGTGCTGTACTTAATCTGAATCCGTAATTCTGCTCAGAGCCTGCTTATGCGATGCCGCGACCCGAGGCCGCTCTTTATTTACTGCGAGTCCTCATCCTCTGGCTCCTTTAGCGCTGGGTCGGGGCACGTTCCATCCCGCGGCCTGCACCGCCCTTCCGCGACACTCCGCTCTCCACCCTAATTGGAGGCTTCATTTGATGACACTTGTACCTATTTCAAAACGCAATTATCGTCTGGATGAGCGGCAGTAGAACGAGAGCCTACCTGTTGGTCCCATTTTAATTATCTCGAGAGTGGAGCACTTTACACAGATAAAAGCTTTGATATAATCAGCAGACAGTAAATCCGGGTCCTGATCGCTCCTCTAACTAACACTCCTGAGATTACATTGCAACTCCCTGGTGAAGCAATTCTCCCCCAGGCCTGATGGGAATGAAACCTGCTGCGTACTGATTACCAAGCCTTCACTGTGCTGCGTATGATGAGCTTCTCGCATGTCTATAAGGGGTTTAAAAAACTTCCATACAGCTTAATTAAAGCGGTTATTTCAGAATGATTCTGGAAGTGTTAATTACGGCGACCCAAAGAGTCAAGCTTCTAAATTGCATAATTATTCATATTTATAAAGGAAAGAATCTTTGTTATGAGAGGTGCAGTGCTGGTGTGAGTTTATTGTTTCTGTACAGAGGTGGGAAACTTCATTACAAATATGTCTTGCGAATTTGTTTCACATGCAAATATTACCTCTTAATGTGTTACCTATTAGGGCAGCAGAGAGTAATACTACAATACAATGGAATTAAGTCTTCTTCAGTATCTTTGCTTACCCAGGGTTTATATAAAAATCTGCCTCTTTTACCAAGGAAGTGATGCTAATAGTGTGACTGGAAACAGGCAAAGACTGTGAGATACTTTCACTTTCATCTTTTAAGGGATCGTTCACATTAAATTGAGCTCTTTTAAGAAGACTGTATGTCGCTCTGCTCTTTCCTGAACCTTAATATCGTGGTTTCGAAGCTTGTTTTGATTTCTGTGTCATGTTGGACCGCAAAATGTATTAGCACACGGGATAAAGAAGCAGGTTCTTTTGAAGGGAGTCACAAGGTGTGAAGCTTTGGAGAGCCCAACTGAGCACATCAGCAAGGATCTCACCTGGTCAACACCAATCAACTGGTAAAGAAGTCTCAGTACTGTCTGCACTTCCTGAGAAGAATAAGGAAATACGGCAGGCCAGTCAGAATCCTTTACAACTTCTACAGGGGGCATGACTGAGAGCATTCCTACTGGTGAAATCAGAATCTGGTCCTCAGACTGCTCTTCACAGCACCGCAGAGCCCTACAATGGGCGGTAAGGACAGGCTAGACCATTTCAGGGACAACTGTACCAGCTCTTAGAGCATTTATCACACCAGAGTCATCGGGAACATAAAAGAACAGTAGCCACCCCCAGCACATGCTATTCACATCCCTACCATTAGATAGAGTCTGACAAGACTGCAGAACGGTTACTCACAGGCTTGCAGGGTCTCTCACTGCCTAACCCCCTCTAACCTCTAACCAATGAGGCTCCTCTCTTCTTTTGCAACATTTGCATTACAGTATGTTTACATTACTCACATTGCACAGTCTCTGTGTATTTATTGTCATTGTGCTTATTGTTTTACTGAATACACCTCCATTTGTATTTGTGTTTAATTTATTTTTACTGAAGAACGGCAGTGCATGCAGCATAAGATTTTCAAAGCAGAGTGTAACTGACTGTTTACTGTACATAAGCCAATAAATCTTATAATGAATCTTAAATCTTAGTGAGTATCTACATATTTATAACTTATCTATATAGCTGACTGCTCCCCTCAGCCTGTAAATTCTGATCGTTTTTGGGAAACAATTCCATTAACAGACTGAATGCTGTCCTCTATCCACAAAGGGGTAGCATCTGACTATAGACTGAGGTATTGTGGGTATCTGGGAGTGAGTGAAACTCCCTCAGCTCCCATTGAGCCTCGTGTTTGTTTACAACCTAAAGGAAGCATTGGACTTGAAATGCAGAATGTTCTGGAAGGGGTGCCAGGCAACTGAGGGGTGAAATCCACAATCCTCGAGGTTCCTTGAGCGATCAGGACCTGAACCCCCAAGCATGCTTTGTAAATTCATTTTACATGCAGACTATGAAAAAATGAATGTATAACAAAACGAGAGTTACCCAGATTTTTATAGATAAATCAAGATCACTGTCCGATTGAACCATAAGGAACTATAAAGGTGACTAGGCCCTAATATACACAATCATTAAAATGAGTTCAATACTCTCAGATGTGTTACTAATCTGGGGGGGGGCAGAGTGTGCTGTTGGTGGGAGTGATCTGGGTGGGCGTGGCCTCATGGGGCATGGCTGAATGGAGCATGGCTGGGTACATGAGTGACAATATGTACAGTCTAAGTCTAAGTTCCAAAAATACGTTTTAAGTGGGTATTCATTGTCCATATTATAACATGTGTAAGATAAGAGAGCTTAATGAGCTAATCCAAAGTAATGGAAAAGTAACCTAATATTATATCTTACGGTTCGATATCTCATTTTCTGTCATTTTATGCAAATTTTCCCCATGTACTGAGTGAAATAACAGCTGGAATTGAATTTTTTTATTTAAAACACACTCGCTGCTCATTCTGCTGCAGATGGAGGAAGTTTTATTTACTGGCAAAATAAAAATATTTTTTGCCAATAAATTTGCTGTTTTCCATAAACAAGACAACGTTTCAGAATCTTCCTGGACCGAGATAGTAGCTGAGCAAGGGCCAGTCTTACCCAGTAACAGAGCAGTAGACCAATTATGTCCAACAAAGAACAATATTTACTGTTTCTACTGTTATCGGCAATTTGCTTACATTGTTTAGGACTTAAGTGGCGGCACATCAAGAGCCATAGCCTGCTCAGTTATAATAGAATAGAATAGAATAGAATAGAATAGAATAGAATAGAATAGAATAGAATGCCTTTTCTATTCTATTCCATTCTATTCTAAATGACAGCAGGCTGTGGCTCTGGACGTTAAATCTTACAGAAAGAACAGAGTTAATTGAAAGTGTTATTTAAAAATAAAGTTCTAAGAAAATCTTATTTAAATAAGGCTGCCTCAGACACATCTGTTCCTGGTATTTATCTGAGAGCAGGTGTGGTTCATCAGAATCCGGGTAGGATAGAAAACCTACTGGACAGTAGCTCTCCAGGACCGGAGTTGGAAACTCCCTGGTTAGATCATTCGATTCATTTAAACGCGAAGCATTTTGCCTTCTGTTCATATGTATTGTTATGTATCACGTTTATATTATTTAAGGAGAGACATCCTGACATTCTGAATCCCTGGAATAGCTGGTAGCTTGGTGTTAAATGTCCATGGATACTCATTAGTTTCGATCAGACGTGTGCTCACTTCACTTCGACTGACACTGTGTCACTTTGTATTTTGACTGGTGTAAAGTTTTTCAAGGACAAATGTTGTCATATGAAGCAGCAGTGAATAGTGCATTATAAACTGGAAATGACGATGAGTCCTTCACCCGAGGGCTCAGTGCAAATCCACCCTTTTGAAATCCCGATTTAGCTGTCTGGCTGATACCACTTTATTTCAACACAGACACTATTCAATTTCTGGTATCAGAAACGAGGCTGTTTGGAGTTTGGCCACTTTCAGACATCAGGCAGACATTGTTATGGTCCAGAATGCTGATGCAGGCACAAAACAACTGTGTGCGTTTGGCAGTTCAAATGCAGAAAATAGCGTGACACTAAGGGAACCTTTAAACTGTACTTTAGAGAGGAAAAGAAAATAATGCAGTTTGAGTTGGACAAATGCATTTCAAAATGTTTCAATGGCCATTGAATGAAGACTTTTGTTAATGTTAAACTCTGTGCCCAACGGGCTGTATGTTCATAAAAGTTATTTGACTCTCTATAGATTGTACTATTTTTAAAATTTATTTGCCAGATGCTTTTATCGAAAGTGACACACATCTTTTCGCAGGGTTAGACAGTCCTTGGTGCAGTTGGGCCTTGCTCATGGGCCTAATGGTGACATCATTCTGCTGACCCTGGGATTTGAACTGGCAACCTTCCGATCACAGCATCCGAAACCACTGAGTCACACACTACAAGCAGCAAAGCAGCACACACATCACAGCGATCTCACCAGGCTTTCTGGGAGCCCACTACAGCCTGTAACCTTCACGTTTCCTCGCTGGAAAGCTTTAAGGTTAGGATCAGGATTCATATTCTCGCCAGGGACACCGAAAGAAGAGGGATCATTCAGGGACGCTGTTCCTATGTAGTTTACCGCCAGACCCTAGAATTTTAGGGACGGAATAAAAAAATAAACTTTAACTTCCAGGAACTTAACAATATGGAAACAGAAGCATATATCAAACGATTAATATGTTTGCATTAATAAAATGTACGATTATCATATAAAAGGGCCACAAGGAAGTTTTCCTTCCTGACAGTACAGGATCTTCCTCTGTGGAGTAATTTGGCTTTTCTAGTCATCCAACAGCATCATGAAGATTAATGTAGACACGTCCCACCAACACGTGAACATGCTAGTGAACAGGATAACACAGACAAAGAGACACAGAGACACCCAGGCACTGTTTAATTGTTTAAAAGGGCACCACAAGGCCTCCATTTTAATGGATTTTTTAAATTCAGCATATGATGGACACACTTATAAATCATTAGAGAATTAAATGGCACACAGATGATGAGAAGTGATGTAAGAATGGTGGTTTAGCATTTGCCACCGTATGAAATCTAATATGGTTTGAGCTGAGAAACTAGTTGACAAGACATTTAACCAGCTGAGCTAAATGCACAGGGGAGGTCAATGTTTGGGGGAAGTACGGAGGATTGGTGCACTTTCAGAAGACCCGTGTCAGTTCTATAGAGGGTTACTTTTCACTGTGGCACGATGTCACCATGAATTGGAACATTAAGGGATAGTCATATGTATATTGTGCAAGTCTGGCCCCAAATGTCCTCTAAAAGGTATCAGGCAGCCCGTTCTGCCTCTTCCCTTTTTGGGATTAATTTATCGGAATTGTAATAATGTTTTAACACTGAAAAAGGATGCATCTTGTGCACCAAAAGTGTCTTGTTATTGCTCTAAGTTCTACAACCAAAAAAACAGAGACTATTTCTTATGTTGGTGTTTTCCAACCTGCTCCTTGGGGACCCAGTCAGTCCGTGTTTTGCTCCCTCCCAACCCTCTGCCAAATAGTCTGTGGGTCCTCGAGGACTGGATTGGGAAGCAGTGTCTTATGTGGTTAAGAAGAAGATGGTAATGTAGGCAAAAAAGGGGGATGCTGGTCCTCAAAAACAGTGCTTCCCAATCCAGTCCTTGGGGACCCCCGCAGAGCCCAGATTTTTGCTCCCTCACAGACAGTCCACATTTTTGCCAGCAAAAACATGGACTGTTTAGAGTCCCCGATTGGGAAGCACTGTTTTTGCTCCCTGATGAGATGTAGCGGATGTTACTTTGAGGTTCTCCAGGATGGGTATAGATAGATGCTCCTTCAGGTTAACTCATATCAACAGCGGGAACAGGAAGTACAGAACGAAGAGGCCATTTAGGTCACTGTGTCACGAAGTGCTGCAGAAGCTCTCTACATGCTCTCTATCTGTTAGGGAGCAAGTTAAATAAGCTACATCTGTGTAGGGATCTAAAAAGCCATTTTATAAGATCAACGGCCCTCATCGTAGACAGGCCACAGTGCGGCAGATTTTCAAAACACTAAGAGACTCCTTTTAGTGGGAATTCATGTTTGTTTTATTAATTATCTATACTACTTTTATTGTAGTGAATTTCCAGAAGAGGACAGATCACATAACAGGGTTCAGAAGTCCCTCATTTTGTAGTAGGCTTGCTGGTGTTTAATATCAAATGCTTACTCTCTTTCTGCACTCTCTTAGACCAGACTGCTAGCTAGATCACCTCCACGCACTGTAAGGACTGTGCTGGTATAGAGGTCCGTTTCACTCCACATCTGTTGGGTCTGTATCTGATAAAGTCAGATTCAAAGGACTAGCAAGGTTTTCATGCAGCACTTCTGGTGACCATCTAATTTCATTTTGACTCACTTAATAGGTCCGTTAAAAATGGGAAATGGCATTGGGTGGTCTTTTAGGTGGGCATCATATAAAAACTTACATTCAGTAGTTACAGTAATGTAAAGGAATGGCCCTCTCATTATTGTCTAATTACACACAAGTTTATAATGCTATAAAATTCATTGCTTTTTCACGAGTATCACACTTTTAGCTTCCAACTGCTTATCCTGCGGGAGGGGGGGTTATCACAGATAGCGTTGGGGAAAAGTAAGTGCCCCACCCTATATGACATGCCAATCCTTCGCAGCACGCGCGCACGACACATGGGAGGAAACTGTAGGGAGAGCGTGACGTCACAGGGGGAATCCAGACCCGAAACGCAGGAAGTGTGAGGAATGGAAAACCGCATTATTTCATTTAAAATACATTATATTGCTCTTATGCATTACTAAACGATAATATCTTGTTTTTCAAGAAAATAGAGGGCTACTATCAAACATGGAGTCTATTGTTATTCACTCCCTATTCCACCAAAAGGTGGCGCTCTCGAGTTTTAAAAGGAACGAAACGCCCCAGTCTTCACAACGCGTTCTTTACCGTAGGATAGCACAGAAATCATTTTACACCGACTAAATCAGTGCTCGGTGACTGTTACGTTATATGTATAACGTGAAAATACAGGACGATGCGGAGTTTTAAAAATATTGATGAACTTGCAATGGCTTTAAATGTCTTATTTAAAAGTAACAGCCCAAATAAAACAAGAGAACTAAAAGAACAGTGTTCTTAAATGAACAAAATGTGAATGCATCTGAAACGGGATGCAATACGAGGCCAAACGCGTCATGCATTTTGTATTTTATTTATTTTTTTATTAATTCATCCCCTTAACTTTTTTTGATGACAATACAATGAAACGCCATATATAGACTATTTTTAACGCGAAGGCGCGCTTTAAAAATACCCCTGCTATATGTATCTGAGGTGTTCAAGCACGGAGGGTGACTGTAAAATGTCACTCCATTGCAGTGACAGGCAGGTGACAGTCCCCGTGTTTGATCAAACTTTTTGTTTCGGCACTGTTATGTTAATAGGCTTTCTGAGCGAGCGGAGCCCATTGGCTACGAGTCCGAGTCATTTTCCCATTTAAAACCTGACGTCAGGGCGCCTATAAAACTCAGCAATGCTTTTAAACTCATCCGCTGCCCGTCCCTTAAATATCAACAGCACGCGGCGTCTTCCCTGCACGACTGCCTTTCTTTTGGTTTTGAGTTTTTCCTTTTTAATCTGGTTGCACAGTGAAGTTGCGCACACGATGCTGTGAAATGCCGTTAAGTGTGTGAAAGCTGTGATATTGTCGGCGCAGAGAGGCAGGGAGCGCCTCCGCGAAGGACGGCTGATCCTTCACACTAACTGCGCATTCCAAACAGAAAGAAAAAGCCCATTTTTTAAATAAACAGCGATTCAAACTGGCTCACACTCTTTGCAACCAGAACAGTCTGACAGCTGCTCTTCAGCCTCTTTGGAGGACTGTCAGCAGCAAGAGGATGGCATCAGAGCTGGCGATGAGCAGCCCCGACCTGCCCACCAGTCCCCTGGCCATGCAATATGTTAATGACTTCGATCTGATGAAGTTTGAAGTGAAGAAGGAGCCGCTGGAGCCCGATCGCAGCATCAGCCAGTGCAGCCGCCCGATCGCCGGGGGATCCCTGTCTTCCACCCCGATGAGCACGCCTTGCAGTTCGGTACCTCCTTCTCCGAGCTTCTCGGCGCCCAGTCCGGGCTCCGGGAGCGAGCAGAAGGCACACTTGGAGGATTTCTACTGGATGACCGGTTACCAGCAGCAGTTGAATCCCGAGGCTTTGGGCTTCAGCCCCGAAGACGCCGTGGAGGCGCTGATCAGCAGCACTCACCAGCTTCAGACCTTCGATGGATATGCTAGAGGGCAGCAGTTTGCCGGTGCAGCCGGAGCAGGAGGCACCATGGCCGGAGAAGAGATGGGCTCTGCCGCCGCAGTGGTGTCTGCTGTCATTGCGGCTGCTGCAGCCCAGAACGGAGCTCCTCATCACCACCACCACCACCACCACGCCGGGGGTCATCACCAGGCGTCCGGGGTCCAATCTAACGGCAGCTCAGGGGGAAACCACCAGCACATGCATCTGGACGACCGGTTCTCGGACGAGCAGCTGGTGACCATGTCGGTGCGGGAGCTCAATCGGCAGCTACGCGGGGTCAGCAAAGAAGAAGTGATCCGGCTTAAGCAGAAAAGGAGGACCCTCAAAAACCGAGGCTATGCCCAGTCGTGCCGCTTCAAGAGGGTTCAGCAGAGGCACGTCCTGGAAAGCGAGAAGACCCAGCTAATTCAGCAAGTAGACCACCTCAAACAAGAGATCTCCAGGCTGGTCCGGGAGAGGGATGCCTACAAGGAAAAATACGAGAAGCTTGTCAGCAATGGCTTCAGAGAAAACGGCTCCAGCAGTGACAACAACCCTTCGTCTCCAGAGTTTTTCATGTGAGTCTCAGCTTAAGCAGAAACAAATCAAACGCGACAGCTCCTTTACTAAAAGTTGTCCACGCGAATAACTTTTGTTTGGGGCTCGATAGACCAAGAAACCAGTTCTACGTTAGTTATTTTTTCGGCCTTTCTTTTTTTTTATTATTAATATAATTATTTAACTATGAGAATCAGGGTTTACTCAACTTATATACATTTTGGTGGCTTGCAATAGAAAGATCCAATTTGTCATCGAAAGCAGTGGTCTTCATTCTGGAGATTGCTCGTTGAAACCTGCCATTAATTTTGTCATCCAACTTTCACTATAAGTGCTAGTCTTAGTCGCTGTATTATAATTATTGTATTTAGCCACTAAGTACTTAGTATTATATGCAGTTCATGAAGGCATATCAAATTTTTGTTTTGTTTTTTATTATTTTTGTATTTTAAAAGAAAATGTAAATAGGCCATACTTCATTTTAAGTACTTAATTTTAATACTTTGACTATATATAGTGAACGTATACATAGTACTAATGACTCGCGCGTGTTTTGTGTGCGTGAGTCTAATCAAAACTTTTTATTTTAGTAATCTGGTTCGCCTAAATATCAATAGCGATGTAAAGTGACGGCTGCCGAAACTACCTTAAGTAGTAAATGCTCTGATTTTATTATTATTACTACTATTTTATTTTAGTTTCTACGGACTGCTCTGAGCCCACCATTTCACCCCGTGCTCATCCCACGCATTACTCACGTTTTGTGTTTGTCGGGTAAATGGCAGTATATCGTCATAATGAAATATAGTACTGCTTTCAGATTCTAAATATCATTGTATAGTCCTGCATGCTGGACATGTAGGCGTTTTATTTCCTTTTTTATGCTTGAATGTGAATTTCACCTGATAACTGGCATGCCTTCCAAAACTTTATTTTATTTCCTGATCACTTTGTGGGATTCTTTATCACCAGCTGTGACAACGCGCCCTAACATGGCATCATTATTTGCCCGATAACGACGATTTTTGCGATGTTGGACCCCCGTAATGCACAGTAATTCCCCCGAAGAATGTCGTTTAAAGATGCCATTCTGGTTCCGGATATGCAGGAGAGGAATAGACCTGAAACGTTTCTGAAACGCGCCACTCCTTCTCTGGGAAGTAAACTGTTTCCGTGGTTCGTTTATATAACAAAACCATATTCCTGTCATCTGAACGGAGTTCTATAATTATAATTATACAGATATTCCATTATATTCTTTATATAATTATATTCTTTATGCCTAAATGGTCATTATTGTGCTACAGGTGGATATTCAAATGAAAGTGTTTGGAAAATTAGGCGCACGTGCACTAATTTGTTTCTTTCTTTATTGTTTGTTTGTTTTTAATTATTATTATAATTTATTTTTTGTTGTTGTTTCAATTAATTGCTTATGAAGGAAGGTGACCGTTGTTTTCTTACTATTACTTGTAAATACCCCAACCTATTTTGTAGGTTTCCCATGCAGTACAGTACAATACATAACAAATCAAGTCTGCCGTTGCACATCTTGCTATACCATTGGCTTCACTTAAACCAAAGTGTACGGAAGGAACCGGTTTAATTTTAAGCCAACGGTGACACCCAGAGTTTGTTTAATAATTTTAAGAATCGGACTAAAATGCACTAGAGCATTCTGCAGTCATATATTCCAGAATGGAAACGTCTTAAAACATTAATATACAGAAAATCTTTGAAATGAAATATGCATGTTATTGCTGGAAAAGTTTGCTTTTTTTGTTATGTGATATCAGGACTGTTTTGGTTGCGGGATGCGAGGCAGTAACGCAATAATGTTAATATAGGAACTAATGTCTGGACATTTATAAAATGCAGAGATTGATACTCTGCTTGGGAAAATATCATTTATCAATAAAATAAAATTAAAGAAAATTGTTAACGTTCTTTTTATACCTATTTTGCTGTGCAAAATATTTTACTTACTAACCGTATGTAATGTTCATATGTGAGTTCTCCCATTTCATACAATTAAACCATATGCAATAAATGATGCGTTGAAAATTGGGCTTTATCTAGTCGTCAGTTTCATTTATTGTTTATGTT
This sequence comes from Isichthys henryi, assembly GCA_026776945.1. NCBI lineage: Eukaryota > Metazoa > Chordata > Actinopteri > Osteoglossiformes > Mormyridae > Isichthys > Isichthys henryi. The sequence continues at coordinate 7,053,269 of JAODJX010000020.1, forward strand.
CTTATTTTAAGAGAAGGTGTAGGAATGGCGCTTAAGTGCACGCAGCTGACAGATTAACAATGCTATCAGCAAGAATAATCAAGTAATGGCAGCTGACGTTCCTGCAATTCTGTAATGCATTTTCCTTTTAGTTACAGCTGTAAATAAATCTTTGCTTTAAATGGAAGTATTTCCTTTTTTAAGTAATTGGACATAACTGAAAAGTAAATTAGCTAATTTAGAGTTTATGAAGCAGAAAATATCCGCCTTGTATTAATATGAGTATAGGCCTATATTATAGGCTATGTCAGACACCGGTTTTTTTTACCTTGCGGGAAATGCGGAGCGCTCCGCAGAACTGTTACATTAAAATTGTCCCGAATTTACAGAAACCTGTTCTGGACATTTATCTTTTTGCAGAAGTAGCCTAACATATCCTTTTATAATAAGTTATAGCTATAAGTAGCGCCATGTAAGCATTGTTATGATACACTGGAAAATTAGGGATGCCGAGGTGCGCTCCGTTGTTTGTAACCGGTTCTGGGTGAACATATCGGCATCTCTATTATCGAATCTACTGAAAGATAGAGCAGGACAGCAGAAAATATCACTTAAAAGTAACTGCGACGATTATAACCTGAATCAAAGCGAAAAGCGTGACTGCAAACCACTGGGAGTTTATTCCTCGCAACTGCAATTTGAAATTAACGACGTAAGTACGTTTAAACTGTGATTTCTAACATTGTAGTACTGAACTATCTATATTTTAGTCCGTACCGGTTATCATTCATATGAATTCCATGCTTGTCTCTATTACTGTTTTTCCCAAAATATGCTCATTCTGTACAAGTCGTCGCGGTCTTAATAAGGCCGGAAAACTGCTTTGATTAAGTTGCTGTTTACTTATTTATCATCATGCAGACTTACAAATAAACGTATAAATAAGGACCGAATTAATCTGAACCTAAAATTAAGTTTACTACTTTTTTTCTCCTGCGGAATCCCCGCAAAAATGGATTTAAGTGCCGGTGGGTAGAGTAGATGAGAATTGCAAACGCACGTAAAAGAAACGAATGTTTCAACCCAGTGTCATCCCTGATTTAATTTTAAAAGTAACTATTCAGTGTATTTGTTCTCTCTTTATATTTTAACCTGTGTTCAAATGCACAACGTATTAACACTGGCTTAGTGTGTATTCATCCATACTTGCTCTCCTTCGTATTTCTTGACATACAATGTTAGATAAATCGGTATTGTAATGCCAGATTTCAGAAATGTTTTTTCTAATGACATGAGTGAATCTCAATACGGAGATGCCGTTACTTTTAGCATGCACATTATTGTAACCCTCACAGCTTTGAACATGTTTATCCTTTTAGAAACGTCTGACTGAGCGGAGTCATAATGCAATTACTGAAATTAACTTACTAATAATGAAGTAATGAACTTCTGTTCAGAGCCAGGGAATGAGGTATTTTTACTGATGTGACCCAGTCACTATAAATGCCTTGGGATTCAGCTTCAGTAGGTGTTGTAAGAGTCTGACGGTAACTTAATTTCCAGACACAAACCAGTACTTCCATAGAAACATGCTAACAAATGGTCACGTTGATTTGGACGGTAGTAATCATGGGGCCGCGGTAAAGAGAAGGCCCTGTAATATAACGATTAAAGTGGGATTTCTTAAGATGTTCCGAATGACAACGGACACACTGATCATCGCACGTCCCTTAAGGCCTGTGTTCGATTACATATGGTGTGATTCCATCGATTTGCACTCTCCAGCAGTATAACTAAAATGTGTGAGCTGAGGAATCCTTTAGTATCATAGAAAATCTTACAAATACTTTTTTCACTATTGGCCTCAGTTGGCCAGCAAAAAGCTGCTATCTGGACAGTGTGAGGATACGTCTCCCTCCCCTCGCCTCGCCTCGCCTCTGCCCCAGAGCGGCGTCCGTCCCACGGCAGTCAGAAAGTCGCTGGGCTTCCTGCTTCCCGCTGTTGTCCGTGTCTTCGCACGAGTAAAGTCACACTCCGGCCTGTGTTAGACGCCTCCAGATGACTTTAAGCAATGCTTAAAACGCTGAAAATAAGCGGGAATTGGGGAAGCCCCCGTCAGCTTAAATAAACCCCATTAGGGTAAACTGCTGGCTCTTCAGAAAGTGACCACTAATAGCCCCCCACCCGAACCGTCTACGGAGCGTCTCTAAGATTTACACCAAATGTTCTGGCCGACCAGGAGCGGATGCCACTCCTCTCGTTCATTTTCTCTCTCCACACTGACAGAATTTCATTATTAGTCAGTCAGGAGATGCTGCTCTGAATTATTCTGATTTATTATTACGAAGTTATACAATAAGGGACTAAAAGGCACCAACTACACTAAAGTCATTCAGATACATTCAGATGAACGTATGTGAACATATGACTTCCTGCTGATAACTTGTTACTGCTGTGAGTTTTTCCTCTTCTCAATTGTGTTGGTTTATTAATTACAGTTCTAAGTATACATAATTAATGTAATTAAATTCATAATTGCCATGAGTGCAGCTAGTCCTCTGTCACAGTAATGGCCTTGAAATTTGGTGTCAGCAGTACGGGATGAAATTGACATCCATCCATCCATCTATCCATCCATCTATGGGTCGCGGGGGGTCTGGATCCTATCCCGGAAGCAATGGGCACGAGGCAGGGAACAACCCAGGATGGGGGGCCAGCCCATTGAAGTTGACATATGTTTTCCTTTAGAAGCTGAACGTGTCTGAATGAAAGTAAATCATTGATTTGTATCTTACCATTGCTCGAAATTGTGAGAAAGGGAAAAAATAAGATTTATACTGTCTGTAAAATCTGTGAGTATCGGTCCATCCACTGTCGGCATTCACTAGGGGAACAACGGAGCAGAATGCTGATCACAGCACAGTTTTATGTGGTACAAAAAGTACAGATTCTGCCTCCTTAGTTTTAAGAAATGCATGGTATACTAAATGCACATTGTATACTAAATGCACATTGTGTACTAAATGCACATTGTATACTAAATGCACATTGTGTACTAAATGCACATTGTGTACTAAATTTTTGCAAATAAAAAAAATAGATGGAAACAGCCAGGCACTATTTGATGGACTGGGATAGCACAGCATCTAAAGACCTGAGCGAGTGATAAAAACTGTCACAAGATAGCAGGACCTTGTTAGGGTGGACATCAGTCTTAATATACCTCCGGTTCTAAGGCTTTAGGAAACCTTAAGAATGCGATATCACAATGTGCCGAAGCATTATGTAAAACACAGTGCAGCACCGTGTTTGATATTCCATAGAGGCTAACAGATAATACTTTACAAATTCAGAGCCTTGCCTTTGCATCTTGTAAGATGACCTTAGTACTGTACTACACACTGTGCTATATGCTATGTACATTATATACTTACTCTACATTTACCGTATATATTGTATGAAGGGTGCGATATGTTTCGGAATGTGATTTATCACTCTCACTTGTAGTTTTAAGCTGTTTCCTGTGTTTCTATGGAGACGATTTGGTTGCTGAATGACGGTGTGGTGGTCTGGGCGCAGCCCCTCGCTTTGCTACACCTGCACCTTAAAGCCACCTTGTGATTTATCCTCCTCCACCCTTGGCACCTGCTTCCTCCTCTTCCTCCTTCTCTTCCTCCTCCTCGGCCTGGCAAGGTGACCCGCAGGTACTTGTCTGGGAAGCCGCATAGCATCCCCCTTTACCTGGGGAATTGCTTCAGCAGCAAAACTGATGAGGTCCTGCCGGACGATGGCTGAAGGGACCTGATAGAGTCATGGAACAGGAAGGCAGCTTTTGTAAACTGCTCATACGAGGAAAGACAATGATCTCGCTGTGTCGTCGTGGGGTTTCCTCCGGGTACTCCGGTTTCCCCCCACAGTCCAAAAAACATGCTGAGGTTAATTGGAGTTGCCACATTGCTCATAGGTGTGCATGCGCATGTGAATGGCGTGTGAATGTGCCCTGCGATGGGTTGGCGCCCCATCCTGGATTTTTCACTGCCTTTCGCCTGTAGTTTGCTGGATAGGTTCTGGATCCCCACAACCCTGCACTGGACAATTGGGATATGGGAAATGGATGGATGATAACAGCCACAACCACAACAACATTGATAATAATAATAATATAAATTTCACGCACTTACCTGGAGGAAAACATTTATTGCAAAAACCCTAATGTCTGAGTGACTCTATGGTCCATAGGCAAGTATATAAAAATGTTGAAATATACTTAAATAACAGGCTAGTGTATTTTTCTCTTTTTAGTCACATTTCAAAAATGGAACTGGAAACTCACCTCCTGAATTCTATATTAAAATGAGTATGTAAAGGCAGATAGAGGGCTGTAGTGGAGCAGCCCAGCTGATTTTGGGCCCGTTGGGTTGTGAGGATGTACTGACAGCCAGACTGCTAACTTACACCATGGAAGAGGCGCATATGTAGGGAGCCCTGGTTTCTTGCTGCGTGAGAACATACCATAGTAAGAACTCTTACTGCTGTTAAATGGGTAACTGCACACATTATATGTACTGTGCTGCTGACACACCCTGGGTCACTGTCAAGGATTCCTGTAGATGTGCTCGATTCACTTTCTATAGATACAGTATAATTATAATGATTATCATTAGTAATAATAGTGTGTGACTGAGGGGTGGTACCACTGAGGCTGGGCGTAATAATCGGTGAATTTCTGCTGCTGACCAGTGTAACCTGGTGCCTGGGGTGCGGTCGGAACCGTGTGGGACCAGTACGTGATGGTAACTGCAGCTCACGCCGGCTGAACCTCACACAGCAGAACCTTTTAGAGCAAGAGTACCTCTTACACCACGTTGACTTTTGAGGAGGGATAAATTAAAGAAATGTTACACATTTGTGTGTATCTAACTGCCTACTTGCTAAGGATCATGGAGGGGGCGGAGCCTATCCCTGACAACATGAAGTATAATGCTGGGGTTCATGGCTGGATGGCGTGCCTATCCTTCACAGAATATTTATAGTATAACATATATGTTTATATATACAGAATTCATGTAAAAAGAGCTTCTGGACTTTTCATTTATTTTGCAAAAAATGTTTGACTAACAGCATTTTTGTGCTGCAAAGTGACCTGGGTGTACATAATTTATGACTGTGATTTTAACGAAACTCCAAATGTTATGTGTCGTCTGTGTTTGAGATTGTGTCATGTGATCAGTGTCCATGCATGTGCCCATACTGAGTGTCACCCACTTTATTTTGTATCCTCATGGAATCTTGACTATTGCAAGCTAGCCTGTTAGCGTCGGCCGTTATCATAAAGCTAACGTTGGCATGGATTACAGAGGTCACAGTATGTCTCTGTCTCTCTGCGTCTTCCTCTCTGTAAGTTTCACTCTGCCTCTTATCGTCCATCACGTCAGGTCCTCAAGAAAGTTTCTGCATCTGTGACAGAGAATAACAGCCAGTGCCCTTGGCCTGGACCCTCAGGTAAAACCCCAACGGTCACTCGTCAAAACACGCTGGATCAATGGCTCTTTTCTGTTCTTGTGCGCTTGTTCAAATTTTTTTCTGTTAAAAGTGATTAGAGCAACCACACAAGTCCAGTTTTTGTGGGACATCGTTTATGCTGTTGTAGATATTTATTATTATTATTATTATTATTATTATTATTATTAATAATAATAATAATAATAATAATAATACTTCCTAGGTATTTTAAAATAAAATTTAAAAACAATATGCAAAAACTAAATTTTACACACATATTAAAGCCACCTGCTTGACTAAGTGTAGCTGCTTGGTATTAACTTAAATGAATAATTCTGTTGGTGTGTCACACTGCAAATAGGTTTCGGTTTGTGGCCGAGTGTCTGCCTTGAATTGAAATGTTTGTGTATCTTATTCACTGTAAGTGTTGTGCCTTTTCACTGAAATGCTGGAACCCTGCAGCAGAGATACTTTGGGTAAATCACACTGTAATACTACGGAGAGCATTTTGCTGGCATTTCTTTTTGCCGGCTTTGGAACAGCGAGCCCTTCGGGATCCCATGTGACCTCTTACAGAGGCTGACAGTGCTGAAGCTGCCTCTACAGCATTGCATTCTCACCGTAACCTATTGCTGTCGCTATGAGAAGCTGCGCGAGTAAGCAGAGATGTGGGTCCCCACACCGTCCCCGTGGGCCCCGGCTTTCGCTCCATAAGCACCGCAGCGGCTTGCTCCTTGCCAGTACCGGGCTAGCTGGCCCTCCCCTCTCCTTCCCTGCCGGGGATCTGGGTGCGGTAGCTCCACTGTTTAGGGGCGCTAAGAGACATGCTGCTAAATATAGGGCGGACAGCCCACCCCCCGCTAGCATTTCTCCGCTGTCCCTCACTGTGCTAATTTTGGGAATCCTCCTTGGCTTTCTTTCTCGATGCCTATAGTTTTTTCCCCCTCTTTTCCCGCTGGCCCCTCTGGGATCGCCGATCCCTCACGCGGCACCATGTGATAGAAGCTCTCCAGCTGGCAGGTGTATGACTTTGCAGCTGCCTGATGTTGCAGCGATGGGCGTGGTCTGGCCATGTGTGCGCAGATCCACCAGCAGGGCGGCGCTGTGACACCTCTCTCGGGCGCTGGCCCATCCCTCGCCACTGCCCCGTTCCAGTTGTGAGTTCCGCAGCTGCTCCACATCAGCAATTATGCAGGATGGAAATAACTCTGTGCCTAATTTTAGGCCTTTTTAGGGCAACGCTGCCTTTATTCGTTGTTTTTATTATTTATTCAAAGCAGGAAAGGTTAGTTTCTTCTCACCCTTTAATAAAAAGGAAATAAATGATTTATAATGAGTGCGGGGGATAAACTGACAAAATGACAGGTTTACCATTGAGTGAGAGCTGAATGTGAATGCTCCAGTAAGGGAAGGACGTGTGGGGATGAACAGAAAGCTGGCTTTTCTCCTCTTCCGAGCATTTCCATTTCAGGGAATCTCTGTGCTGAACCGTTGCATCTTTGATGTTGGTATTTGGTCGGCACGGTGATTTTATGCGGGTCCCGTCTTCCGACAGCAGCTCACAGTGGCATCAAACAGTCGAGGCACGTTGCTGGAGAGGGTACCGAGGAAAGCGTGAGACAGCCCGCGGCACCTGGCTGTCCTTGAAACGGCTGGCTTTTTGAACGCGGCCCGTTTGGGTCAGTTTTTAGTATCGTGACTTCTTTTTCTATGGGGACGGACACCCAATCTGCCCGCTGGATGTGACTGACAGGCTGGGGCAAGGTGCGCAGGCATGCAGAGCAGGCTGTCGGATCAGGACCGGGCTATCGGATCAGGACCGGGCTATCGGATCGGGCGGAGGGGCTGGGATACCGGAAACAAGACGAGACCTTTCTTTCCCTTTGGGATCGAAGGCTTTCTGGTGTCTGAGGTCCCTGGTCAATGAGGAGCGAGAGAAGCAGCCTCCCCGCGCCGCCAGGGGAAACACGATGCGCCTGTGCAGTGACGGGACGTCCACCTTCGAACACCAGGGCGGTGTTGGGGGGGGGGGGGGGCAGACCCCCGTCTGTGGGCCCCATCAAGAGACACAAATATGTGATGTAGATAGAAGGCTGCATTTCATGCTGAACACTCAGTTTCTCGCTTTTCAGGTGTGTCGAAATGCAATATTTAAAGTTTAAAACGCACACACAAATGTACACAAACAGAGACTCGCACACACAGACACACATGGACACGCACACACACACACACGGACATGCGCACACACACACACACACGGACAGACACACATGGACCCGCACGCCACAGGATTCGCTGGGTTAGCCAGGGATGGGGTGTGCTTCCCTCGTCAGTGTTTGCTGTTTTTCACAGCTGGTGCAGATGCGCCTCTGCACGTGACACTCGCTCTGCACGTGACACTCGCTCTGCACGTGACACTCGCTCTGCAAAGCCGCTGCAGAGGCCAAGGCGTGACCGTGCGGTGGTGAGAGGGCAAGGCCACGCTCTCTCTCTCTCTCTCTCTCTCTCTTACTCAATTTCCCTTCCTCCATTTGAAAGTTTTAAAACTGCCTTTTTATCCTGCGAGCGAGTTGCTACCATGGACCATTGACCTGCGTTAGGGTTCGACTCGCTGCATGAGCAGAGTCCTGGGAGAGGAGATGCTGTCGGAGGGGGAGGCCTGCATGATTTATATCCATGGGGAGCCGTGCAGACTGACACTGAACACACATCGGGGGTTTTTCATTTAGCTGGGGGCAGACGAGATGTTTGTGTATAAATTCCGGCCGGGCCCCCGCGCGCGGGCGGGGGGGGGGGGGGGGGGGGGGGGGGGGGGGTGGGGGGGGGGGGGGGGGGTGGGGGGG
>JAODJX010000020.1:7083600-7095572 GCA_026776945.1 Isichthys henryi
TTGACTAATGGTTAAATGTGTTTGATGATCAGAAACATTTTGTGTGACAAACATGCAAAAGAATAAGAAATCAGGAAATAGTTTTTCACACCACTGTATATTCTTGTCTAAAAAAGAGAAATGTAGTTTCCATTATAAATGCACATTTTGAGATGTAGATTTAATGTCAGTATCTGCTAATGCTATCAAGCCATTCCTCATTCAGACACTCTATGCAGACTGAAATTGAAGCAACACTGTTTTGCTACAGTAGCCAAAAACTGGATTTTGTATAAATTACCCATAATACAGTGCTGTTTTACATATTTAACTACAAAACATTGATCTGTAATAGCCCTTAGCAAAATGCTTCTCCTTTTCTGCTCCCCTGAATAAAATATGTTATATATGTTACTGAGTAAAAGCACCATTTTGAAAAGAAACAAGTGAAAGTAAACAACACAACAGACGAGACGGAAAACGGTGGTAACTGCAGTCAGTATTATGAGCTACAGTATACTGGATTCCATAAAACTCTACAGTCTGGGACAGAATGTGTAAACCCCCACCTCTCAGTTGCACATTTTACAGTCAGGGTGAGGACTGTAGCCCCCTGATAAATATTGATTTTAATGTAAAACATTTATAGGACACTTGGGTAGGTTTTTATTGCAGTAGTAATGGAAGGATATTTTATATAGTTGTGAGCGAGGTGATAACAGTGGTGAAAATTATGTAGATAGTAGAAAAAAGTATAAAAATTGTAATAATAGAAAAAAAAACATTTTTTTTCTGCACTCAGCTCCATTTAGCCATTTGCCCTACAAGTCTGTGAGAAATTTACCGGAATGAACTCCCCCGCCGCCTCATCCCTTTCTGTGAGAAACACAGACAGCAAGAGGCAGACTTCTTCCCCTTCTTCAGAAAAACACAGTTGCTATAATTTAATTTAACAGTCATTTCACAGTTGGCATGCAGGAATGGACGCCGACTTTCAAATTAATTTTAAAACAATCAGTCAGTAATAAACATGCATTTTGGCATGTTCCAAATACATACATTTACATGCATCTTAGCAGAATAAAAAAGTTGATCAATGTTTTTAATATTCAGAATTTACCATAATAAATATTGTACGTGTTGTTTTTATGTCTGCCCGATAAATCTGACCCATTTCTGTTAGCACAGAGAAAGCATACACACTAATTGTGATAGCACAGAGAAAGCGTACACACTAATTGTGATAGCACAGAGAAACTGTACACACGAAGTCTGATAGCACAGAGAAAGCGTACACACTAATTGTGATAGCACAGAGAAACCGTACACACGAAGTCTGATAGCACAGAGAAACTTTAAATACTAAGTCTGATAGAACAGACGAACCATACACACTGCATGATAGCACAGAGAAACTTTACACACTAAGTCTGATGGAACAGATGAACCGTACACACTGTTTGATAGCACAGAGAAACCAAACACACTAAGTCTAATAGCACAGTAAATGGCCTCTTTATTAGGTACCCTACAGAGAAGCGGGTAGGAGACCCTTTTTCCTCTGAGTCCATGGGCTGAGAAGTCTTGCTACTTCTGTAGCCCTCTGCTGTCCTGAGCTGTTCTGAGCCTAACCTGCCATTTTCCTGTGACTTCTCTCAATAACAGGATGTCTTCACTCTCAGCAATGCTGCTGATGGATGCATTCTCTTCATCACACCATTTTCTGCTACCTCTGGACACTGCAGTGTGTGAGAGTGCAGCAAAGTGGCTTTTTCTGAGTTGCTGGAGCCACTATGCCTGGTACCAACGGTCACACCGCATTCAGAATCACCCAGATCACGCGCTTTAGTGGCTTTAATGTTACGTTAATGCTCGCCCCTGTCTGTGTGATTCTGTATATATGTAGCTACAGTTGCAAGACTGTCCGTTTGAGTCAGCTGGCAGGTCTACCTAATAAACTGGCCACTCAGTGAGTGTGTAACTTTATTATACAGGAAGACTATCTAAATGAATGGTGTGAATTACCTTTGGCTACACCCATCATTAATCTGTCCTAATGCGTTTGAGCGTGAGTTTTTGAAAGAAGAGCCCCTCCTTTTATTGAAAATACTAAGGAGATAATTATTACAGCCTTTAATGTTCCCAATCTAATTGAGACATTCATTCGAGTTAAAAGTCCTGCTGGGCAATATTTGTAGCAGCTATTTAATTTACAAGGCAATCAATTGGAATATCTCAGTACAGTTTTCATCCCGCCTGTGATGTCAAGCAGAAGGAGGTTCGGTCTGTAGCAGGTTTCCCACGTAAAAACGCAGGGGCACTGAGAGGGCTGCTTCTTCGGGGTAAGTTATGGGAGTGGTTTGATGAAAGATGATTCCCGAGAGTCTGTGTCATCCTAACATGAGGTCGGACTGTGGCTCTGCATCTCTGCTAAAGCTGAAATTATCAATATTGCCTCACCTGGCCAACATAGCATCCAGCCGCTTAGTACAGTGTCTGTTTCTCCTAGGAATGAGCAGCGATAGCTTTGATAACGTCTGCTCAGCATGGAAGAGGAACAGGCTGCTTCTGCAACGAGCCCTACAGTTTTATTGTGAATATTTTCTTCTATTTTTTGTGATGTTGAATCTTTTCTTTTTCTAAGTTTCAGGAAGACCATTGTGGTCTGATGAATGCTCATTTCATAAGTGCTGCTAATGTGTGGCAGGTGTCAGCCGTAACATGAACAGTGAGTGTAAGCTGTGAGCACAAGAGTTTAGCACAAGCATGAGCGTGAGTGTAAATATTCGCTTGAATGTCAGCACAAGCATTGGTGTCACAAGCATCCTCAGCAGTGTGAGCAAGAGTGCAAGAGCGGGTCCAATTGTGAACGCAACTGTGAGTGCCAGCGTGAGCATGAGTTTGAGTGTGAGCGTAAGCGTGAGCATGATTCAGAATCACACCTCTGCTGGAGCCATTGCCCCAGTTCCCTGCGGCCTGACCTCAGAAAGGCACCCAGCCCTATTAATAACTGCATGAGTCTGAAACGATACTATGAATCAAAACACTTTGCATGCAGAAAACAGCAGAATTAGCTCAGGCAGTGGATATATTGAGCAGTGAGGCACAGAAACAGAACAAATGGTTTAGGTGACATGGAGGTTGTGCGTTTATCGAGGAGGAACACGTCAGTACAGGTGAGGTGATGTGGGGGTGTGTTCGTAGAGGGGTTACACTCCAAGGCATAGGGGTGCTCACAGGGGAGGAGGGCTTAGAACTCTCACACACTCAGCTACTGCTCAATTGTGTCTCAACATGCACACAGGAGACGAGTGTCTGGTGCCCGTGACTTTCACAGCACCTCCTGCAGGCTCTGGGTCTCTGACTGAGGGCAGTGACCCCCATCAGCCGTTTAAACACCATCCCGATATATTTTAGATGCATCCAGAGGGTTCTGATAGCAATTCCTCCCCCGGTGTCCCTGCAACAGACTCTATTTGCTGAAACATCATCTTCCAGCCCAGCTTCTGCTCTCCCTGCATTTCAAGCCAGTGCTTACGATAGCTACACCCATTTCACCACGTGGCGAGTTGAAGACAGAGGCCAGGAATTTTTGCACATCATTACCCGCCGTCATTATTAATGATATGAAAGTCTGCTTTCAGGTTGATTTTCCCAAGAACTATTTTCTGTAGATTCATCAAATACAGCTGAAGTAGTTTTGCAAGTTTCTAAATGCTGCTGCTGTTTACTCCACAGAGATGTCCTGCTTGAGGACCTCCTTCAATTTTTAGCTATGGCACGTGTGTGTTTCAGAGTATGTGTATCGTATTAATAAGCAATGAGATCGACATTATCACATTTCTGCGATTCTGCTAGTGTCCTGGTGATTACCACACTAACTACAACAGAATGCAGTGACATTTATTTGATTAAGCCATTTTTAAATATGGGTTTTACTCTAAGGCTAATTATCTTCTGCTTGTGAGTTTCAGTTTGTGATTATGAAAGCACAGCGCAGAGAGCTTCGAATTGTGCAGCGATGTTATTACTTAAGCTTATATGAACAATGATGCATTGTTTGAAGACGCATAATATACTAACGATCAACTGAGGTGCCTTTGTGGGTGTCATAGATGAGTGTAGTGAGATTTGTGAGCAGGTCTTCTGCCATGCAGCAGTTCCTTGAAGTTTAGGTGTACGATGTGAGATTAAAACACAATGTGTCCTGATGTGTGGGGACAGCCTGTGTCCTCTGTACCCCACAGTGTGGGGACAGCCTGTGTCCTCTGTACAGGGGGAATGTACAGGAGAAGCATACAGGGCTTGTGTACAGGAGGAGCATAAGGAGATGTGTACAGGAGAAGAGAATATGAGGGACATACAGGAGATGTGTACAGGGGGAGCATCTGGGAGATGTGTACGAGTGGAGTGCATAGGAGGAACATACAGGAGATGTGCACAGGAGGAGCATATAGGAGATATGTAAAGGAGGAGCATACAGAGGATGAGTACAGGGAAAGAGTATAGGAGAGGCATACAGGAGATGTGTACAGGAGTAGCATACAGGGGATGATTACAGGAGATCTGTGCAGGTAGGGTATACAAGAGAAGCATGCAACAGCTGAGTATAGGAGGGTCATATACTGTAGCAGATGTGTACAGGAGGAGCATACAGGTAATGTGTACAGGAGGAGCACACAGGAGATGTGTACAGGAGGAGCACACAGGAGATGTGTACAGGAGGAGCACACAGGAGATGTGTACAGGAGGAGCATACAGGAGATGTGCACAGGAAGAGCATACAGGGGATGTGTTCAAGAGCAGCATACAGGGGATGTGTACAGGAGCAGCATACAGGAGATGTGCACAGGAGGAGCATACAGGAGATATGTACAGGAGGAGCATACAGGAGTAACACGGGGAAATATCTACAGGGGAAGCATATTGGAGAAGAGTATGGGAGATGTATGCAAAATCAGTGTACCAGAGGCAAGTAATGGAGGCGAATACAGGACATGAGTACAGGAGGAGTGTACAGATCCCTGCCCTGGCCAGCTCTATCTGCATTATTTAAAATATTGGAGCATCACTGCCCACTGAACATCAGATCATATCTTTCAGTAGATCCTCTGTGATCCCAGATGGTAGTCTTTCCACTTTCAGCCTGGGTAACCATACGCCCACATGTCATACGCAGTGTGGCAGGGGGACTGGTGTGAGCCGCCTCTCCAGGGATAAAGAGCCCAACGTCCCTGCAGTAGGGAATGGAGTGGTTTCACTTTTTCCAATTCACAGAAAGGCCTGCCTGCCTGCCGGCCGGCCTGCCCAGTGTGATGATATCAGTGAGAGGAAACAGGCCACAAGAGGGGCCCGTTTGGATCATAATGACTCCTCAGGCCGCTTATTTGTCTGGAGCGTCTGTGGCGGGAATAAGAAGGTAAATACAGGAAGAAGGTCCTGTGTCCTGGACTATTGCATATTTCTGTGCAGTTTAACATGGAGCAACAGCAGAGCTGGTATGTTTCTGGGCACTGTACCAGGCTACACTACACCAGCAGAATGCTGAGTTTACTTGCCTTCCGACAACTGAGGGAGCTAATATTGAGCATGTACGACATGCTGGTTTGGTCAGATCGAGGTCGGATGATGTTCCCACCACAAGCGAACCGCTCCAGAGTTCGTTTGGGACCGGACTGAGACCACCTCCTCTCAAGGGTCTCTGTGTGGTTGTTTTGGTCTGCACCCGCACGCGATTGCTGTGTTCACACTGGCCCAAACAAATCACACCAAGGGGGAAAACGAACCAGAGTCCAATTATACCGGACCGAAAACTGCAGGTGTGAAAACGCCCTGAAATATGAACTTCATAAAATCTTCATGATAGAAGGGGGAAGTTTTGAGCACGACGTACGTTGCTGTTGTACACAGCAGGCATTCACCTGCATGAATGTGTTTGATATTTCATTTAATCAAATAATTATTATTACTGACTTTAAAAAATATATATTTATAATTGTTTGGTGAAGTTTGGTTAATAACAGATTTCAGATAGATAATCTCTGACAAACGTTAGCGTAAATAAATAAATAAGCGTCACAGAGCAAAATAAGCACCCTAGTTGCTATTATCTTCTCCCCAGTGTCCTGCTTAACAAGATCCCACTGGTTATAGCGCCTCCCTGTGGATTTCCTCATGGCTAGCATGTTATAGCGTAATGCAGGTTATGGCACACGGAATGAGCTGAAAGACGAGGCCAGACGACACGGGTATGTGAGATCGCCACTGCTGCTGTGGATGAGCCAGGCAGATGGCTAAGTAAGTGTTTGCTGCTGTATAAATATCTGTGATTTACAGCCGCCGCTGCTCCCTGTTTACTGCTCGGCTTGTAAATTGGCTGTGAATATGCTTCTCTATTTAGGACAAGGACTCTGCCATTTTTCTCTCTTTGTTTTATCTGCACACTAAACAAAAATAAATATAAACAAATTTTATCTGCGCACCAAACGAAATAAATATAAACAAATTTTATCTGCGCACCAAACGAAATAAATATAAACAAATTTTATCTGCGCACCAAATAAAAATAAATATAAACAAATTTTATCTGCATACCAAACGAAATAAATATAAACAAATTTTATCTGCACACCAAACAAAATAAATATAAACAAATTTTATCTGCACACCGAACAAAAATATTTTTGTCGATACATTCAATACTATATACGTCAACATTCAAACCAAGATAATAGACTTTCATTTTTAAATTGTAAAAATGCAAAAATTATAAATTTTTGTTGATACATGGATTGAAGGCAGATGTACACACTGATACCCCTGCCCCCCAAGTAGGTAATATGGCTTTGACATTGATTGAATCCTGTATGATTCCCAGGAATCACAACACATGCTTGCTCACATGTAAGGGATCAGCCCTTTACCTGTTTTCCTGGGGGCTCTCTCTGTTCCGCTCCGCTGACCCTGGATCAGTTCAGTTCACAAACTCCATGCTGTGTGCTTTCTACATGGGTATTAAACAGCACAGGTGCAATTATGCACTTTTTACATGTGTGTTAAAGTGCATGGGTCATACTTCATGCTTTTCACAGGCTCCTGTGGGCTCATTCGGGTCTTTTACAAATAGCCCAGTGAAGTTACTATCAGATCTTCTAGGGCCGATGGATCCACTGGGAATTACCAACAGAAAGCAGGGCAGTCCAGTATCCCGAAACTGACTGTCATATTACACTGTGTCAAGATGTGGAATCATCACAATGTGAGACCCAACCTGATTATCAAACCATCGCATGAAAGCGTGAGAAAATAAACCGACGTGGCAGTAAAAGGCCCAGACCGCGGATCCGCTGGAAGTTTGCTTAAGGAAATTCCCCACTGGAGTGTTTCTGTTGGCCAGCGAATGCTGCATTAAAAAGGTCTTATTGCTCGGACTGAGAGGAAAAGAGCCGATTGCTTATAATTTCACGCTGTATGTGAAAAAAAAAAGAAACATCATAAATGATTACCAACACAGTGCTGCCCTGGAAAGCACCAGGTCCTACACCCAGGCTGCACCTCACAGTTTTTAAATCACCTTTCTTTCCATTTCTCCGAACACCTTGTTCCTGACGGCCAGTATAAAATAAGAATTTATTTTCCTTTGTTTACATCTTGCTGTCTTTGCCCTTGTTCAAAACTCAGAGGTGAAAACTAATTCAAGTTAGATATACGTTTATATAAAGTTTATTTCTACTTTTACATAAGAGAAAATGAATTTACTGTATATAACATCCTGTCCCTGGTTTCTTCTCTAACCCTAACCTCTAAACCTAAACTTAACCCTAACCTAAACCTAACCCTAAACCTAACTCAGACATCCAGGCCTGCAAAAATTATTTGCAATAATAATGTTCAGCATTATTTCTACTAGGATTTTTTTTACTCTCACCCTTACACAACCTATAGGACTGACTTTATATAAATTTATTATACAGCTACCAATAGCAGAAAACACACACACATTACCATGTTTTCATCTTGACTCACCATAATGTATGATCATTTTAGATTGTTTCCAGAAACTTTTGAACTTTGGCCTTTGCACTTTGGTTAAATAAATATCGCACATAAATCTTGCGTTAATTCACAGTGAATGCATTTGCATGCGCTAGACACTATAATAAAATGCATTATCTATAGCTGCTTTACTTAAATGACTCGTAGTTCCAAAACATTAGAAACGCAGAGGCACACAGCTGTGCGAGAGCCCCAGAAGAGAACGCTGATGCCTATTTACATGACTATTAGAATAACCTTTGTATTAATAATTTAGCTCCATGAATTATTTAATGAAATGTTTCCGTTTTAAACTTTAAAATTAGGTTGCTCTTAAGATGTTCCCTGTTTGTGCTCCTGTGGTTTCACTGTAAAATAGGCCACCAAACCGGTGTCCCCCAACCATAGCAGGAACAAAGCGATATAGCAACCATTCCTGGGTGCCGTCAGCTGTAACTGGAGTGCGGCTTTCTCCTACCAAGAAGTGTCCCGCAGACTCCAGCATGGGTCTGTCAAGCAGGCCGACAACCAGTTGCCACTCAGACATGCAGATACCAGCACCTAAAGCGCGTCAGTCAGGCAACCCTGGCGACTGCGTACCTCAGCTTGGCTAAGCCTCGAAACAGTTAATGGAGGTTCACTCCAGCAGGACCGGTCAAATACTCACAGGCAAGAGGAGGGGAGGAGCCCTGGGAAGTTCTCTGCCCCTTTACAGCTGGAGGGCAGTGACTCCACGAGCCAGGGGTTTTGGGTGGAGGGGCTGCAGTCACATGACAGAGAGAAGGCCGTACATCTCACACGTTACTGTAATGTTTGTGTCATTATTATTGCCATCGCAGCATCCAAAGAGATGTGTGCGACAGTCTGAGGGTGGCCTGGAATGCAGACTCTCCTCCGTGGCGTGTTGGGGATTCTTGCCGGTGCGTTACGGGTGCAGAGAATGAGAATAATGACACCGCAGGTATCCGAGCCCAGGCAAGGAGCTGCGAGACGGCGTGGACTCGCGGTCCTGCATGGCCGGAGGGGGGCGGTGGCAGCAGAGGTGCAAGCAGGAGCGCCCCACCCCCCACCACACATTTCTGGGTAACAGAATCAACTGGTTGAATGTAGCTAGCCAGAAGCTTCGGTGTATATGCAAACAGACAGTGGACTTCTGCTCTATTAAAGTTCATCTTATTTAATAATAAGGAGACATGTGGGCTGACCTAAGTAAATGCGAAGGTGTTGGTGATACCTGCAAGATGGCCATTAACGCTGGAGTGATGAATAGGTACGAACTTCGCTTGTTTAATGGTTAATGAGAAGATTGGAGCCTGTCCACTGGGGCTGTTATGCGTCATCCGCTCATTTGACGCTGGAATGCAGACGCACTGTACAGAGGGCGCCGCGGGCTGCGTTCCCCTACTGCCTGCTGCCTGATCAAAGGCGCTGTCCTAGTGGCCAAATGTGCAAGCACGCGTCCCCTCAGAGGCCTTTAGGCAACCCGGGCACTGAAAGGGGAAGAGTGGAAGAGAGCCAGAGGAAAAATGCTTTTGATCCATGACCATGGGAGCGGATGGGTTGGCTGGAAAACTGCCTGTGAGCTGTCGAGACTGGCCACGCGCAATTCCATAGGGGCAGCTAGAGGGGGCGCTCTGCAGGGTCATCTGCTTTCCATCATACTATATGAGAGGATTAACTAATTTTCAAATTAAGCCTCGGTTGTGCCCAACTGAAACACAACCTTGCAGTTTTTCAGTGAGTTTTTTCTGGGACTGGGTGCTATATTGGTGGGTTGTTTTTGTGAGAGAAGCTTCGTAAACTCCTGCTATTGTTTGTTTTAGGCCAGAATTCATTTCTCTCCCTTGTGAAAGTTCTTATTGTTCCGGCAAAGGCTAATGCTATCCTAACATTTGAAGAAAACACACAAAAACAACAGAAAAAGTGCCCCAGTGAGTCAGGATTTATGTCGTGTAGCTTGAGCCCCAGACAGATGAGAGAGGGACGTTGTCGTGTGAGACATTAGCTGGGCCGCCGCGTTTCACGGCTGATTCTGGAGAGACGACTCATAAATATGGCACCTCGCTTCCTGGGAAGGGCTGTATTCCAGAATTTCAGAATATTTCCTCCGTCTTCCTCTGTGGGCAGGAAGCTCTTCCTGTCTGACAGAAGCTGTGTCATGGGCTTCCTGGGGGGGAAGTGAGAACAGAGAGTGAAGCCCCAGTTAGGTCATGTGACCTGCCACTTTAGCCTAGAGCTGTCCCTTTGCTTGTTTCTGTGAAGGTTGTACCGTATACAGCACTATATATCGTATATAATACTGCGCGCTATAAATGCAGTATATAAATACGCTGTATCCTTTACAGCACAGAGCAATACAGCATCTTGCACTTCACTCTGCCACATTTCCTGTTTCAGACAATTTTATTTTATATTTGTTTTATACATTTATACTTTAGCCATATTTTCTGTTTAAGCCATGTTTTTATTTCATATTAATTCCATAGTCGTATGTCTGCCTCTGTTATTTGTAAGTGCCTTTGTCTTGTTCTGTGCTGTTTAATCCTGTTACATGTGACGTGTTACTGACCGGACGGTGCGAGTAAGAATTCCTACGTACTGATATCCAAAAAGCAAATAAAGAATCTTGAATCGTGAGGTAGAGATTTCAGGATCTTGAGCAACATGCAATTCAAGAGATATGAGAAAATCGTTGTCTAGTGAAAAGAGTAATAAGAAAATGATTAAATGACATTTTCCTTTGCGGGGGTGGTCTGTGACTCAGCAGGTAAAATTTCTGTGCCTGTAATCGGAAGGTTGCCAGTTCAAATCCACACATCAGCAGAGCGATTTCACCACTTAACCCTTGAGCACGGCCCTTAAAGCCAAATTGCTCCAGAAACCAGCTGACCCTGTTTTCTCATAAACTGTTTCTATGTCTGATACAGAAATACACAGCAAGTGCACGCAAACATTCATGATGTCTCCCTCAAAGTGTGTGGTCAGGACTAATTAGGTCAGAGAAAAAGGCTGACATGTTAACTGGGGCTCAGGACAGGAGCTCAGGGGCAGCTGGACAATGCCCCCCCCCTCCCCCCAGAAACACAGGCGACCCCTCACCCTAAATTGCTTTTTAAATGCCAGTGCATGATGGAACATAGACCTGCTATCCTTTCTACCCATGATCACGCCTTTTTTAGCGATTTTTCCTCACTAATGTTTCTGTTGGCTGATCAGGTTGGGCCGGATCACTTATTCTGGTTCTGAGGAGGGGATCTGAGAGCTCTGCTGAAATACCAATAGTCATGCTTCTGTTTGAGCATAAGGACCACACCACCAGTGCGTTCTCTACTGTCCTGTCGAACTGCGACCTGAAATGCTGAAATTCTGCCACGTAACATCTGATGATCAGGGTATGAGGTCTCAGCCTCAGAAGCTCCAGGGTTTTTTCTTTGTATCTTCTCAGGTGATTAAGTGGTTGTAGCTGCCCGTCGAGCCCCTGTACCTCTTCATGATATGTGCTTTGGATTCTGGGACTGCATGGATCTCTACGGAAAACAGGGCCTTACCTCCGACTCTGCCGGACTTTCTGTGGATGATCTCAGTAAAGGCAGCCGATGAGTTCGACTCCATCCCGATAGCTGGAGCCCGGACCACATGCAGCCATTCATCTTCAGCTGTCACCCCCTCCGTTCTGCTCCAGACAAACGCTGGGGGGCTGAAGGTCTTATTGACCCGTGGAACCGACCCTTAGACACCGGGCAGCCCCTGTCTTATCCTGCCCTTCCGCGTCATTAGGGATCTGGCTTCCCATCAAACTGAGCGTAATGCTCTGTTTGAACAAGGATCCATGGATTTCTCAGGCCGCTGAGAAGCTGTACTGAAAACAAAGTATTGGCCTCAATGCTTTTTCTGGGCCGGGGGGAAAACAGGCAGCCCTGGGGCACTCATGTATGCCGGGGGGGGGGGCGTCCGCGGTC
>JAODJX010000020.1:7095672-7113495 GCA_026776945.1 Isichthys henryi
CCCCCCCCCCCCCCCCCCCCCCCCCCCCCCCCCCCCCCCCCCCCCCCCCCCCCCCCCCCCCCCCCCCCCCGAACCCCCGGGGGGCGGAGGAGAAACCAAGGGCACTGTACTGAGAACAGGGCTTTCGGGGATTTCTGATGGAGTGGTGGTGAAAACACTGAGGTATACGAAGAGGCGCTGGAGAAGCAGAGGGACGTAGCTCTTAGATCTGCATGGACACTTTCTACAGTTTCGAAAAGCTCTCTTCTTGTTCAGCTTTCCCAGTGAAGAGAGTTTACGTAGAACACTCTGCAGTATAGCTTATTGTTTGGGTATGGCTATTGTTGAACGCTACCTAAATGCTTTCAGTAATGCAGTTCTGTATCAATTCAGTAATATTTAATCACAGTGGTGTAACAACTGAATAGTAGACCCTGGGGCAAAAATGAACCCCCCCCCCCCTTTACAAATTCACACCTATTGCCTGCCTATGCCAGTTGTAGTAGCCGCAGATGATTAAATTTAAGTACCCTCTAAATATCATACCCAGCATGCACTGTAGTATTTAGCAAATTCCTCAAACGTGCTTTTTCATTAAACGCCCCGACAACAAAGTTCAACTACAAAATGTTACAGACTATTACATTTCAGAATTGTTTTAAGCATAGTGCCACTTTTTTTGTATTATGACTCCCGCCATAATGAGATTGTATACCTAAATATGAGAGTTATAAAAGTAGCATGTCACAAAGCTCTGCAATATTCATGACATCAACACTGTAATCCTCATGAATGTTTTGCATACTGTTGGATGGGGCCCTTGCTGGGAGGACCGGCACTGCCTCACATACCAGTCTACCCTTCTTTAATCATCTATTTGCATGATTTGTGCTTCATTCAGAAATCATTATCATACATCTAATGTATTCTCTAGTTGAACTGAACAAATTGCAAATGATCTGGAATTCAAAGTGCAGGTTCAGGTGTGTTATTGGTTCCTCTGGTGCCGCGTTTAGAGCTGTGTCACCCCTGTTTTTTCACATTGCTGTATCAGCAGTACATTTCACTGCATCGCTAACACCTGAGTGTCTCCAAATGCCATCGATAGAGCACCTTCCTGTTGTCCTTAATCTCCTTGTTTCGAAGGCAGCAGGATATGTAAAATGAACTCGTGTCTCAGGCCAACTCATGCATGGGTCCGACTGCCTGCACTTCACCTTTAAGCCATGGAGGGATGCTGTGTGAGAGGGGAAGTAGCTGAGTGCGAGACGACCAGCACATCGATCGTGTCGGCCCGCCTGGGCGTCCCGGCTATCCTGTACTGATCCCGGAGATGGTCAGTGCTGACGGCGCTGTATCGGGACCAATTGACATCTGAGCCCATCCTGGCTGCTCGGTGATGGCCCGAGGATGTCCTCCTTCTGCAGGTGACGCAAGCTCCTCTCTCTCTGCACACCTGCACAATCTCAGGAGGGTCAGGACTCTGTCCCACCGACCCCCCTGCCCTCCCCCGCCCGCCCCTGCCCTGTGACTGAATCACGTGCCTCCACCCGCAGGTCCGGGAGTAGCAGCGACAGCTGATGGCCGTCGGGTTGAATCAGGAAGGGTCCGTGTCTGTCTGAAGGTGTCTCAGACTTGGGGGGTCGTTCCCAATCTGTAATCTCATCCCTATCTGCCAGGATGCCCCCCTCCCCTGATGGGAACTCAGCCACGCAGGCACTCTGCTGGCCTGGGGGCTCCTCGCCTTCTATCCCGGGATGGGGAGGGGGGAGGAAGTGAGCACAAGTATGTGGTGAAGGCCATCCGCACTCAGTAGGACACCCCCGTCTCCATAAGGAATGTGTGTCAGGACCTGGGGGTGGAGCATTTTCTCATGAGCAAGCAAAGGCCCCCGTGAAATGAATGACGTAATGGATGCTGGAACTGCGTTAACATGAGGCAGGAGAACACGTGTGGAATGAAGAACAAGGAGGGGCTGCAAAGTTGTCCCAGTAAAGTGTGTGTGTGTGTGTGTGTGGGGGGGGGGGGTATAGGAAAATGTAGAAACGAATCAGGCAATAATATCACGGTGGCTGACATCGGAAAACACGGCCATCAAAGTCCATTTGGTACCATTCGGGGCCAGCATGCCTGAGTCCTCTGTTGGTCACATGGGGCTAAGAGGGAGGTTCTTATAATGAGGCCTGTATCAAGTGCTGCGCGATTGAGCTGGTCTTTCTGTGAGCACAGCCCTGGGCATCGCTGGGCCTTGGAGAGATGAACACGCCCCCTTCAGTGCACAGACACAGAGTTACATCAACAAAATCCTTGTCTCGCACACCGACCTCATAGTGTGTTTCTTTCTTTCTTCACGTTCCGCACGCAAGCAGGTTCACATGAATTAGACGAGAACTAGATGTAAAGTTCATTTTCATTAGGTGACTTCCCTTTCAAAGTTCATGGCAATTACACTGCGGTGGCCCTCCACGCCAACTTCTTCCTCACGGGCCCTATCAGCATGGAGAACGTCGGCGCCATCTACACGGGCAGGAGTAAATACCGCTGGAGAGGTGGCCGCACCCTGCGATTTACAGCGCAGCCTTTGCGCTGAGGCATTACCAGCCTCACCCTGTAGAAAGGAGACAGGCCATCGTGAGCTACTGGGTGGAATGAACGTCCCACATCGAATTTGTGGAAGTGCGCGCACAAAAGGTGGCCTTTTAAGGTTTCGAAGTAGGGGGGTGGGGAGGGGGGGTGCGGATGGAAAATCGTAGAGCTGCGTCCGTATAAGTGGATCCTTTTCACAGCATTTCAGTTTGCTTTTGTTTTTGAGGTAAAACGATGACGATGGAGCATCGACTATATTTAGATACAGAGCTATACGTTAGTGTATGTCCAAAAATAACCAGCCTGTTTTCGCTGAGATACAAGTAGACATTTTTACACCTGCTCATTATAAAAGCTGAACTGTAGGCATTTTTCACTTCTCTGAAAAAAGTACAGGATAAAACTCAGGATATATCTGGGTACCAAATGTAACCTTCATCCTGTGCTCACCTGCTCTGTTGAACATCCATGCCAGGTCATGTGACCCTTCTGAGTCAGCGACTGCTTATGCGATGCAGAAATCATGCCATTCAGAGGCTGGGTGTAAAGGTTAGCAAGACAAAAGTTATCATCTGGAGTGGTTTAGTAAACATAAAGCTGCACTATGCCTATTTTCCAGCTTGTACGTTATTTTTAGTGAATAAGAATGAAATGTGTAAAATGACCAGCTGTTTCTTTACTTAACTTTAGCTGAAATACGCATAGATTCAGCACGAGTCTTGATCTTCAGATGGCCTGATACACTGATCACTTGTGCATTTCCCTGTTTGCACGTTTCTGTTCACCTGAGCTCTCACTATGCACAAACGCCCTCCTTCCATGTTCGCCACCTAAATGCCGCACTGAAACAAAGCAAGTATCAGAAGTATCATGTCACTTCTGCCTCTGTCATTAAAACGGGGTCGACACCACTGCCACCCGCTGGTGCAATGATAACATATAAATAACGTGGAGTAGCTGCAGTAAGGACAAGAATAGATATGTACATATCCTGCGGTCCGAGGATCCTTCTCCCTAATTCCGCTTGGACGTCCTTCCTGCTGGATAGTGCTACCTGGAAGCTCTTGAATAGAAAGGTCCAATATGACTGTACAGCTCAATTGGACGGTTTGAGGCTGTGGGGAATCGTGGGGCTTGGGGCATATTGTACGAAATTGAAGTTGAAAGGCTCCCCACGGGCATCATTTAGGGGATGCTGTTTTGCCAAGTGATCAGGCTGAAGAGAGCAGGCCCAGTGCTGACACATAGCCGCTCAGCTGTGCCCATGTTGGCACTCTCAGCTCACACCTGCCACCCAGCCTGCACTCTGCAGAAGAGAACGTAAGCCAGACTCGTCTGGCGCACCGCTCAGTCTGAAGGGCCACCACTCGCACTCATTCAAACCACTCTGCTTCGGGCCACTGATTGCCTGATTTTATGGATACTTTCCACCCACTTTATATACTTGTGAAACTTGCCTGCAAGTATGTTTCAATCTGTAGCTATAGTCTGAATGTAAGAGCAGCTTCCACTTGCTTCTGTGCTCAATGATGTTGTATTGAGACACTTTACAAGAAAGATTTAGCAACTTAATTACAGTATGTTCCCTCGCTTTAGCTATCATGGTAATGTAGGACGAGGTAGCCTTCTCTCTATGCTTTTTCACTTTCTGCAGCTGTGATGGTTTACATATTACTGTTATCACATTTACATTCAGAGCAGTTGGGTAAATTTGGCAGAAACTAGATGAAGAAACCGTGTTGTTTGTTGTGCAGATTTCAGGAGTCACATTCCAGAAGCATGTAGACACATATTCGATTCGTGTCATAAATTGCTTAAATAACATGACTGGCAAAAAATAGCATTTTTGTAAATGAAGGAAACAGCTACACACTTCACCTTACATTCATATGGTAATGCCATTCAAACTAGGGACATCACAGGAGGAGCCCTATATCTGATGTCCACAATAATAGATCGTATATTGGCTCATTGTAAATCATGGCCTGTCAGACTTCAGCCATTGTAGTCTTTAGAGAGAGTCCACAATGTCATTATCTGCCGTGGGCAAAAACACACATTCGGGAGGAGTTTTTATGACCACTTACACCAATCACGGTGGAAGTCTTATTAGAGTCTTCCCTGAATACAGACCGCTAGTCACTTGCTTCTTTCCATATGTAACTGCACAACCATGAGGGTTTTCTCGTCAGCTTTCACTGCTTTAAGCCTCAGCCCAGGACATGATGTTCTGCTGAGGAACACGGATCCAGGCAGTGAAATATGACTCACACCTGTCACTTTGCACACGCCACCATGGTGAGCCACTGGCCATTGTTAAAGTGAAATGCTCAAAGCAGAGGTCTCAGAAGACAACTGTGGCTGAGAGAATTTCCAAGCCCCCCCTTGCAACGAGTCTTGCCCTCTAGCATGCCAAGCCCTGGCAGGTTCCCATTTCTCACCTAGCGGAAATACATTTTCTGGGATAGAATGCAGAAAGTTAGTGGGGAGCGATGTCGCCGTTCACCGGTAGTTATGGGAAGATCGCCGAGCATCACATGCTTAAACAGCAAGGACATGGAACTGCTGACTTGGATTTGATGTCTCTTCAAAACACAGAGACAAAAGTGCACTCACCGGGTAGGAAATTTGGTTACTGTAGACAGAAGATGCAGAAGATGTGTGTGTAGGGGCTCCATTAGGAGGGACTGAGGAGCGCCTATATAAATCGAGTCGTAAGGCCCCCGTTAGCCTGGGAACGTGTCTCAGCTGACAGGACCGGGGAGCAGCTTCTGCCTGGAAGCTCCACTTCCAATAAAACCTCAAACAGATTGTCTCATTTGCATTTTGAGTTCGGCAGTAGCTCGTCCCAGTCCGGGTAACGTACGACAGCCGCTGTAAGTTCACAGCCCTCCATCCCCACCCCCTCACCCTCTCCACGAATCTAGCAGAGCTCCAGCGTTGTTCTGGAGACCCGTTAACCAGAGTAAGTGCTTTCCGGTGCATTCCTTTCTGCCACAACGCTGAGGCATGTGGCTCTGCCTGACTGTTCCTGCCACGGTGCCTTTATCTGTCGCGGTGTTTCGTGATGTTTATCAGTGTGAGACACGTTTATTCCCAGCTGAAGCTGAATTCTGCTGTAAGGAGTCACACAGAAAGATGGGAGAACTTCTATTTTTGGAGAAACGTTCAAGTAATTTTATATCATTAAAAAATTGTTAATAAAAGATTAAACTGACCCTGATATGAAATGTGCAGAGTGAGCGGGAAATTTTGGAAAATCCCTCCTCAATCAGGAGTGTGAGATACAGCTGGCCTCTTTGCTCTTCCCTGCTTCTCCACTCTGGGCAGATAGCTGGAGGGTCTCTCTCTCATGCGCACACACACACACACATATTTGGCACACTGAGGGAGTCCTCTATTACCACTGGAGCGTCGCTCTTTAATGAAGTGTTCTGGGAATTGACTGAGATGAGTATGGTCCATGCAATGAGGCTCCTGCAGCCTCTACCCCTCGACAAGGGAGGGGGGATCACAGGGACCAGTAAGTCACTTCAATCTGCCCAGAAACGGCAGTAATTATAAAAGTCGACAGAGTCCCATTCCACGACTCTAAGAGTCCGCGGACTCTGTAATCCCAACCCTCGGCCAGACGGAGTCCTGTTACCACCAGCGGTCCCCTTCTCATCCTTTCAGGAACAGACTGACCTTGACCTTAGGAGATGACCCAGCTTTCAGAAACGGCCATTTCGTGAGCCGTGTTACCTGCAGCACCTCACAGACGATGTGAAATTCCCGCAGTTAATAACTGATATTCTATCACCGCGACTCGACAGACAGAACCCCTCCCCCCCCACCCCAAAATGAACTGGCAGGTCTGACACTTCAGGGCATAATTAAAAAACGGTACATAGGAGCCGGATGTGTTTTGTCACCACGCAGAGGAACTTCAGGAGTGCCGTCCATCATGTGAATTACACTCTTCCAGCTTCCACCATTGATAGCTTAAAAGACAGCCGCATCAGGCGGCCTCGCTTCAGGCTGCAGAGGGCACCGTGTCCATGGAGAGGAGAAGCAGCCCAACACACTGCAGTGGCCCAGAGCTGAGGGCCACACCCTTTCGCTCCATCATCCTCAGTGTGGGAGAGTTACAGCACGAACGTGCTCTTCCCTCCCTTCCTCCTTCGGTTACAGCATGACGAATATCTCTGCCAGGGTTAACAAGCTGGATTAAGCCACCAGCCCTGCCTCGGACCGGGAATATATGTTTCTATATGTGGGCAGTGTTCGCTTAATGGTTAGGGAAGTGCACTTGTAATTGAAAGATTGCTGGTTCAAATCCCTGACCAGCAAGGTACCACTTAAGGTTCCCTGAGCAAGGTACCGCCCCCAAGCACTGCTCCCCGGGCGCTAAATTAGCTCCCCCCTGCTATGTCACATATGTGTTAAACGCAGAGGACACATTTCGTTGTTGTGCTGTGGTGTGTCAACACCGGACACCAAATTAATTATGGAGTGATTTCGATGACCATGGACCTTTACATCAGGTCCTTTTACAGATCGGACGGGGAAAGTAGGTGACATCACTGTAACATCACCAAAGGCATGAGAACTGCTTCACAAAGATTAATTCACACAAAGAAAGCAGAAATAAAAGAACAGAGAAGGAAGAGAGAAAAGCGGAGAGCAGTGTTGTGTCCAACACAGATTACAAGCACAAATCCCACACTGGAGCACCACCACTGCAGGGGCTTCCTGCCGTTATACTTTTTATATTAAATCCTCAGACAGAAATGAACTGCTACTGGTTTCATTTTCATAATCGTTTTGTATACGTATACATTTATATTAATTATATAATTATATATGTAAGTTTATGATTTTGATGTTCTTTCGCTCACTGCGTTTCTTCACATGAGGCACATTCTGTAAAAACAGACAATAGACACAGTCCTGCAATCATGAAGCTGCCCTCGATAATTATTTTCCTCTTTCATTTCTGACAATGCCCCCCCCCACAATTACTCAAGAAGCTGCTGCTGATACCCTCATCACTGCTGGCGGGGGAAACCAACAGTGTTAGTGTAGCATCTAAGCTAATTGATGCTACTGGCCAGAAAACACGTCCCCCTCTCCTCCTCGCAGCTCCGTCTTTTGCATGCGGTCCTGTAGTACAGAGGCTCATCAGCTACAGCGGGCAGATTGTAACATTTCTTTAGCACAGGGCCTGAATCAGCCTGGCTAACATTCCAAAGGATGCACCATTCAGATCTTCTGCTCCGCCCACCTTACCCTCTCCTCTCACTCCCAGCCTTTTTGCACTTTCCCTTATCGCGGGATCAATTTCCAGACTGAGATGCATGAACGCGCCCCAGACCTACCACTCATTTCTCATCTCGTTTGAAAACTGGCAGAGACAGACTCCATCTCTTCCTCCCAGTGTGTCCCTTCTGGGCCTTTCCATCCTTCATAAGGAGTTAGGAACGATCGGAGAGGCTTCCAGCGCTTGTCTGAAGGGGTCATTATACTCAGGAGGAAAGACATATGAAACTGTAACAACATTATTAATACAGTTTCAACTCAAGGTCTGTAGAAATATGCATTGATCAACCATGACATTAAAACCACTTGCCTAATCCCTAGACCCCCTTGTTCCTCCAGAACAGTTCTGACCCATCCCTGACATGGACTCCACAAGACCTCTGAAGGTGTCTTGTGGTATCTGGCACCAAGACGTTAGCAGTCCTATAAGTTATGAGGTGGGACCTCCATGGATCAGACTTGTTGGTCCAGCACATCCCACAGATGCTCAATAAGATTGAGACCTGGGGAATTTGGAGGCCAAGTCAACACCTTGCACTCTTTTTCAAGTTCCTCAAACCATTCCTGAACAAATTCTGTGATGCGGCAGAGTGTATTGAGTTACTGAGAGAGGCTACTGCCATTGGGGAATATCATTGCGATGAAGGGGTGTATTTGGTCCGCAACAGTGTTTAGGTAGGTGGTGTGTGTCCAAGTAACATCCACATAAATGCCAGGACCCAAGGTTTCCCAGCAGAACATTGCCCCGAGCGTCTCACTGCCTCTGCCGGCTTGCTTTTTTCCCGTAGTGCATCCTAGTGCCAGCTCTTCCCCAGGTAAACGACGCACATGTATTCTGCCGTCCACATGATATAAAAGAAAACATGACTCATAAGACCATTCCACCTTCTTCCACCTTCTTCCGTTGCTCCACGGTCCAGTTCTGACGCTCACATGCCCATCGTAGGCACTTTCAGCAGTGGACTGGGGTCAGCTGCAACGCACTGTGTGTTCTGACACCTTTCTGTCAAAGCCAGCTTTAAGGTTTTCAGCAATTTGTGTGCTACAGTAGATCTCCTGTAGGATCGACCAGAGAGGTCAGTCTGCATCAGTGAGCCTTGGGTGCACATGACCCCATTGCCGGTTTACCGATTGCCCGTCCTTGGACCACTTTTGGTGGGTACTGACCACTGCATACTGGGAACACCCCACAAGACCTGCTTTGATCCAGTCATCTAGCCTTCACAATTTGGGCCCTGTCAAACTCGCTCAGACCTTTATACTTCCTCATTTTTCCCGCTTCCAACACATGAACTTCAAGACTTGACTGTTGGTTTGCCTAATATTTACTGGCTTCCTCGACAGGTGCTGCTGTAACAAAATAATCAATGTTATTCACTTCACCTGTCAGTTGTTTTAATTCTATTGTTGATCAGTGTTTGTATTTTTTGCCATATTTCCCGGATGTTATCATCTCTTGGATTTTAATGGAGTTTTCTTTTGTTTGTACAGTATATAGAGAGCTTTTCTCCAAATGTTCAGGAATAGAAGATCTTCTAGCTCACTAGTGGTGATGAGCTGCTTTTCATGTAAATGTCAGGAGAGGCAAAGAGGCACTGGACAGAGATACACAATCAAAGAATAACATAGAATAACACTAGGAACCTATACAACCGGGACCCTTTATACAGTCATAGCTGATGGGGAATGATCAAAGGCGGCTTGCTGTACATGTTTGGGTGGGAAGGCTCTCCAAAAGCAATATGAAAGATACAGTGCTGGCAGAATATAAATGTGGTCTGGAATGATTCCGCTGATGTAATTTTTAATTAAGATGAACATTTTTCTTCGAAGGTGCAATTATTGATGCCCTCTTGAGATCAGCGACCTTTAAACCGTCGACCATCGTTTTGTGAGTTTGTGGCACATCAACAACTGAAATGAATAACTGAAAGTATCTGAAAGTAATTAATAAAAATACTGATTTCGCACGCAGTAAATAGACTTAACTTAAATCACTGGTACCACATTTTTGCTTGTGTGTTTAATTAATTCCCCAGATGGGGAAGTCAGTGCGCAATAATGAACAAAATCCAAATTAGTGACCAGATTCCACCAAGCGAATGGGAATCCTACATAATGGCCACCCCCCACTGCCGAGACGGGACTGGGCCTCCATTGCATCCATGTTCCTATAAATGGCGCAGTGATTGAGTAACTGCTGTCTTCATGAGAAGAAAGTGTACCCAGGAAAACAGACTTCTCAAAAACGCGTTCTCAAAATACCCTCAAATTAGGGAAGGTGAGAGGGGCCACTTTCTATCATCTGCCGGCAGCAAATTGTTTTGTCTGTAAAACTGAGGTGGAAATTTCCAGGCTGGGCCAAGTGAAGACTGGCTGTGTCGGTGTGTCTCTGTGAGTGTGTGAGTAAGTGTGTCGGTGTGGGTCTGTGAGTGTGTCAGTATGTGTGTATGTGAGTATGTGTGTCTAAGTCTGTCTCTGAGAGTATGTGTTCCTGAGTGTGTGTCTGTGCGTGTGTGAGTATGTGTGCCTGTAAGTATGTATGTGTGTCTGAGTGTGTCTGTGAGTGTGTGAGTATGTGTCTGTGAGTGTGTGAGTATGTCTGTCGGTTTGTGTCTGTGAGTGTCTGTGTCTAAGTCTGTTTCTGTGAGTATGTGTGTCTGTGAGTGTGTGAGTATGTGAGTCGGTGTGTGTCTGTGAGTGTGTGTGTCTAAGTCTATCTCTGAGTATGTGTGTCTGAGTGTGTGTCTCTGAGTGTGTGTGTCAGTGTGTGTCTGTGAGTGTGTGAGTATGCGTGTCTGAGTGTGTCTCTGTGAGTATGTGTGTCTGAGTGTGTGTCGTGATTGGGATTAGGGTTTTTCCCATAGAAATGAATGGATGGTCTCCATTTAGATAGGTATGCCAACATGTGTTTTTGTGCCTGTGCGTGTGTATTTTATTGTGTGTGTGCCTTTGTGTCTGTACGTGTGTTTATGTGTGTGAGTCAGATATACATTACATCGTGGGGACCAAATAACCCCAATGTGATTAAAAACCTGTTATTTTGATGTTGTGGGGACCATTTTTTTCATTTATTTCTCCACTAGGGGAAATTCAATTTCATAAAAATCTGTGACTGCAATCGGAAAAAAATATTCCAAAAGACCTGTATTTTGTTTGGTTGCTTATGGTTAAAGTTCAGGCTGGGTAGGGGTTAAGGTTTTCATTGTTGGCAATAGGGTTTTGCCCATAGAAATGAATGGACGGTCTGTGTGTGTGTGTGTGTGTGTGTGTGAGTGTGTGTTCGTGTGTAAAGCTACAGCTTTTGTATAACTAAAATACAAAAGCAAATTGTCTTTTCATTTGTTAGCAGAAGGCTGTCGTAAGTCCATTTTTGTATGAGTATGTTGCAGGCAGCAAATCGATTTAACGCAGTATATCCATCTGGTGACTTTTCAGAGGTAACCGTGTTTCTCACTGTACTTAGTAATCAACTCACATTGTCTGTGTCAATTCACTGCCAAGTAAATAAATGTGGGCGTCCATATAAATAACTATCTGCTTTATGATTATAGTTATATAACAATCAACCAGTTTGAGGTCGCGTTTATTTTTACTTTGGAAATGCTTCAATTTTATCAATTTGAAACAGGAAGGATCGGTGTAAAAAATGCGAACAAGAGCATGCCAGCTTAAATAACTCCTCCTTCCTGCTTTTCTTACACATATTATAATTGACATGTTGCTGTGTGTGGATAGTCACGATTTCCAGTAAAAATGACTTTTTTCTCTGCTGTATTTTGTGCGTAAGATTATTTTTGAAAACTTGCTCCTTGTTAAAATCATTGGAATGATTTTGGTCGTTAATAACAGGGGGTGATCCCCCCCACCGGCTACCAGATAGAGGACTTCACTTAGCTTTCCAAGTTGCATTTCACTGACCCCGTTGTTCTGGGCTGAGCGACACTGTTTCCGCCACATGCTCTAAATGCAGCCACTCGCATTCAAGCTTTATTAGGGTGTTTTGTATGGCTGAAAGTAACAGGGTGGGCAGGTCAATTGGTTGAACGGTCAAAGCTGTGCAGCTTAATCAGAAGCTTCCGCATGAATTATAGCAGCATTGAAGGCTGTGTGCGTGTGTGTGTGTGTGTGTGTGGCCAGTTAGATTCACCTCTGTGTCTCTATGCTAAGTAGCCCGTATACACGAGGCTTAAAAACAGCCATTTGGAACTCTTTGTCTCTGAAAGCCGACTAGAGAGGGGCCGTGACATTTTTCCTCTGCTGAACCACAAGCATTTGCATTTCAGGAAGCGTGTCGGCCGTGTGCCTTTGTACGGGGACAGCCCCCGTCCCACTGACCGTCAACGCGGCGAGAAAACACAACAGACAGCACCTCCCAGACCTCCCACACAGAGCAGGGCTGCCGTGGCCGCCATCGCAAAGCCGAAACGCGGCCGATGAATCACAGAGGTGCGGCGGCTGACTGGTGCGGAGCCATCCATGGCGGGGGGGATGAGGGGAAAGGAGGGGGGCCCACTTCAGCACCAGCTTCTGGGGCAGAAGCATCGAAAGCATGGAGGGGAATTCACAGTCTGACACGGGCAGGCGTCTTAGAGGAAAAGCTAAAAATACAAACACAAGACAAGTGCAAATTGTGCAACTGTGAAAGGCCACAAACATACAGACACAAAATACACAGGAGCACAAACACGCTCACACAAACACACATAATAATTTAACAGTTTAAATTATATATTGATATAATTGTATAATTTAATTATTATAATTTAACAATTTATGCTACAGAGTAACTCTGAGCTGTTACGGTTGGAAAGAGGGACCCAGTGCAGGGATGAGGAATAGGGGGAGGGAACAGGCTGGGTGTGGCTGGTGTACGGAGACTCGACGCTGCGGCTGGGATTCCACCTCCGTAGCTATTTCGGGTGTGATGCTGCTCATCGGGAGCTTGGGGACAGACCTGAACTGGGCACTGACACAGAGCAGAGATGTCCAGTGTCACTGTCATTGTCACTGTCACTCTGATCATGGGGGTTGGGGATTTGGGACAGACCTGAACTGGGCACTGACACAGAGATGCCCAGTGTCACTGTCATGGTCACTGTCACTCTGATCATGGGGGTTGGGGATTGGGGACAGACCTGAACTGGGCACTGACACAGAGCAGAGATGTCCAGTATCACTGTCATTGTCACTGTCACTCTGATCATGGGGGTTGGGGATTGGGGACAGACCTGAACTGGGCACTGACACAGAGATGCCCTGTGTCACCTTCACCCTGATCTGTGCTGTTAGTGTGCTTCACTTGTGAACTCGTACATTATATTTTAAAGTGTGACTTTCTCAGATATAAAATTGTGGCTGCAATGTTTCACAGTTCATCTTTTATCCCTCATGCGTGCCGTGCATAATAACTTATTTGAGCTTCACTGTTGGACATTTTATGCTTATTACTGAGCATTTAGACAATAAATTTCACTCGATTTTGTGATGAATCTCATTCCAGCCCAAAGGACAGCAGCCACAGCGCTTTTATTCTGACTTTGTAAGCAGTGAGGAGATTGGAGTGTTTACCTCGACAATATAGGGAAACAGGGATCGAGGTGAATACGAACAAGGGAAGACAGTGCGGGAGGAACAGCAACGACAGCCTCATAGAACCACAGGCTGCTTATTTTTATATTCACATCTGTGCCATTTTTATATATATATATATATTTATTTATTTATTTGTTTATGTGTGCATCTCCAAAGATGGAGAATAACAGAATAATTCAGAGAGCTCCTGAAATATTTAATTCATTCTTTAAGCTTGTATCACATTAAGGAACCAGTGGCTCCAGTACATGTGAGAAAATGGTGGAAGATCAGAGAAAATAAGTGAATAAGTGAAAGGAAATGGCATCAGACAGTCAGGTTACAGTGAAGCATGGTCATGCAGAGCGTGTGACAGTGAAACACAGCCGTGCAGAGCGTGTGACAGAGAAGCACGGCTTTGTGAAGTGTGTGACAGTGAAGAATAACCGTGCAGAGTGTTTGACAGTGAAGCACGACTGTCTAGATTGTGTGACAGTGAAGCATGGCCGTGCAGAGTGCGTGACAGTGAAACATGGCTTTGCAGTGCATGTGACAGTGAAGCATGGCTGTGCAATGTGTGATAGGAAGGACTGGAGATCCCACAGAAGATCATCCACATACCTTCTGCCGCAGAGACCAAGCACGCTCTGCCACCTCAAAGACTTTGCCCTCTGTGCCAATGCAGCGTGAGACTGCCACCATAAAATTATACCACTGCCGTCCTCCACCATAAAGATTACATGGACAGTGCAGGTGTAAGTTCACTGGGTTGTTAGCTGGTTGATGACCCTGCAGAAACATTAAACTAACTAGAGTGATCATTGGTCTGTTTCCTCAACACAGATCAGCATGAGGAGATGGTTTGCAACCTCATTTATGATTACATTTTGCTCATTTGAGTCAGCCAATCAGTCATCCATCAGCTAAAGTTGATCTATTACATGTCATACATTAAAAAGTTTCATTTCCATCTGAGCAGAGATCTTGGGAAAGCCCAGTTAACTATAGTATGGCTATAAAGGGGCATTTCAGCTGGTCGTGGGATCAAGGTTGCTTTCTGAAAACAAAAATCTTAAAGGCAAAGAGCTCAAAGGAGACCATGGATTACCCATCAAATGCTTTCAATACCCTGGTCGATATGGCTTTGTTCAAGTGCCCATGTAGATCTCCCGGACAGCGTCCAGGCATCAAAACCAGAAAGTCTCCCTCTTGTGTTATCTGCTGCCTGTTTTCACTCGTTGGCTCCGGACCCAGCACGCAGCATCCTCACCTCAGGGCTTGGCTGGTCAGCAGCCGAGCGAGGTGCCTGTGTCCAGCTGCGTGAGTCGTGCTGAGGCTGATCGCTGTCATTGTACAGGGTGCTGACTCACATCCAGCGCAGCTCGCTGATGCCCCCTGTGGCCTTCTGCTGCACAAGGCGAATGTATCGTGGCACCTTTGTGCTCTTCATCCATCTCTGTGGATCTGAGGAACCTTCCGGATCTGTGAATGTCTCTTCTCAGAAGTACAAAGAACAATAAGTAGAATAAAAATAAATCAGGGATAATAATAGAGATAACAATGCATAAATAGGAAAACATGCAAACATAAGTAATTACTTATGTCTGACCACAATGGTGAAACAGCCTCTTCTTCCATAATTATGCGTTGACAACATTGTAAGTGACTGGGAATCCCAGCAAACGCCAGTCTGTCATCCTCTCATGATTCTTTAAGGTCTCCTGAGATACACTTGCTTATTTCACTATGTATTGTCCACACTGTCCCTTCATTACCATGAATCTAGTGGCCTGAGATGACATCACTGACATCACTCGGGTGCTACAGCAGCAAGGAAATCAGCAGACCTTCACAATTAAAGAATAATACAATAATAACAGTTAACATCAATAATAAATATGAGAATACAAGTTTTTATTTACAGTGTGAAAAAGGAGCAATCTACCCCAAACAACTAAAGGTCCGAGACCTATGATACAGGAAGCGTATATATCCCCAATAGCTGACAGTACAACTAACAAGTGTTCATGTTCTCAAGTGAAGTTAACATCGGCCGACTGTCGCGGAAACTCTTACATGCATTGTTCGCTACCAGTCGTAAATTGTTCAATGTATGCATGCAAACTGGACAGCGACACACGCATGCTGTCACAAAGGTGGGGGTCACGGAGCAGGGAAGCCGGAGTCCCGGGAAATCGGGTGAACACAGGGATTATTCAGGATAGAAACGCTACTCAACACAGAACGACATCAATGACCGGACTACAATTAACACAGAGACATGGACTTAAATATATAATAGTAATTAACATGACGTGGAACCGCTGGGAACATGGGGATTCCACACGAGGTAGAGAGGGGGGCGTGGCACATGGGAGAATCAGACGACACGGGGCATGACCCATGCACACATGTGGAACGTACGTGAACAGATCGGGTAGGCTGTACAGATCAGGTAACAACAAACTGTATTCAGCAATTACGGAGTGTACATCGACACTTAATTCTAAAATGCAGTTTTCAGAAGCATATGGCTGTGAGAGTCTTTCTTTTGGGGGGCTGAAAACTCCGGCATCGTGTGGATAAAAGGTGAAAATGAAGACTATTGTCTGCGTTTTTAAAGACACACAGTGTTTTTTTTTCTTAAGCATGGTATTTGTGGATTACAGTAGAAGATCTTGTTGTAAGTGTAGTTTTACATTAGATATAGAGTCAGCTGCCAGTAGCAGACAGGACGCCATGATCTTCTCCCACATCAGGGCCTTTACTGTGGCACATAATTAACAAACATAACCAAAGTGAACCTTCCTGGGATGGGGCACCTTCCCATGTCTGTCCTTTCCGGAATACCCTGTGGGCTCCTGGCCCAACTTTCCCAGCCATCTCTCTTGCATGCTCACTCATTCTTACCCTTTTCATCCAGAGTTACTCTGTCAGTGCACTGCCTCCCTGTTACTCCCTGAGTGAGGTGTGTAGTGCGCAGGGAGTGTGTAACGCACTCTTTGAGCAGGGTCTCAGTGGTAATTAACCTATAAAGACGTGAACACACAGGTCAGGCAGGCAGCTCCCTGGGCTCCACACTGGTCAGGGTGATGATGCACACTAAGGACGTGCAGCAGTTTCAGTCTGGACCAGCTAACTTAGCAGCAGCCCAAGTTAACTGTGTCACGTCAGAGAATTTATCCATTTTGGAAAGAGTTTCGGTTCTATCCAAACCACAAAAGGTGTCTGATTTCAGACTGATGTTTCTGTGAAGTTTGACTTGTACTGAGACTCTTTTCGATGCCTGTGTTTCTTTCTGGATGAAGGCTATTCCCATGTTAATCCAGCGCACATTGCATTTTATGTTTACTGTTTATGGTTTGATTTTCATCAGACTGCTGCAAATTAACTGGCTATGAAATAGCATTCTGCAATATGCAGCTATTGCTTTGATAACGGGTAGCAACTAGTCACTGGGTATAGCCTCAATGGGATGCCAATCCATTACAGGGCACAGGGCTGTGTACATCCTGGACGGGATGCCAATCTATTACAGGGCACAGGGTTGGGTACACCCTGGACGGGATGCCAATCCGTTACAGGGCACAGGGCTGGGTACACACTGGACGGGATGCCAGTCCGTTACAGGGCACAGGGCTGGGTACACACTGGACGGGATGCCAGTTCATTCCAGGGCACAGAGCTGGGTACACCCTGGAGATACACCTCTGTACATACACATTCACACACTATGGACCACATAGTCTAAGTGTAACTGCAAGGACTACAGGAGCAAACTGGGGTCCTCAGAGGAAACCCACATGACACGGGGAGAACGAACACTCTCCTCACACATGGCGGAGGCGGGATTTGAAGCCCTGCCTCACACTAAGCCACCAGGCTGACGCGGTTTCACTGAGTCTAACGGGTTTAATGCTTTAACTGTTTGGTCGATTTTTTTTCTATTAAAAATGTGAGCATGTTTAATAATAATATAATATAATAATAACAAATTATGTCAATGTGACTTGCCCTCTTTTGCTGTTGTCGTTCAGATCATTCACTCACACTCAGCTCCTGAGCCTGGCTCTCCCTGCTAACTTCCTCAGGAAGGTCATCGATTGCTGCCTCAGTCCCTCCTCCTTCCTGACTGGATAAACGGCCGCAGGATAAATTATTTAGCCGCAGCTCTCTGTGTTTGTTTATAAGTATCTCGTTTAGCCTTAAGCTCCCGCCGCCTGAGTTGGGCTGTGGTCTGAGTCGCTGTGTAGTCTGCGCGTTCGGACAGCGCCGAGGGTGATGGCAGTGAAGGCCTGCTTTAACCCCCGGGGGGGGGGGGGGGGGGCGGGGGGGGGGGGGGGGGGGGGGGGGGGGGGGGGGGGGGGGGGGGGGGGGGGGGGG
>JAODJX010000020.1:7197226-7208697 GCA_026776945.1 Isichthys henryi
CCGGATGAGTAAGGGAGTACCAGCTAACAGCGGTAGCGTGTCCGGATGAGTAAGGGAGTACCAGCTAACAGCGGTAGCGTGTCCGGATGAGTAAGGGAGTACCAGCTAACAGCGGTAGTGTGTCTGGTTGAGTAAGGGAGTACCAGCTAACAGCGGTAGCGTGTCCAGATGAGTAAGGGAGTACCAGCTAACAGTGGTAGCACGTCTGGATGAGTATGGGAGTTGCACCCAACAGTGGAGGCATGTCCGGATGAGTAAGGGAGTACCAGCTAACAGCGATTGCATGTCCGGTTGAGTAAGGGAGTACCAGCTAACAGCGATAGCGTGTCCGGATGAGTAAGGGAGTTCCAGCTAACAGCGGTAGCGTGTCCGGATGAGTAAGGGAGTACCAGCTAACAGCGGTAGCATGTCCAGATGAGTAAGGGATACCAGCTAACAGCGGTAGCGTGTCCGGATGAGTAAGGGAGTACCAGCTAACAGCGATAGCGTGTCCGGGTGAGTAAGGGAGTACCAGCTAACAGCGGTAGCGTGTCCGGGTGAGTAAGGGAGTACCAGCTAACAGCGGTAGCGTGTCCGGATGAGTTAGGGAGTACCAGCTAACAGCGGTAGCGTGTCCGGATGAGTTAGGGAGTACCAGCTAACAGCGGTAGCGTGTCCAGATGAGTAAGGGAGTACCAGCTAACAGCGGTAGCATGTCCAGATGAGTAAGGGAGCAGCACCCAACAGACAAGTAACGATGACTAAGGGAATAGTAGCCAAATGATTTCATACAAGAGGCAGCTTTGCTGTAGGTATCGATTATGTAGCTGAATTCAAGCACATCTAACTGTAAAAATTAAGAATTCTTGCTGTTGATTTGATTACTCTAACATTTAATGCACTAGCAGCAGTGAAATTACCCTGACCACATGAAAATTAAATGAAAAATGAACATCTGAAAACACACATGGGAGGCATTTTTTGAAGAAATTTATTAGACGCATGAAGATTAAAATGAATAAAAGTTAAAATGCCATAAGGCACAGCAGAAAATGTTTCAAGTAAAGAATTATCCATACTCTTAGTCATCCTTTCTCCAGATGTAAACCTATCTAGAAGTAGGAAAGAGGATGAAAGATGACTCAGCAGAGCGGTTCCTCAGAGTTGCTGGTTTTGTGCTCCTTTCACCAGATCTGGTGACTAATGGAGCTGTTCCACTGCTACCATGAACTGAGCCATACTCAAGCAAAAATGCAAAGAGATGATTTTTCATGGTAAATTATGGGAGGCGTGTGCCCGACCCAGACCCGCGCTGGCATGGTCCTGCTTACTCTAGCAGGGCCGAACGCATAACGAAACTGAGCTGCTTGTGTCACCGCCATCTTGACTTGACCGGTGTTCTGCACATGGATTATCTGAAGGAAAAAGCATATATTCTATATATTATTCATCATTAGTAGTATCACAGGTTGCGATTTATTGGGGCATTCCTGATAACTCTGATCTTGAAAGTTTCCAACCTCTTACTTGAGAAAGCACTATATAACAGCTAACGAAATGGATTCATAATGCAAATTTATGCAAGCTAATACTAATTGCACTAGCATTTGATGTTAACATACAGTGCTCACGGAAAGTCTTGAGATGCATGCTTAATTCGGTAAAAATGTTGCAAAGTCATTGGTTTCATAACAAAAGTCCATTCACAACTGTCACTTTTGCTCTCCAAACCCAGCAATGCTTTTACCGAGCTGACCCTTCTGCAGTGGAGAATCAAAGTAAACTGGCACCAGTGGTGTCTCTTCGCGGTCAGGCTCGGTTACGGCCTGGTTCCTGTATGCCAGTGGAAAAGTGTCATTCGTTCGTTGGCCTTAGATATACGCAGTGACTGGACGGCATCCCGGCCGTAACCCCCAGCTCTGTGACGCTCTGACGTTCAGTTTATGGTGAGACCGGCTCTCAGAGCTGCTGACTCTGCTCTGTGCTCATTCTTAAATCCATGTTTCCATGTCTTTGGCAGCATTCCTGCTGAATTTCTGTCCCTATTGGTATGCTGTGACTTGTGGTTATTGTTCCTCTTTGCTAATTCAGTTTATCCACATTTGGTATATGATGCCCTCTTAATTATTAAATAATTTAGCTTTTTTTTTTCTAACTGATGCGTCTGCACTTTTCTCACCGACTCTTTGCATGTATTGGACATTTCAGACTCTGTTAGTTGCCTCGTTTAGCTTTGAAAGTTCACACTTCAAAGTGCTGACTGTCAGACCTCTGTTATATCTGACACACATTCTGCTAACTGGCACTCAGCCTAATATGACTCACCTTTGTAGCTCAGTAATTGGTATTTAGTTACTTAAAAGTTAAAGTTCTTTTCATGTGGTGTTTTTTATTATATTATCCACCCCCTGCATGTGGAAATCTGTTCCTCTCATGAACACATTACTGGAAACAATTCATGACTCATTTTATGCCCTGTAAGCGCCACAAAAAATAACAGGCATACATTATGAAGACATGTGTTCTATAGTAAGTGCATTTCCAGCTTACCAAATAAGGGAATTTTTAATAAGCTGCTTTACAAAATTGATTTATGAACTTAAAAATCACACAGTACCACGTGGCTCAAACACAGACACTCTGTGATTTCTGATTTTTTTCAGAAAAGATAATAAGAGTTCATCCATCTGTAGTTACTTGTCCTACCAGGGTCGCAGGACTCCCTTACACACGCACGACTACAAGCAGATTGGACTCTCCAATTAACCTCAGCATGTTTTTGGACTTTGGGGTGAAATCGGACTTCCTGGAGAAAACCACCAACGACATTGGAGGAACATCCAAACTCCACACACAGAATCCATGGCGGAGACTTTGAACCCTGGTCCCAGAGGCAACAGTACTTACCACTGTGCCACTTTGCAAGGATACACTTAAACGGAATTGATCTTCCTGGAGACATGCTTTCCCTCAGTCGAAGAACAGCTGGAAAATTCCAGAAACTTGGGTCTTGTGCTGAGCTCATTCCTAATCTGCCAAACCAGCCCAGTTTATGAGCATGCATAAATTAATTCTCTACATATTGTGGACAGCTTTAATCACACTGTACACCACAGAATAGGCTTGTTTACTTATATGAAAGGGGTCCCTCCATCGCATTGAAAAGGCCACAGGATTGTTCTAGCTGTTTAGATCTCCCTGAGGAAAGCCCCAGGGTGTGTTTTGAAGAGTCAGTATGTGATCAAAGCATTATTGTTTTAGTGACTGTATCCATTTCTTCAGCATCCACTGTAGTATGCAGCCACAGTATCAGTGTTTACATATATTTCAAATTAGTATCTGTCATAGTTTTTGAATTGCGCAGTTAATGTAATTCAGTGGCTGACATATTTAACCTGTATTCCTTACAGAAATGCTCTTGTAAAAAATGACGAGCTGTAACACTGATTTCTGTTAGCTCTCAGTGCTAAATAGTCCTTACAGAGATTAAATTAAGCCACTTGATCTAGTCTTAAGTTAGTAATGGTAGTTCTGGAGCCTGCGGTCTCCCACATCGCTGAAGTGGATTTTTGGTAAGATTATCAGTTATGCATTTGAAAGCTTACATAAACGGCACTCATATGGTGCTGTATGGCCTAACAAACACTTCTGCTTTTTTATGGCTATTTTTTCCATATTTTCTCACTTGCATACTTGGTGCGGCTTAGTCTTCTGCCCTCCTTGATGATGATGATCACTGCTGGGTCAGCGTGGTCTGGAACAAGCTGCTGCCACGACCTTGAGAAACATTTTCACTCATATATATAAGCGCCGATTTTCCATTAAACTTTATAATACTCCACAATAAACCCTTTCCTGGAATTTTGAACAATAAAGATGATGTGGAAATTGGGGATGTAGTTAGGTAATGGAATATTCCAGAATCCTTACCCATTTTCCAGCATAAGTAATGTGATTCCAGGAAGCCTGAAGACCCATAGTAAGGACAGAATGTTCCAGAGGAATGCTGACTATATGTTTGACAGGAGTAGACATTAACTTGACAGCAGAGGTGGGTCCAGAGAGTAAATATCCAGACCAAGATTTTGTTTCAACTAATCAGGTGAGTATAAAGTGTCACAGTCACAAACTGGACTTTTATTGTCTAGTTCTGAACTACCCACCTGTACTTGATAGTAACTAATAACAAATTTGATCGCAGACTTGCTTGGATTATAGATAAATAGACATATGAATCCATCAGAAGCATCTTATGACTTAATAACATACATTCATATGCACATAAATCTCACATATTAACATAGAGACACACACAGAGTTAGAGCTCGAGTAATAGCCCCCTTAGTGACCTCGAAGGCTTGAGGACAATCTGCCACGGCCATCCCATCTTTTCCTGGATCTCACTCGCTGTAATAAAATATTAAGATGGCTGAAAGTTTCATTCGACACAGA
This sequence comes from Isichthys henryi, assembly GCA_026776945.1. Taxonomy (NCBI): domain Eukaryota; kingdom Metazoa; phylum Chordata; class Actinopteri; order Osteoglossiformes; family Mormyridae; genus Isichthys; species Isichthys henryi. The sequence goes on from JAODJX010000020.1 coordinate 7,201,658, forward strand.
GTCCAGTATGGAGAACGCAGCGTCCCGCTCCGAGATTGGATCATTCATCTCTTTCCACATCCCTAAAAGCTGGTGCCGGGGTAGCAAACAGGAAAAAGTACTCCTCCAGAGTGTGACGGTGAGGGTGTCACTGGATCCTCAGGGGCCGCGCACTGAAGAGAGAGGGTGCGGCGGAAACGCGCTGGTCCCACAGCGCAGCCGTGCTATTTATCTCCTGCACTGGAAAGGCTGCCATAGACCCGAGGCTTCTTTTCTATTTGTTTTTCTGCTCTTTATGGTTTTCAGTAGCCGTATTAAGAAAAAGAGGGGCATCAGGCCATGGTGCCGCAGGGCAGCAAGCATGAGAGATTCTACAGCTGGGCTTTAAACCGCTCTGTTACGGCAGTAACTCAAACTTTATTTGCGAGCAGTACAAGCACAGGTACATTGGGCTGTGTTCGTTTTCTCATATGCCATCTTCCTCTCCTTTTTAAGACACACACAGGTGAGAGCCTGGTTTCGGCATGCAGCATCTCGGGAGCAATTGGGGGTCAGGGGATTGCTGGGGGACCCAGTGGTGGCATCAGTCTATCAGCACAAAATGGGTGCAGAAAAGACGACAGGGCTCCCATTGGCTTGGTGTGAAATCTAGCAGCAGCACATTCAAATGTTTGGTGTTAGGTGACACCGATGAAAATAGCGAAACAATAGTTACTGGAAGGGAGTAGCAAAGGAGGTGAATACCTCATAGTAGGTGAGGACTGGGGTACAGTGGCAGAGCCCAGGAGATCAAAGAGCTTAGGCTTTAAGCAGTTGGTCCTCATCAAGTTGACAGTGCATACAGAGGAGAGACTAGAGCAGACACTCGGGCAAAAGCTCAAGAGATCCCACGAAAAATGAGAATGGAATGTGCCAATTAGCATTAGCTGCAGGTATTTTGCAGGACAAAGACTGAGGAAAACTCAAGGTTTGCTAACAGGACAAATCATCAGCAAGATCTGAGGAAGCGCGTCTGGCCAGTGGGCCGAACTGAGACGAGAATCTCAGAGCTCACTGCAGGATGGTAGCTTCTCCAAAGCAACCTCAATATGTCATGGGCTTAGAGATGCAGCCCCAGGGCGGCAGGTTCTTCAGAGTACCTGATGAAGTCCCCACCTCGAGTTACAAGGAAAATAAGTGGCTGCTATGACAGCAGAATTCACAAGGGAATATTCACATGGGAATGTTCCTGGAAAGGATGGTCTAGGAATTACCTTATCATATGTGCAGGTGAATGAGAAGACAGCTGGAACATTCTGCTGACCTGACCATGCCTCAGCAGATCCAGAAATCCCTGGCTTCTTCTCAATTTAGATCATCAGCACTGAGCTTAAGGAAGCGATGGACTCTGGAGGCCTTTGAAGAGGAGCGCATGTGTCAAGATGTGATTGGATAAACTCAGGACTGTACTGCTGTGCAGAAGGCATTGCGATGCTTCAGCTGCAAATAGTATTAACAGCCAGGCACAGTATCAGAAAGCGTGAGCATGCAAGGCCAATGTCACGGTGATGTTCAGAAGAGTGTGACAGCAGGCAGAAACACCAACCACACCTTCCTACTGTTTCCCACAGACGGTGGTGATGTTTATTACCACTTAAACCATGCCAAGGTTTGGGGACCCCCTGTTGGCCTCAAACTATCATTACACTGTGGGTGGGGAGGGGGGAAAGTGACTTTTTGAGTGGGGTCATGGAAACAATAAACTCACCCCTGCCTACAGATATATATGACCCCCATTCTCAATCTTTTGATTCTTTATTGGGGGAGAAACTCAAATAGCATTATCTAAAGCATGAGTGGATGTATATCTGGACAGATCACATGCAGCTCATCCTCTGGGGCCCAATGGTATTCATGCGCAGAAGCAGTGCACTGGAGGCTCACTGCAGAGTGCTCTTCGCGGGAAGAGAGAGAGAGCGTTTTGCAAATGAACTCATAATTATAACCATTAACTCGGCAACTATGATTGTCTTGACGCCAATTTTTACGAACACACAATGGTTTTAGGATGAAAGGTGCACGTTGTGACAGTTTTACACAGTTTGGCTGCTCACTGGACGGTATCCATCACACAGCAACAATTCTTTCATTTATTTTATATTTATTTTAGCCAAATTTTCTATTTCTGCCATTCCTTCAGTTTATTCCCGAAAAATACGTACGTCTGCAGTTCCTAGACATATGTCTGGTTTGATGTTTTGTAAATGTCTTTGTCTTGTTCTGTGCTGTCTAATCCTGTTACATGTTACATGTTACTGTCCAGATGGGTGAGTAAGAATTACTGTGTACTGATGCCCAGAAGGCAAATAAAGAATCTTGAATTTCTTTGATTACAGGAGCAGAATCAAAGACACTAAAATGAATATAAATGAATACAGGCCCCCAATGGTACTGTGGGTTCTGCTGAATACTGGCAGTTTGAGCTCTGAGCCAGACCTGGAGCATGAGACAGTAATGAGGTTATGTCAGCATTAGCTGGCTTTGTCCCAGAAGACACTCTGTTTTAATGTCATCCACCTGTCCACAAAATCACTGCGAACTGCATGCCAAGAGCTCTTAAAGCTAAGAGCTTGCATTTATCTCGCTACGTGTCTAATATATCTGTGATTTGCTGCTCTCAGTGTGCCATCTTATAGCTGTTGATATTCAATTACGATTGGCGGACTAATTTAAATTAACATATTAACTTTGGCAGTAACAACTGCCAATATGCTACCTTTTCAAAGCAAATTGTGAGAAAAAGAGGGGGCAGAGTTTGTTTGAGACCACCATATAGTCTCCAGTGTGTAGTACAGGGGTGGGCAATCTTATACGCAAAGGGCCGGTATGCAGGTTTGTGGGATAACCTTCAGGTCAGCTGTTCAAAACCAGGTGTGAGGACTCTTCAGCAAATCAGTCCTCTAATTAGTAATCTAAATACAGAATTGCAACGAAAACTTGCATACACAACAAAGCTTTCTGGATAAGATTGCCCACCCCTGATGCAGTATCTTGTGGTGTTCAGACTGTAGTGTGCAGTGCTCAGTAGTGTTCAGACAGCATTATGTATTGCTCAGTCTGTAGTGTGCAGCTTGTATGTTACATACCTCGGTGTTCAGTCCATATCACTTGGTCCATATTACTCAGGTGGACATGTATCCATTCAGAGAGAAGCGACGGATCCCATCCTTCCGGACTCTTCCAGGAGTCCTGTTGGGTTTAACTCATTACCGCAACAAAGACAGTGCAGTGCCACTGGGCACCGGCCTCCCTGTGGCAATTAAGGGAAAATGAGATAAAATCATGAATTAAAAAGACATAGTTAGGATGAAACAGCATACAACATGTATCAGCATGTATTTCACATGCATGTGAAATGCCACATAACAATCTACTAATGCAGCTAGAAGAGTGCCACAAACACCATGCTGGACATTGGTCAAAGGTATCGAGAGTCACTGATGAATTAGCATCTCAGCCAGTTCACTCACATAACCACCCCCCCAATTGGGTCTGCTTAACCAGGCTTACCGACTCCTCCTGCTGCTCCAGGCTGAAATTACACTTCCTAATTGACCCTCTTGTGTCTCTGCAAGAAAAAAAAAGCCAAAATATGGGTTGTGGTCTATAATTGACACTCCCGATACCTTTGTAGAAACATAAATGAGCTCTCAGTAAACAGTAAGTCTGCCAGATGATTAATAGCTGGGCCTCAAGCCTGGCCGCCTACAGCTGGGGATCAGTCTGACATCACAGTCCCATGGTTCTCCTGCCCGCAGGATATCCACTCGCCAGATTACTTACACGGGATGTTATCAGACAGCCGTTGCCGTTGTATTTACTATGAATCAAGATTTTTATTAAGATAAGATCATATAAGTTAGTCAGCCACTGCTGACAGTCAGGAGTGTCGTTAATGTCGGAAGGGGCCACAGGGGCCTGGTTGACACCACAGTTCTCTGCAGGCAGGAAGCATTATGACATCACTGTCCTCTGCTGGCCGGAAGCCTTATGACATCACAGTCCTCTGTTAACTCAAAGTGTTATGACATCACAGTTTTAACTTCCCCCATGCGTTTCTCTCACTGGTGTGGATTTTGCGATATTTTTTGATTTGTAAATAGGATTGAGCTCTGCAGATGAGATGGACCTCTGACATAAAACACTAGCATCCAGCTTATGCTTTGGAACTCCATTCCCCGAACATAAACCCACGCAATAGCCGATTCATAAATTATTCATGCATAAGACTCATCTAAGAAATACCAGATCAGAATGCCAGTTATGGTATAATAATCGAAAGGCAAATAATTCAGTTTTTCAGTTGCTGTTTATGTGGATACAGCTGATCTCCTCATTTCATTATCTCAGCAATCTGGGAAGCTAGCAAACGGCAGATGTGACGTGAGGAGAGACCTGAGGCACACAGCTCTGCTCTTTAAGTGCTTCCTGAGGCCCAGCATCAGTGTCCAGGCAGGGAACCCCCTCCCCCATTATTCACACTTAATCACTGTAGAATCGGCAGAAGAGTGACCAAAGAGAATATTTTTCAGAGACTCCAGTTATGGAAAATGGGTGAATGGATAGATGGATGAATGGGTGGATGGACCGGTGGGTGAATGGAGGGATAGTAGATGGACGGGTGGATAGACAAATAGATGACAGGTACACATGACATTTGTTTGAAGCAGAGTCATTGTGAATCACTCTCTATAAAATTATATATTGATTATATAATAAAAATGTACAAAAGCGCATAAACAATAGTGCAGAGCCAGATTTTTTCATTAATTTAAAATCAATCTCTACATATTCAAGGATGGTAGAGGGTAAAGGACCTTTACTGGTGATGGACATTTAAAAGGAGTTTCTGAAGAACCTGAAGCAGATGTAAGCATGGTGAGATCTCAGCAGCACCCCCTAGTGTACATGAGTACCACATGTCCCTGCCTGTCACTTGTAACAGATACAAGGCTATGATGATCCTTATGGCTGTGGTGTGTGAGGCTGTGGGGAGGGGGGGGGGTATTGGGTCATTTTCAATGCTCAGTAATTTAGTAAGGCTCCACATCGATTGAGGTGAGACGTGTCTTCCAAACACTGCCACTTCAATCAGCCACCGCAGAACATTCCAGCCCCCTGTCGATAGCAGCAACCAACTGGTGAGAGAGACGGGTAAGTGGCAGATCCACCGAATGCGGAGGCAGAGACAGCCACACCTCAGCGGTACTGAGATATTCACTAGGATCTCACCAAAGGTCACCATGACGTTGAGCTCCCCGGAAACTGAGACCACGTCGTGGGAATACGAGGACATTTGTACCACAACAGGAAATGACTGGAGAAGATCAACTGTATCCAAGTTTAATCAAAGAACCATGCAAAGGTCACCAAACACGCAGAAAGGAGTGTTTCCCGCAGCAAGCCCGCTGAAACTCTCCGGAGGGCGCTAGCAGTCCCGGGCAACACAAGCTACACTCACTTCTGAAGGAGCGTCAACTTGCCAGCCAACTTCACTTTGCCTCAGACCAGGAGCGCCAGCAGTGATGCTCGCCTAGGGCACTACATTGGCTAGGACCGACGCTGGGTAAGACCTGGGATGAGCCGCCCAATCAGAGCGTCGTACAGTACAGGATAAAAGACAGGGAGTGTGGCTTTTTGACACAAACACACATCCTTTCCGCCGTGTCTGTCCGCTCATCATTCATCCTTACGAGGTGCGGGGGAGTAAGATGTTAAAATAATCAAAGCCTGTGTATTTATTTTATAGTCATTTAGTGTCTCCTTGTGTTTGAAAAGCTACTCATCAGCGGCGTAGAGACGTTTTTAAGGACGATTGCGTAGCAGGTGAGGAAAGAGAGGATCTCTCTGATGTCAGTACGCCAGAAAGATGGAGGACACCTCAAAGGCGTCCTGATTACTAAAGCTAGTTATTATTTTACCGCTATTATTATTGTTTCAGTTTTTTATTGTTATTGTTTGGAATGCGATTACACTGGCTGGTGCAGTAATGGGCCGAATGTATCACTGAATATTACTGAAAGAGTTACACATTTAGAATATCTAACTGAATCATCGGTGTTGCCACATTGGCTTAAGCCAGCCATTAGTAAGACAATTTATGAATGTAATGAATTGAAATTGAATTGACTTCTCAGATAACGGAACTTATAACTCATTCTCACAAGTAGGGTTCCAGTTTAATATTCAGCGGACGCGGAGGAAATGGAAATTGTTAGACACTGGAAAAAAATACTTGATTTATAATGTGGCAAAAGCCTTTAATTGTTTTACTGATATGCAGTCGGTTTTGAGCTCTAAATATTCCTCTTGCGGGTTTGGCTTGTGTGAGTAACAGCTGATCCTACAGTGACATGGATATGGAGAAAGTGGGTTTGGATTATGGTCCGAGTTCTCCAGGTATTTCCATGCGAGAGGCTGTCATGTGATATTCCTGAGGCTTGCTGGCCCCAACACTGTCAGAAAATAAAAGAAAACTTTGGTCTTCTTTTATAAAGGAAAACAAAATAAAATGCTCTTTTAAAACTGTCCTCTCTGAGTTTTTTTTTTTTGCTATCCTGTTATTTTAAACTCACTTCAAAAGACTCCCTTCGCTTGGCGCTCCTTTGAAGTCCTTACTCACGTACAGGCAGATGAGGGCTTGGTGTGGAGGGGGGCCGGGGGACTGTGTGGGGGCGCTGGATCTCCTGAACAGCTACAGCCAAGGTGCCCGGCCCTTGACAGACGCGAACTCTTCAGCTGTGGCTGGGGGTAACCATTACAGGAGTATGCGATGGTTCCCTTACACGGGGAGTGAATGGCAAGTTCACTGAGCACATGGGGGGGGGGTGGAGGAGGTTGTGCGTACCTGACTTGTCTATGGATCAGCCTAAGTGTACAGAGCGTACGCATTCACCAGGTTCTGAAATCATAAATCAATCATCCATCCATTTTCCGAATTGCTTCTCCTACTGGGTCGCGGGGGGTCCGGAGCCTATCCCGGAAGCAATGGGCATGAGGCAGGGAACAACCCAGGATGGGGG
>JAODJX010000020.1:7208797-7220575 GCA_026776945.1 Isichthys henryi
ATTAGCCTCAGCATGTTTTTGGACTGTGGGGGGAAACCAGAGTACCCGGAGGAAACCCCATGACGACATGGGGAGAATATCCCACACACGTGTAACCCAGGCGGAGACTCGAACCCGAGTCCCAGAGGTGTGAGGCAACAGTGCTAACCACTGCACCACCATGCCGCCCCCTAAATCAATCAACAGCCTTAACAAATAAGTAAATAAGTACCCTAACATTTAAATTATTTACAGGGGTGTACCATCCTAAATTCAGGGTATGTTGCGTATAGATAAATGGCGAATAAATATCAGCTCAACACAGTGAAGACATTATTTATTCTGTGCATGTGGATTAGAGACGGGCACTCACAGGATTCATGTGAATGAGTCCCTCACCAATGGGCTGGCTTCCAATTAAAGCGCACAAAACATCATTTCACCAAAGGACAGAATGGGAATTAAAGGTGTAACTAATCATCTCTGTTTGCCACTGACCTCTTCACCTAGAAAGTCTTTGCCTGATTGAAGGGATGCTGTAGGGAACAGATGTTAAACAGTCACATTACTCCATATGGGTGACTTGGAGAAATCTAAGGTTATAGCGAAAGGCAGGCCACATGTAAAGCAGCCATACATAGTGTTTTGGTTTGTTGATAGGGTTACCGTATTTGGGGAGACGAAAAAGAGGACATGTACGGGGATCAGAATATTGATACATTTTCAAGCTCACCGACCAATCAGGTAGCAGTTGACTCATAAATATTAGCAAGTTTTCTGTAACCATGCTGTAACCCTAAAACTTGCACCCGGAGGTACTGTATTCCTACGTGCTTCCTAAGCATCTCCTTGCATGCACTGTCAGTTTGTCTCAGCTGTGACCCTTCACCTAGAAGTTTTCAGAGCTCATAAATTTGACCTGGGAAAAGGAGTATTACGGGTGTGTCGGGTAAACAAGTCGAAATAAATAGGCGAGGGGGAATTACATGAAAATGAATGCACCCAATAGGCCACGCCCCTGAGCAGCCCAGACCATGATTAGCTCCGCCTCTGAGCAGCTCTGCTTCTGAGCAGTTCCACACCGTAGCTGCCTCACCCCTTTTCAGCTCCTCCCCTGAATGGCCCCCCCTCTATGTGGTGAGTTAGCAAAGAATAAAAACAGCAAAGATGAAACAGAATCATCACTAATACACGAATATGACTGAAGAAATCATAAATGTAACCTTTAAGAGATGGCATGCCATCCTACTCAGAAGCTAGTGAACATAGTTAAACCCCCATAAGTAAGTCCCTGTCCCGGGCACCCAACCTCCGAGACACATTTATCTGTCAGGAAGGCCCCAGACTCGATCCCATAACAGATTGCGTCTGCAGAGAGGAGGCCCCCACGTCCCCAGCATGAGAGAAAAGCCACGGCGTGACGAGAGTGGAGACCGACCGCAGTGAACTCCTGACAAAGACATGGTGACAGGCACAGGGGTGGTCATCTCTGTCACACACAACACGTGACCCAAAATAGCCACCCTCTCCCCAGCTGGAATTACGTTCTGAATAATTCTGTAGATTCTGAAGGTCTCTGAATAACTCGCAGTCTGACAGGAACAGAGAGTTATAGAACTTCAACTGTAATACTTCACTGACATGGTCTGACACTGACATGACCTATTCTACTGCCCCCATCCACCACCCAGACCTTACATGACCTACGCATCATATATCTGAAGTTGGCAATAAAAGACACTTAGACTGAGTTTTTGAGACAACATATACTCACCACATAGAGCAAAACTGTTTTATTTTTTCATATAAACCAATTGCCACCAAGGTGAACACAAGAGAGGATTCCTGTTTGCACTGGAGGGGAAGAACTGGACGAAAATCCAGTACCACATTCAGTGCCCTACGCAGTTTGTCTGCTAATTGCACATTATTGGACAACAGAGAGAATTTACATCTCACTGGAAAGATAAAAAGTGAGGGTCCGGAATCACTGTCAGGTCTGTGTCCCCAGAGAGCAGAATAAAAGGCCTGCAGATGAATGCAGCCTCCCGGATCCCAAGGCTCACTAAGGGCATTGTTTGAGATGCGCTGGTTTGGTCCCCCAGAGAGCGCCACTGTCCACACTGTGAAGTAAGACAGATCTAAATGTAATACAGATTCAGCTTTAACAGCACTCACTGAAGTCCTACCTTCCCCAGTGGCACGTAAATACAAGAGCATCACATACAGGGCACTTAAATCAGAGAGGCTGCATGCATGTGTCTGTACGGGCATGTTGGAGGAGAGAGGGCTTGGATCTCTGCAAACCTGGGCTCCCCACCCCCCAACAGCATCTGTTCTCCAAAAGAACTGCAGAACTGCACTCCCTCCCCAGCTGATCAAATATTAATTAAAACAGGGAAACAGAGCGGTTCTCCCGGTGTGAATATCTGCTAATGGTAATACACAGGTATCAGAGAAAGAGGTGGGGGGATTCAAACGGCACGTGTGTGTGTGTGTGGGTGACAAGACAAAGGTAAGCAGCCCCCAGCCTAGCCCAGACAGTTATCAGTTATCAAAAAACTCTACTCAAAATGTGAGCTCAAAATGGGGCGCTTTCATTTGTTCTGCCCCCCCGCCCTAACTAACACGTGTCTGATGGCCAACATCATTACCATCTGCTACAGTTTCAGAAATAGCAGTATATATGGAGCAGAAATTGTGTGTGAATAGTAACAACAGTATCAGTGAACTTTCCAGGGGCTGAACCCAGCATAGCACCCGGCTAACACTGGCTAGCAAAACTTTCCATTCAAGTGGCTAGTGCCTGCTACCACTCCCTAACAGAACTCCCTGTTCATTCTGTTAAGTTAACATAGCACGTGCTAATACTGGCTAACATCTTCCCCTCACTTCCGAGTTAGCATAGCCCCTGCTAATACTGGCTAACAGAATGTAGTCCTGGCGTAGTACATTACAAAGTCAAATGCAAGTTATTAAACTGTATGGTTTTAATCACACTAAAAGCCTTTTAGAGAAACTAGACAAATTAACTGGTATAATTCCAACTTTTAAATTCTGTATAGAAGCTACAGAATCTGTGTCGTTTCTTCCTGTCAGTGTCACTGATCGCCTGCTGTTTAAATAAAGCCCACTGTACTAGAGTGACCAGATAGCCCAGGTCAGGGAGGATAATTTGAGCTACTTCACATTTTACAAACCACTTCTAACCTAAAAGGCTCTTGTGCTCGACTAAATACAATAGTTCAGTTCCTCTTGTGCTTTGACTGGTTTGTTTCCTTGATCAAAAGACTCATCCACGATTGTGAGATACTGGCCAATCAGCACATGGCAAGAACTCCATGCTTAAGTGATATCCGGCTCAAAATGTCTTCTCTGACATGGATTACCTGACCACCCTACACTCCACCCTTCTATAAAAAGGGACATAACCCAGAAGCATGGTCAGTCCTAATTATGGCTTGTGTTCAATGATAACATGTTAGAGAATAAATATATAGGTATGATTGTCGTATAACCCAGTTGTTTTGTGCAGTGACAGGGGTCTGCTACATAATGCAAGATTTTCCCAAGGCAAAGCCAGATAAATGGACAGAGTACGGAGAGCATTGAGTGACATTCCCCCCCCATCCCGTTAGACAGCCTTGCTGAATCGGGGGGGGCTTCCGCCCTTTGGCTTTCACAGGTTATGGAAAGTCCAGTCATCCATCACATCTCCATCCCATACATGTCCATATGGTTCACCTGTTCTTCCCAAGTTTCTCACTATTACCAGAAAATTCCCTCTCACAATAAACAGCTTGAAACCAGGAAGCATGTGGCCAGAAAAGTATAAAGAACACAGACCATGTCGATTTGATGGTGTAAGAAAAGCAAAGGTGTGTGTTTCTGACCATGTGTCAGGCATTGGCATCATCCGGCCTCTTTGATGGGTGCTAACAGGCTGGTGCTGAGGCAGCGACCAAGTCTGCATGAAGTTAATCCTCCTGAGGCACCATGACCACATGGTCACTGATTTGTTCGGGAATAAATATGACAGGAAAACGAAAAAGGCCAGGAAACTCGGAAAGATTTCACACAAACAATGGTACGTTTAGTCTAGAAACCAACTAGGATACTCAATCTTGCCGCTCTTGATTGAAGTCTCCCTTGTTTAAAATAATGCCAACTTTGCTATCCGATGGGAGTTTCTCATTTAATTCCCCACCAATAATAACAACACATTTATCCCCAAATCAAACATGAAGCCGATTATCACATTATCCTGCAGGTTATTTTTCTTTGGACACCACAGTTACTGCACCTACTGTAATGTCAGGACCCCTGGCTTCTGTGATATCTCTCTGTGCACTATTCTCAAATGCCAACTAAGCACACACAGTTATCCAGAAACATTAAGGGACAAAAACCTTTTATAACTAAGCTCTCCTTTGGTTTAGGTAACTGGCATCCTGCCGGGGGTGTTACAGCAGCCTCATGCTCCATTCGGCCTCAGACAGGTTCTTTGAGAAAGATCAGTGGTGAGAAGATGGTTGGGTGGATTCTTTCAGTTTTGTTCTTCAAATGTGAACCCTGACACATATTAGTACTCAGGAGTTAAGTCAGTCTTTGATCGTTAAAAAAAGAAAAAGATACAGTTCTGAATTTGTAACATTTGAAAATGTCACAGAAACCTTTAGATTGACAGATTTTGTTGTGGGACAGCAGGTTGTGAGTCTCCTGACAAACTTGGTGAAAACTTAGTGAAAGCGTTTGTCATGTGATCATTTCTGTGTCCTGTTGTGGCTGTGGCATTCTGGGAGAGCTGGCACCGAAACCGCTGTCAAAACCAGGGAGGGGGACGGGGGGAATGGAAACCTTAACTGCACAGCATAAAGCACCACTCCAATGTGGATTATGTGACAGACGGTCCATTGTGGGGTCATACCGTATAGTGTATAATATACAAGCACCCGACTAAGTGTGTGTGTATGCACAGAATATTGTATATACTGTATATATGCATATATACTGTATAATGTGGTGGCTAAATATATTAGGGGATATTGTTGTGTCAAAGAGAAACTTCATTTTGCAGACCACAGTCCCAAAAACACAAAGCACATAATTTCTTGTTATCTAAGAGAAGAGCTACAACCTCGTATGCGTGATGCAACATTCCCAGCTGCAACTCTGGGAAATGTGGCAATGACAGCGCATGCTGGAAGAGTGGTAGGGACAGCGTGTCCGCATGGAATCTCAGCAAGGGCCTCCGTTTGCTATTCAGCCCGCGGATCTGCCATCTCGCTGTTGACAGAGCTTCTCGACAAAACCCATACGGCGGCCGACGGGAATATTGAGTCCAGTTGAGGACAAATTTCAGGATGAACCTGAAATCAATTTGCCATCAAATTTTGCATTAGCCATGGTCTCTGTGGCATTTTAATTACTGCTGCCGCAGGCCAGCACTACTAAAGATATTGACACTTAGCACCGTACAATAAACTTTATCGGCAAGCTTTGCCTGATTGTAGTACTATAGTGGAATAACAAGCTATGTCTGGGTCATATGGCTCAGGTGATGAAGACGTCACCGCGGTGGAGCTTACAGCTTACCCAGAATCCTCTAGAGGAACATGACACTCAGCACAGTGGAGGCTTTGTCATCTAGAGAAAGCTAGAAATACCAAAAATAATATGAACAGCAGATTGTAAGACAAATGTCACAAGAATGACATCAGATTCTTGTGATAAATCACATGTTTGATGGTCATAAATTCTTAAACTCACTCCACTTCTTAATATTTATAGTATCTGTGACAAAATCACGCATTTTACTGGACTGCATTGTCCTGCCAATTATGTCCGCCTGACCCTCCTGTCTCCTCCCGAATGTGGCCTGTTGCTAGCGGCCTCTTGTTAGTCTTTGTATTTAAGTCCCTCTTTGTCTCGTCATCCTCAGTCCAGTCACTGAAGTCAATCCCCTTGTTAATTATGCTCTCCTAACCTTCTCTAACCTACTTGTTTTAACCCCTTCCGCTCCAGTTAATTTCCTCGCTCGCATTTTTGATCCCAATAAAAACCCCTTTTGGTTCCCCTAACAACTGCCTTTTATGTGGGAAGACAAAAAAAAAAAACAACAATGCTTTATTATTTATTTAGATGTGATGAAAACAGTTTTATTCAGTCACATTTCCTTATACATTCAGTCACATTCCCTTATATATCGTGGTGGACAGGCACTGTGGGACAGGCGAGTGAGCGACTGTGGTGAGTCTTCCTAGGGGAGAAGCTCGTTATATGCTGAGAGGAAGAGTGCTCCCTGCTGAGAAATACATAGACGCGGCTGGAATGGCGATTCAGAGTTTTCGTTAGATGGGGGGTAGATTGGAGCTCTAGGTGTAGGTATGGTGGCGAGGGGGGTGAACTTCTTATCTGGCACAATAAACATCTCGATAAAAATCTGTAAGTTTAACGATGAGATACACCTACTCAGTAGGGCTCTGTGCACCGGGTGTCGTGACACATTACTTCTGTGACCATAATCAAAATCATCTTGCGTCTCTGCAACAGTAGCTCTTTCGTTGGCCTTTACCACATTTCATTTACTTTTTGCATCGATGAATCTTGGCTGCCCAGCACCCTGTCAGCAAGTGCACTTACCTAGTACCGAGTGAGATACGCTTTATTAGGTACGCTTACCTAGAACTGAGTGGGACCCACTTTATTAGGTACACTTACCTACAACCGAGTGGGACCCGTTTTATTAGGTACATTTACCTAGTACCAAGTGGGACCCACTTTATTAGGTACATTTACCTAGTACCAAGTGGGACCCACTTTGTTAGATACACTTAACTAGTAACGGGTGGGACCCACTTTGTTAGATACACTTAGCTAGTACCGAGTGGGACCCGCTTTATTAGGTACGCTTACCTAGAACCGAGTGGGACCGGCTTTATTAGGTACGCTTGCCTAGAACTGAGTGGGACCCGCTTTATTAGAAACACTTAACTAGTACTGGGTGGTACCCACTTTATTGGGTACACTTACCTAGAACCGAATGGGACCCACTTTGTTAGATACACTTAACTAGTACCGGGTGGGACCCACTTTGTTAGATACACTTAGCTAGTACCCGGTGGGACCTACTTTATTAGGTACGCTTACCCAGAACTGAGTGAGACCCACTTTATTAGATACACTTATCTAGTACCGGGTGGCACCCACTTTATTGGGTACACTTACCTAGAACCAAATGGGACCCACTTTGTTAGATACACTTAACTAGTACCAGGTGGGATCCGCTTTATTAGGGACACCTAGTTAGTACCAGGTGGGACCCGCTTTAGTAGATACACTTAGCTAGTATCAAGTATTGCCTTGTTTGGGTCCATGTCCTGAACACAGTCATATCTATAAAGTTTCTGACCCAGTTTTCCTGATCTTTGGTAGATCCATCATCAGATTAATCAGAAAACTATTAGGGAAGTTTTATTCAAATTCAGTTACTCTATGGTAGATACTGCAAAGAAGTTACCAAAGCAGAACAGGCAGAAGGGTAGTGGGCTTATTTTAATCTGTACAGCTTTGGATAATGTAAAGGATTATATAACGTCCCTTAAGGCTGTACGAAGGAAAACAGTGCAAGTACCTTAAGGTGTATTACGTTTCCTGTAAAACATCATACAGTCATTATTTTAAGACAGATAGACATTTGTAAACTTTTAGCTTTTGTAAATTTTGAGACAAATTTTTGGCATAAATATATTAGGTAGAATAACATAACTGGCAATAGTGAAAAACAGATAAGATTTCTGCATCTGTATTATATAATATTTTAGAAGATCCTATCCTTTGACAGACAAGACAGTAACACTAATGCCCCCTACTGGTAAATTTTTATATCAAATCCAACCAAAGTTAAAAGTATGTTGAAATTCTTAAAATGATCTCGAATTAGTTTTGATATTGTGGATCTGTGCCTGTGTGTAGCCTGACTCTCTGTACCACAGAGCACTGTCATTTTTAAACACATAAGCATGTTTTAAGCATCTCTGCCTCTTTAATGATCTGTGTCCCTCCGTCTTCCTTAGAAAACAACATGATCCTGTGAATCGGTCATCAGACACACAGCGCTTCAGTTCGCAGATGTCTTCAGCTCCAGCAGCTTCACTGGCTTCATCACTGTCGAGAAAACACTGCCTCAGTCACCGTAGCGTCTCGTGTAGTGTGAGGCTGGATGGGTGGGGGAGCACCAGGGCAGCACCAAGGCCAGGTGGATTCAAGGCCTGGAGAGAAGCTGTTCTGCATAAACTAGGGACATGAAAGTTTCATTTTGGTGGAGGATATCCTTCAGCACAATACAGCACTGTGCACTTAACTGGCAGTGTTACAGTGAGAGGGAACCAGTGAGTATCCCCCTACCTCCCCAGAAAAAAATGCACTATGAACTTACATTGTAAAACCTTAAACTTGCACTATCCGCCCTAGAACACATGATTCTACTGCATGGTTCTACTGTGAAATCTACAGTTGAACTGTAAATTTAAACACCAGAAGAGGTGGCCGTGAACTTCAAAGTAAAGCAAGAACTCACAGTTCTACTATGAAATGTTCATGGCTGAGCTGTAAACTTCATGGTAGAACGATGAATAATTAAATTTATCTTCAAACTTCACAGTTTTACTGTAAACATTCACAGTGCATTTTTTCCTGGCCACTGCAGTGCACTCCAGTGTAAACTGCACTCCTGCTTTACCATAACATACGTCATATCAGGTAATATGTACACATTATTTCAGGCCTGGACATACTTGTGTTTGCGAATTCGCACACGTAACCCAGACACGGAACTGTCCATACTTCTGCGGTCAAACCTGCACGATTTGCACATGCACAGAATGCGTGGGAGGAAAGGACAAGACTGTTGAGGTATCGGAAAAGCTGACTATCACTTTACGAAATTTATCATCAGGCACTTTTCAATAAGGCTATAGCAAACAGGAGCAGTGTACTGAAGGCTGCAGTTAAGTAGAGCAATGCATGTTGCATTGAACGCAATACAAAGATTTTATTTTCTATAGATAAGCCAAAGAAAAGTACCATGGCAAGTAATGGCAATACAAAAATGACTTCTGAATAATTGCATTTATGGGTAAAGCAGCATTAGAATCTGTTTAGGGCAGCTATACAATCTATTAATATCCTTTTGTTTGGAATAAATTGAAATAGGCCACCTCTGAGCCTTTTAAACTCTTTAAACTGCAAATTATCAGGTATTAAAATTACAAATTATAAATGTCTGAAATAAACATGCATAAGAGTTATTATAATTGCAACGTGTCTGTTTGAAACAGTTAAACAATTTTCATTTATTACAAAAGAACAAATACTCTCAGCTACAACAAAGGAGTCTGACTAAGGTACATTTCCAGCTCCACTTTATAAATTACTTGGTGTATTTCAAATTTTTACTTTGGATTTCAGATTTTGCACCTTTACAATTTGAACACGCTGGGTCATACGAAAGTCTATAATGACAAATTTATTTGTATGGATGTTTTTCAAACTTCTACATGTTGTTTACATTTTTGTAGGTATATCAAATGTGCACAGTGGGTGCGGAGCATCGCAGTCAGTGCTCACGCAGACAAAATCTTGATGCTGCAAGCATTTGATCACAAAGGAACCACGTATCGTAAATATCTGAGTGGACACGTGAATGTGTACGCATGCAGAGTAGTATAAGCAGGCCTTATTGCTGCGAGTTCATGTGTGCAGAATTCTTTCCTGATAACTTAAAAACCTCCAAAAACCAGGAGGGAAAAAAAACTAAGATTTTCAAATGCATTTTCGCACAGAAGGTGACTTAATCAAAACTTTGCACAGATTTCCTTTCTTCTCTTAAAATAGCCAGAGTAAAATCATTTATAATAAAGGCAGAGGCCCGGCTGCAAAGCAACGCATCAAAGGAAACTCAACACCCTCCTCCCTTTTGCTTTTAATTAAACGAGTTTCTGAAATTCAAAGACAGTCAATCTAAAACCCCTTTGATCTTCTAACCAAAGAACAGGCAACGCATTTGAGTTTAAAAGTTGTAATTCTTTAATGTAAGGCAACTCTTTCCACTAATGTTTAAACAGACGTTTGGCTACTTAAATAGCTGGCACCTGACCTCCTATATGCATATCGCTGCAGATACACTATATCAATAAACCAGCATCCCCAAGCCCGCCAGTTCCTCATTCTGGGTGAATGAATGCACGGCCCATCTTCCAAGGATGATTAATCAACTTCCTCTATGCAAATGTTCTGAGAGGAGAATAGCGCTTTCGATCCGAGGCGGGAGAGGAACCTTAAAGGTAATGAATACTGACAGATGACTCAGAGCCACGGTGTAAGAACGAGACACAGAAAGATTTTTACATAAACTAACAACATAAATTTCAAAGTTTTAATCATAGCTTCTAAGACAGGGAGCTGGTGGCTGTACTGAAATAGGTCAGGCTTCCTCTGAAATTATTTGATCATGTAATATTTCTGACTTTTCATCTCACTGAAACAATATTTTTCCATGAACAGTCAGTAGCCAAATGAAATGTTGATGTTTCTGTGAGCCTCTGAGTGCATCAATGAAATGCTCTTCAAATGGTAAGGAAAGATAACATTTTATTTATTTAGTAGGTATTTTTATTCAAAGCAAAATGCAAATGAGAAAACAGCATCAGCCAGTCCCTGGAACACTTGGGGGTTAAGGGCCATGCTCAGGAGCCCAATGATGACATCACTCTGCTAACTCTGAGAGGTGAGCTTCTGATCAGAGGCTGGAGGGCGAGTGAGTCCAGTCTGCTTTATGTGGTGTTTGACAAATACAGCTACTGGAATGCTCTTTCTCAGGTATCCCATCACATTCCTTTGAGACAAAAACACACAGATATTTGTATTCATATCTTTGTGAGGAATCAAACATTTCTATAGGCAAAACTTAAGCCCTTAACCCCTAACCCAACTATAACCTTAACCCTAAGTATTCAAACAAAATGCAAGACTTTCGGCATTTTTAGTTTTTTGATTGCATTCTCAGATTTTTCTATGGACCTGAAATAATAGGTCCCCACAGTGTAATATGAACCTAATCTATACACACACACATACACACACGCACATGCCGAGGACTGACAACCTTCTGATCACAGGCACAGAAGCCTAACCCACTAAACCACACTACATCCCCCTGGGACGTGCAGGGACAACTGAGGACAAATAGGAGCATGCATATTTAACACATAACACATCATTTAAAATATAAAATGAAAGGTTTTTAATCATACTGAATTCATACTGAAACCTTATGCATCAGAATGAAACCATCAAGAAGCTTACTGATATCCAGATTAATTCAGAATCGATTCACACAACATATTATTAGCGTAATATCGTAAGGTAATATCTACTGAACAATTAATCTATGAAGGGACCCAAGGCAGCCACTGGGTGAGACTGAGATGAGGAGCTATACCAGGCCAGAGATCAGAGGCCAGGGGCTGTGATTTCAGACCAGAGATCAGAGGCCAGGGGCTGTGATTTCAGACCAGAGGTCAGAGTCCAGGGGCTGTGATTTCAGACCAGAGGTCAGAGTCCAGGGGCCCTGATGTCAGACCAGAGGTCAGAGTCCAAGGGCTGTGATTTCAGGCCAGAGATCAGAGGCCAGGGGCTGTGATTTCAGGCCAGAGATCAGAGGCCAGGGGCTGTGATTTCAGACCAGAGATCAGAGGCCAGGGGCTGTGATTTCAGACCAGAGGTCAGAGTCCAGGGGCT
>JAODJX010000020.1:7246129-7265268 GCA_026776945.1 Isichthys henryi
GGAAGGACCAACACGCATTCACAGCCTTCGGCTGCGCCATTGGATTCCGCCATTGGGCCAGTGGGCGGCTCCCTACATATATATATATTTTATAATTTATATATATATATATATAGACATTGTGGGGACCATTTTTCAGGTCCCCACAAACATCTGTGAACGCAATCAAGATGTTAAAAGTCTCGTATTTGGTTTGATTATTTATGGTTAAGGTTAGGGCTGGGTAGGGGTTAAGGTTGTCATGTTGGGATTAGAGTTCTGCCCAAAGTAACGAATGGAGAGTCCCCACAAAGATGTATGTGTGTGTGTGTGTGTGTGTGGTGCTGGAGGTTGGGGTGTGTATGGGTGGGGTGCCCTGAGTCTGGGGGTCTGGAGGATTCTGGGAATTACAATCTCTTTTTCTCAGCATAATGCTGCAAATTGTACATCCACTTTAAACATTTGTGTCATTGTAAACCAAGAAAAGCCATCATCATTAATTTCTCATCCTCTTCTACAACAGTACAATTAAGGAGATAGTAGATTAGCATCAGAAAGTGATACAGATTGAAATATGGCGCCTCTCTCGCCTGATGCTAAGAGAACTCTCCCCGATTTGTTTCGTCATTTCAGACCCATTTGGGGAGCGTGTGGACCCACAAGAGACACGCTGCGTTTCCTGGCAGTAACTCTACCCATTTTAAAATCACTCACTAATATTGCAGAGCCGAGAAATAATACAGGCCCAGCACTGGAGTGTGAATGTAAATGTAGGTCACTCTCCAGGTTAGCCCAGGGATCTCTGATTGAGTGTGAATCCCGTTAGAATGTAAAAATGTGGAAATTCAGAGGATGTGTGTTTGAAGGTGTTTTACCGCCTTGCAGGAGATGAGAATAAAGGTAGTTAAAGAACCTGCGGTCCAGCTTTGGAATGACTTAAATATCTCCGACGTCAGCATTATGTAAACTTTCCTGAATAATGTGCACTTTCAAGTCTTCTCCTTCATAATGACTTTCCTCTAAGTGAAACAAAAAAATAGCAATTTAAGGCCTTTGTAAGAGAATGATATGTTTGTAGGAAGAGTTGTAGGCAGGATTTAAATTAAGCTCCCGACTTTACATATAACAGGATGGATTTTATTTTATTCTGGGGTGTTTATAGTCCTTAGGAAATTAGGTAGACACGTTTTCCCTGGGAAGTCTGCAATACTAACAGTATCTACAAACGGCTATTTCTAAATTCCATGAGACAGAGTTTTTATATCCTTTGATCTCTTATTGATTTTAAAGCTCCATGTTTAGTTGAATTTACACGTCCATGGCAGAGAAGAAGCATCATTTCATTTATAGTCATGCCTTTTGTTTACGTGAATCATGGCACATTTTACTGATACTGTAAAAACACTCGAAAATTTCCGAGCAAAACTGCTGCAGTGACCCTTTTAAGAATTAACTCCCTTTCTATGGCAGACATTTAAATCTGGGACATGCTGCCTATTATTGATAAACCTGGTGAAAATTTGTCGCTCTTAAGTGATTATTACTAGTGGAGGGTCCTGGGAAAAAATAACCAATGTGAAACAGGCCTTACAGCAGTTTAAAGGAAGGGGAGATTAATTAATCATGCTGCAGTGAGATGGGGCTAGGGCTGGCTTTATTTTTTAATATTATTTCTGCACTGTCCCTTGAACGAAAGAACAAAACACCCTTTTAGTAAGATCATTAATTAAGATCACCAATTTAAAGGGGTAGCGACTGCATATTTTCATTGGGGCCAAAATGTAATTTTTCCCTATGAGATGTGACTTTAGCTATATTTATGGATGGCAGAACCCTGTATTGGGTTATTTTGGGCCTCAGGATAATCCTTCCCTTTAAATATGATCGTCATAAGAGGCACTCATACAGCTGCAGAGCCTTAGGAAATGTGTGAAAGGGCAGATGGGGTCCACTGCGATCGTGAACGGGCCGGTGCACAGACACTACCCAACAGTACACTGCTCCCAGCCACAGAGGAGGTGATCCAACATGGTTAATGACTCACTTTATGCTTGTTAGCTTGAATCCCAGCCAAGCTGACTAAGGAATCGCTTGCGTTTGAATTTAAAAAATTCAAAATGTGCCATCTACGAAATAACCATCTGTACTTTATTTCTGCAGAGTTCTGTTTATATATCCCGGCTTCGTTGTTAAAATGCAACAAGATTTCCAGCTTCGGAAATTCAGAAATCCACTCTTCTCCGTTTATGGGATGGCGGCAGTGATGCCAATATTCCAGTAGGTGACGGCCATGCTCTCTGATCCCAAATGTGTGACTGTGTCATTGAGGGCACAGAGGACTTAATGGAGCGATTCTGTAAATTGCCAGAGTGGTGAAGTGACTTTTCTGTAGGTCGGGACAGCAGGAAATCAGAGGCTGTCAATGAAAGCTCATTTGACAGGAAATAAATGATGCCTTGTAAACAAATTGCATTATTGCTTTAATTCATACGAGCTAATTTGATTTGTCAGGATGGAAATGTGAATGTCAGAGAATGGAGTCTATCGGACACAGAGGTTCAGGATAAATCCGTATAGACGGAGGGGGCTGATGTCTCTGTCTGTGCCATACCTGTAACCAGATTATATGTCTCTATTATAACTTGGGATAATGTGCTCTGCACCGAAGCTCATCAACATTTTCTTAACGTTCTGCACATAAATCGAATAACCAATTAAAATCAAGTTTGTCTACCATATTGGTTTGACTTTTCCTGCTGTATTGCAGACAGGGGCAGGTCGAAATGCGAAAGAGACACGTTCAAAGACAGGAGATGTTTAGCTGCCAGCAGAGGGCAGCACTGAAGCTTTGTCTCACTACAGTGCCTCTTATCAGAGGTCAGACAGCTTCCAGGAAAACAGAACCATACTAGATCAAAATTGTAATCTTCTGTGGGTAAAATAACCATTTTAGAAATAATGTGATAATAGGTAACATTATCAAGTCTTTCCATTTGAGCACAGGCTGCCAAAAATATGACAAGAACCTTGGTTGAAAATGATTTCAAATATGAGAGGTTTGGCAGGAGAAACTAGTAGCGAAACTCATATGGTTGGAAGGAAGGGAAAAGGGATGACCCATAATGCACCAGCCACATCCTCATTAAGTTATAGGCTTAAATGCTTTAAAGCATGAAATTACCTCCATCACAGATTAACCTGGTTTTCAAATGAATGATCCATACCAAGCAATGAGGTGTAGATTATGAAAATAATAGGGAGCATTGAAATGTGCCTGTGCCTGAGTACAATGTGAAAGACGCGTGCGTGTCTCAGTGGTGGGTTAAGGCTGAGCTTTTTCCTCACTGTCCCCGATTATTTCCAGGAACCTCACAGCTGGGCCTTAAACGTCCATCCCCAGCGCTGTTGAACAATCCCCACTCTCCAGGCTGTCAGACACGTCGTAGCACATTGCTGCCGTTAATCCTGGGTTTGCGGCTGTTTTGGAGGAACTCTCACATTCACAGCTAGAGTGAATTAAAGGGAGATGGAGAGACGCCGCTGTTCATGTGCAGCTTGATTTCTGAGCGCCCGTCAGATCCAATACACTCTGTCAGAACTATACTCTTTCAAACAGAGAGGAAAATGTCTAGGAATTAGGAAAGTTTGGCCCAAATGATAACTGTCCCCTCCTCTGTCTGCCCAAGTGGAGAAGGATGCCCATGGCATTGCTGAGGGCCACTTAACCTTTGACTTACGGGGTTTATTTGCAATTCAAATGGCTGCTTTGGAGAGTTTGGCCACCTCAGTGACGGGGTCATAACTGTCCATCAGGACATTCACAGCTTCTTCTGGGTAATTACACGGGGGGGGGCACGCCCTCACCAAGGAACAACAGCTAGACGAAATGAACACCAATCAGAGGCGTTCTTCACTGTGCACAACCAATCATTATAAAGAGCATCGTTTTCACTTAATTGGATTCGACGATGCCTTAATTGATGTCTGGGATATGCATACCAGTCAATTTCAATTCTCTTACAACATTCAGTTGCTTCATTGGTTGTGTGTAGGGTGACCCATTATTAGCGGCTACAGCTGTTTGATCTTGGGGGTAAATACAGATGTGTGACAGCTCATGCTGGATTGTTGGTTCATGGCTCAGGGAGTCTCTGATTAATTAAAAAAAATAATGATATGATGCTTTAATTATCATTTGTAGAAGCACATTGGAATGTGTTAGATTTCATAAATCCCCTCTTTCACTCATCCCATCACAAACAGAGGGTGCTAATGCGCTACGTCAGTACCACACCCCCAGAAGGGGTTATCCTTGGGTTTGAACCCTGAACCTCCAACTTCTGCCACAGTCAGTGTGTCGCTATGGTAACAGACAGCTGGCCCATGCTGCCTGGGACGGGCTCCAGGGGCCCCCTGACTCTGAGCAGGATAAGTGGTTGGAAGGTGGGGGTGGCAGCCTGCTACTGCAGGGAGGAGCAGCCAGGAAGTGCTGTGGAGGCAGGTCAGCTGGGAGCAGGGCTGCCCGCAGACAGGCACTGCATGGGGCAGCACATTCTGGGGGCTTCACTCTCCAGGAGGCGGGCCCAGTGCCACCATTCACTGATTGAAGGTTCTCATTGGTCTTCCTTTTGATTGACACCCACTCGTTGTTTCCTTAATATGATTACAAATAATACTGTTATCTGGACTCCAGGAATAGTTCTCAATTATGATTAAAAGTCAGTTTAAAGTTTTAAAATGTGTATCGAACAATGTGCATAACAAAAAAAAAAAGAAGGTGGATGTAAAAATGTGTGTGAAGCATTAATCACATCCTGAGCTATCGGGCAACCATATGGCCGAGCAGCATGTGATCTCAGTAAACCTGCTGATTCTCAGTCACTGGGGGCCATTACTAGTAATTCCTGCCTCTCTCTTCATCTCACCTTTGCATTGAAACCAGAAAAGCGCACTTGGGCAGAATCCTTTTCTTGTTTAGTTGAAAATACTGCAAATTTGAGAAATGAGTGGGAAGTTTTCTTAGCAGCTCTGGGAAGGGAACTTCAGCAAGGAGACCGTGAATCCAGCTGCAACCACCTCAGAGAGAACATCTGCAAACATCTCTGAAGCCATCAGAACCGGAAAACTCCCACCTACTACCCGCCTACTTTGGACATTTACATGCACAAAATCAAACATAGTTTACACACTATATATACACACACACATATATATATAAATTTATGTGTTGAATTTATATTTATGTGTAGCACCATGGGGCTCCAGGAGAAACAGCATTTGTGTGCTTGAACATGAGTGTGTTAACAATAAAGAACTTTTGAATCTTATCCATCAGCACTAATGGTCACTGTTTACCTCTGAGTCAAACTAAAGGGCTTCTCCCCTGGTAATGATGAAAAGCTTCCATATTAGCCGAATTGCAGCATTCACTCTTTTAAATCCCCTTTCTGTATTCGTCTCTACATGCCTGCAGTGCTGTCCTCTCCCAGCTCGGTGCCCCTTTACATTCCCTGGATGTTATTATATTGCATTGGGCTTTCAACGGAAGCCGAGCTGCACTTACTGTATGAATAGTCGACTCCTTGACAGCCGTATGTTTATAATGTGCTATTTGCCTCACTTGTACGTCCCTTTGGTCAAAAGTATCTGCTAAATATGTAAAATGTAAATGTATCGTTTGTTTCCTTTTGTCTCATGCACTTTAATCAGCTCAGAAATTTTAAACTGTGGAGGGGAAAATCAAGGAAAAATGTGTCTTTGTCCCAAACCTTATGGAGTGGCTGTATATCCGCACACAAAGTAACATGTAATATTATACATACATTATACATGTTATTTTTTATTTTTCAACACACGTTCTAGTTAGCTATTGTGTTCTGGCACTGCAATTACATTTAATTACATTTTTTAAAAAGACAACTATATTTGCACTGTTTAACACATCTGATCTCTCACTTTAATCCATCCATCCATCCAGCATACTTACTTCATACCCGCTTGTGCAGCACAGAGTCACCGAAGCCACGGACTCCTAGATGCGATGTTGTTGACTCTTTCATCATAATTCATTCCAGCAGCTGTTACTGAATGCTGCTGTTTTCTGGAATGTTCTGTCAATCTGAAACCTTCATGTCACTTCGCCTGCCTCTGTCTTCCTGGTTCCAAGCTCCCCGAGATGCCCGTCAAACCACGTAACAGCGCCTCCCGGCGCCTCGTCAGAATCTGCCTCACCATGGCAATAGTGCACAGATGATCGCACCATAAGTCATTACGTGCGATAACTCATCATGACACGATGTTAATGGCCGACTGATCCCCCCCGTGTAATGAGCCGACGCGATTAACTTTATCGCTCGCCTTCAAGCGATATGTACAGACAATTATAAATGGAAGGTATGTATCCAGTGCAGTCTAGAACAGGGGGCAGTGCACTGGTGCAGTGGTTAGCACTGTTGCCTCACACCTCTGGGACCTGGGTTTGAGTCCATGTGGGTGGAGTTTGCAGGTTCTCCCCATGTTGTTGTAGATGGATGGCTAAATGGTTGGTTGGTTTAGAACAGGCAACCCCTGGCTCATACTTTATGTTTGCAATTACAGTTTCTCACTTCATGGTACCCTTGTCTATCCTACAATGACAGGACATGAGATTAATGCATTAAGAAAATAATTTGAGTGGTTGAAAGAGAATGCAGACCATAATTATTACTGTATGTGGCCGTATCCAGGGGAATCTCCAGTTAAAAAGACTGTGTCCAAACAAAAGCCTGTCCGGAAAGCAGGGGCCGTGCTGTCGGGATGGCGAGATGAACCCAGCAGGCTGCTGCTACGGGGCATCGAAGGTACTGCGGCTACTTGGGTGCCTGATCGATCGATTGGCTGATCGACGGGTGATCAGGCCCTGGGAGCTGGGAGGACGCTGCTTTCTCATGATGAGGATCAATTGCTTTCGTATCTAACGGTGAAGAGAGTTGAGCTCATTATGCAGGCCGGGTGATGTGGGGATCTCGCCCTGCACCTCCACCGCTCCCGCCGAAGGGCCTCCGGGAATGGGGGGGTGCTCTTTGATGTATCTGTCACTCCTGTCAGCGGCACCTAAATAAGCACGTTTAATAAGGCATCCATCATTTCATTCCCAGCTGTTTTGTTCTTTGCTCTCTGCAATGATACATTTACTTAAATAAACTGTCGCATTTCATGCACATGAATATTTTTTTACGCAGTCAAACATACCTAAAAATAAATCAACTGAAAATTATTTTCCACTCTCTCCTAGGCACACGATGGACTCCCAGCCAAACTTGTACAGCGCTGGAAGGGCAGTGAAGATGTACACTTTTTGTTCATCCGCCTGCTGAATCTGTGATTACTGCAACATAATGCCATAACTTGACGTTTAATCGAGACCCAGCGCCTCTGACTGTGTTGCCGTTAGCACAGTTCATTCTCAGTCCATAGTATCTGCTCACACTGACGTGTTACACTCAAACTGCGGCCTGGTGTAACTTGCAGCATTTGTAACCCTCCAGTTACAGCTCCCTGGTGTGTGAGTATGAGTGTGTGAGTGTGAGTGTGTGTCTGGTCCAGGAAAGTTTCTGTAAGTCAGTAATCAATGCTGATGAGAGCCCAGTTAAAACAGGATAAGGGTCACTGTCTTTAAGAGTAGGAAAAAAGCCCTAATCGTCCAATTGCACTGTTTTTCAATTGTGTATGAAGAATAATTAATGGTGAAATGTTAATTAAACACCCAGAGTAATTAATTGGAGGATGTAATTAGGATCAAGTGGTTCAATTATTACGAAGGAAGTGGTCCGGGAGACTCGGCACATTGTCCTTCATGAATCCTGTGAGCACGTTAATCACTATAGGGGAGGAAATGACACACGGCATTCGACTGGGAAACGTGCTCCGACGGCACTGGTGTGAAGCAAAACTGGTGTATATTTTTAGGCATGTCTGCAAACAGCTTGTGAAAACGCCGTACTTTAAAGAACCAACACACATCACGGACACCTACACCGCACACACACACGATAAAGTGAAGTATGGGACAACGATGACAGGCAGCTGTTGTTAATGAACCAATAACCACTGTGGCGGCTCACCAGACCTGTAGAGAAACATCTCGGGCTGGTCATCCAGGGCCACGAATGGGAGTAGCGAGAAGATGGTGACCTCCAGCTGGCCAGCAGATCTAAAACTAAATAAACTGTAGGAGCACTGAAGGTTTCAGGTCACGAAATGCATGGAAATGTTCAATGATTTCAATTTCAATGATTACTATTCATCCATTTCCTGAACTGCTTGTCCTATTCAGGGTCCCAGAGGGCCTGGAGTCTATAAGTGCAAGGCATGAAACAACCCAGGATGGGGCACCAACTCATCACAGAGCACATTCACACACACACACACACACCATTCACTCACACAGGCACACCTAGGGGCAATTTGGTAACTCCAATTAATTATTAATTATTTTGATTGCAGGGGGAAACTGGAGTACGCAGAGGAGACCCCACAACGGCACAGGAAGAACATACTGTACAAACTCCAGTGTTAACCACTGCACCACCATGCCACCCCAACTGATTACTGCTTACCAAAAAAAAAAAATCATAAAAAATTAAATGCCATCATTTGTATAATTATTTACATAGAGGATTAAACAATGTAACAAAGCAGATAGTTTTACTGTAACAGGGTCTAGGTGTGTAATGTTAGTAATGATAAATTTATTCAGTGCTTTATTACATACGAAAGACTCTGAATGTACATAATAAAACATGTTTGACACTTCTGTGTAAGATTGTCGCTGTAACATCAGTTATTCCATAATAATTTATCATGTAACAAAATGCAGTTTATGTGGCTTTTAAAAGATTTTTACATAGGAGACAGACATTGGCTCAAAGCTCTTCAGCCAGCGCCAGAGTAAAGTGTCCCCTGAATATTCTGGAAAAGCACATCCTTTTGCTGGCCTGCCAGAGCCAGCGCTGCCCCCTACAGGCCACTGCCTGGGTATGTGCCATCACGACGTCAATCCCGCAAGTGTAGCTTCTTGGCCCCCGATGACACATCAGGCCATTGCTCTCCAAACAATTTAAAGAGTAACGCCTCCCGGTGGCAGAGGGGAAATCAGCCTGCTCCGCATTTTCTGCTGACGGCTGCGGGGCGGGTGGGGGCTCTGCTCAGCTAGCGGCGGCATGCTAATGGGCTGAACCCCCCCCCCTTCCTTTAAACCGCCCATTCGCGGTATATCAAATGTATGTGGAGATATGGCCGCGTACTAGCGCTGCAGGGGGCGTATTGCATTTGGCGAGTCATGATTCCTCTCTGGTGTGCGATTAGGTCACTCTGCTGACGCGGGAAATGCTGACAGCCGCGGAGAGAGACGCGGCGATATTACAGCAATTACAGAAGGCAAAGGCAAGCCATCAGTCTAATATGATGTCCACATCCTAACAGCAGAAGCTTTACAGACGGTACAAGAAACTGCAAATGGGTAACAACGGGTTGCAGTCGGCTGGGAAAATGCGCTTTGATTGTACTGGCGTGAAGCAAAACTGCTTCATGTTTTCAGGCATGTCTATGAACAGCTCGCTAAAATTACTTCCTTAAAAAAACCTGTACCGCACACATGCAGAAACCGATACTGCGTGGAAACACACGTTGCAAAGGCCTCGCAGTGGAATACTGCATGTGCCATGGAATCCGGTACCACACACACAAAAACCGTACCACATATGCGCTTAAACCCACATCACGAATGCAACAAAAACCCGTACTGCACACAACATGGAAACCTGAACCACACAACGCAGAAAGCCGTACTGCACACCTCAGAAAGCCGTACTGTACACCTCAGAAAGCCGTACTGTACACACCACAGCAGTACCCTAAGGCAGAACAAGCTGGACAATATTTCACATATTGTTACAGAGGCTAATGTCAGACTGTCTAATTTTACACACAGAACAAGATAACCAGGCCAATATTCACATGATACAGCAACATACAGAACAGCAGTTCATCAAAGGTTCAGCGTAGCACCTGACTTCCATTCAGTCCAAATAAATGCTTTTTAAAATCTTTCTCTGTGCTGTTCGTGTTAACACTCCACAAACAAAGGCGGTGTATTAATTACAGGCGTCACAGAGGCACACGTCTCCAGCCATGAATATGTAACACTTTAAAATGAGCCACACTCAGACACAAGGAGCCCAGCCACGAATAAATACTCACTATCCATCACGTGTGAAAAATTAATGAGACCCCGGAGCTGCAACTATGGCTTCGCCAGCCAAAGGGCACCGAGAAATGATTATGCTTTATTTTAAGAAGTGGGTCAGAGAGTTCATAAGTTTGTTGGTTAGGAAAAAAGGGCATGGGGGTGGCGCTCTCTCTCCTTCAGAAGAAGGGTGTGGGGTCGGTGCTCTCTCTCCTTTAGAGGAAGGGTGTGGTGACAGCGCTCTCTCCTTCAGAAAAGGGGTGTAGGGTCGGTGCTCTCTCTCCTTCAGAGGAAGGATGTGGGGGCTGCTCTCTCTCCTTCAGAAGAAGGGTTTAGGGTCGGCATTCTCTCTCCTTCAGAGGAAGGATGCGGGGTTGGTGCTCTGTCTCCTTCAGAAGAAGGGCATAGGGTCGACGCTCTCTCCTTCAGCAGAAGTGTGTGGGTTCGGCGCTCTTTCTCATTCAGCAGAAGGGCGTGGGTGCGGCGCTCTTTCTCATTCAGCAGAAGGGCATGGGTGCGGTGCTCTCTCTCCTTCAGCAAAAGAGTGTGGGGGTAGCGCTCTCTCCTTTAGAGGAATGAAAGGAGGCAATCAAAGCATACTGCATAGTATACTACAAAATATACTGCAAAGTACAGTATTGCATATACTGAAAAATTATACAGAGCATACTACAAAACAAATATTACAAAGTATAATATAGTTTATTCTCATTTGCAAACTAACCACTGAATGTGAAGTCCAGGATAGTGTCACCTAGTTCTTCACATCAACACATGCACTGTTACAAGCTTCCATCCAGCATGTGTGCATATGGACATGGAGATGACTTTCAGGAAATAATTTAGGAAAACCCTTCATAATATTTAACACATAATGGCTATATTCTTGATCAGACAACTGCAGTTACGCTGTGTGTGACAGGTACAGTGATACACAGAATATATGCAGATTCATATGAAGCTCACGTGGATGCACTATACACACACTTGACACATTGCCGACTACATCTTAACTGTGTCTTCAAATAATTTTCAAAATCATTTTTTATTATACATTTTCGAAACTGGAAAGGTAGGAAGACTGGAATAATTTTACAATAACTTCACTGGGACTTTCAGGAACGACCACACAACTGAGATTTCTGGCCGATGCCAAAAGACATACGCTAAAGCCTCCCAAGAAGGTCTATCAGATTTCCACCAGAAGGGTAACCTTCCTGTTATCCCTGCCTGATTACATTTTCACAACTTTCAAAACAAAGGGGCTTGAATAAGCAGAGAAAGGGATCATAACATATCATAACTTGCGTTTGTCTTCTACACTGTGCCCCACTCTTTGTTATTTAATCCGAATGGGTCAACTTTCTTTAAGAAAAATCTCACCCAACATGAGGTGCCACTCCCTTAAATGTATATTATTCCAAGAGTTTTCTTTAAAATACGATGTTTTTAGATACTCATGTGTCTTCCAGTGTTTTTCCACTAGGCCAAGGCATTCGGAGGGCTGCCAGAAGACATGTTTGAGATTAAAGCAAACGCAGTATTCAGCTCAGACTGGAAACCTGGTGAGAACATGCAAACTCCACATGCAGAGCAGGGAAGGTTAGATTCCCACCCCATGGTTCTACTGTATCACCAGTGAGATGGGTTACCTTTACCGTGCGAGGTAGTGAGGCAGGACCTGCCGTACCCTGTGTCTTCATCACCATGACCACAGTCTACTCAATTAAGTGCAAACTGTCTAGGGGATTAAATCCCACTTTGCAATAATACCACTTACAGCTGACCGTGGAATATCTAGCAGGGATGAAATTTCACAAACTGACTTATTGCAGAGGTGGCATCCTATGACAGCACCATGCATAAATTCATTGAGCTCTTCAGAAAGGAACATCCTTTCACAAATATTTGTAAACATGACTGCATGGCTAGCTGTTTGATATTATATACCTGATGTCCATATAGTGTATGAGTCCATTGATGTGGTTCTTTTAATGCATCCTATGTTTACTGTGTCAAAACCTGAGTGTAATTTTCTAAGTGTTTATTGCATGCAGATATTTAATGTGGATAATAAAAATAATGCAAACACACCTGATTAATAGCAGAATACCAGCGTCAGGCTAAACGAAGCCTCGGGCTTAACGAGTCTCCATGAGGCCTGGCACACCACCCAGAACCCAGGCTTTCAGATTTATTTCTTCAAGCTATATGGAAAACCTTTCAACAAATAAAGTTTTGAATGATGTTTTCTTGACTCTGAGAAGAAATACAAATAATCAGTGTGATGACCTTTTTTTATTTTTGGCATTAAAATTTTTCTGAAAAACAATCCCGCACTCCGTTCCACTGCGACCCTGTGCAGCTGATGCATTCGGTCATTTCCGGAAAGGCCTTTGTTATAGTTACAGTATCATCTAGGTGTGTTGGTCACAATCTCATCTTCATTCTCCACATCTAATGAGCAGAGGTGTAAAGTAACAAAACATAAATACTTGCTTAATACTTAAGTAGTTTTTTTTTCCAGATTTGTACTTTAGTATTATATTGTTTTAATTTTTACTTTCATTTCGCTAATAATGACATTTTTCTCTGATGCACTCTGCATGAGACCATCATTACCCACCCAATAAATGGAATATTATTTGTGAAAAACCTGAAGCCCACCTGAGGGTGGGGGCTGCACAATTCTGAGGGATCAGGATTCTTTTTTGACTCTGAATTATTATTTTGCACTACAAATTGTCTTCATGAAGATGGAACAACCAATATGAGATGCATGATATATCGATTAACATACTGATATTGCTGCTTGATATTTAAACGAAATGAAAATACGTAGTTAGCAGCAGTAGTACTAAAGACACAAGTACTGAAATAATGGAGATGATTACATAGGATTACGGGGATTATTACATTGGATTACAGGTTTAAAAACCTCTCATTCTGTGGATCAGAACAGGTCCATGGTCCAGTATTCCAGGGGTGCACAGAACACTGTGGTTTTGTGAAAGGACGAGTTAACTTCCAAAAACAAACTATACATTTGCAATTATGACCCTTAACATTCATGCATTCTGATTGCATTTGGAAAAAAGTGGAAATGATTAAACTGATGACGCCCCCATTGCTATTTTCCACAGGCATCAAATGCTAGGAACCCTTAGAATGGACGGTCAGCCATTTTCCATAGAGGGTTTTCTTCACCTCATTCCCCGTTCGACCATGGTCTCTCCCCCCCCTTACATCCACCCCTGTCACAGAACAGGAAGCAATGTAACATCATTCCTCTAATTTGCTCTAGCAAGCTTGGCAAGTTTCACCGCTTTTTCTAAAGAAAAAGAAAATATTCAGTGTTCCTCATGTTACTCACTTTTTATTATTGTACTGCACTGTAACTTGCAGTGCTACAGTATATTCAAACCTGTCTTGAGTTCATTTAAAAGGATTTTAACATGTAACACTTCTTACTTTCTATACGTAAGTGCTTTTTTATTTTTACTTAAGTAGTATATTTACTGGATGACTTTTGCTTGAGTAACATTTTACTTTTACTTAAGTACAACCCTTGAGTACTTCATCCACCACCACTAACGAGCCAATTCTGGGTATCTGCCAGCTGTGGGATGCTAAAGGGCTGTTATTCAGAGTAGGAATGCAAAGGCTCACTGGGCCTCACCTCCTGGATTGGCAGGACTGAGCGCTGACCTAAATATCACTGGGAAAATGTTGACATTCTTGAAAATTTGCATGGAGCTGGGAGCTTGGGAGACGTATTACAGATGTGTGAAGCAGAGACTCGGATTTAGATATTTATTCACTGGGATGATGGTTTATAATTCTTTGTTTTTTGTCAATAGATGTTGAGTTCCTGACTGAGTTAATGGCATCTTCTCACATCTCAGAGATGGAGATTGGTTGGGTGAGGATGCGGCATCCCGTTCCCACATGAGGAGAGGTGTCTTCACTCTGGAACATCCAGGTGCTCTGACCCTCGCCTGACACCACAACACCCATCCTAACGTTCTTCATGCACAGGTTCTCCATGAATGTGATTGAAAAGTGTCTTCAGCTGTGGTGAAGAGCTTAGATACCATCGATCCATTATGTCAATGCTCATCTTCAGCAGAGTCTTATTACACATTTATTGCTTAATTATTAATTATTGACTATGATTTTAGTTCATAAAACCAAGCACTCTCCAATATGCTTTCTAACAAACAGCAAAGACACCCTATTAATAATAATAATAATAATAATATCACAGATAGATACAGGATGTCTGGGCTCAGCCTTAGAGATGTGGTGACGAGCTCAGACATCTGGAAAGAGCTGAAAGCAGAGCTGCTGCTCCTCCGCATCGAAAGGACCCAGCTGAGGTGGTTTCGGCATCTATCTACAGTAAAACGTTTCCTGGACGCCTCCCTGAGGAGGCCCAGGGACAGACCCAGGACATGCTGGAGAGAAAATATCTGTCATCTGGCCTGGAGGTGCCTGGGTATCCCCCCCAGAGGAGCTGGAGGAGGTGGCTGGGGAGAGTGAGGTCTGCTGTCGCAACCCCAGAGCCAGATAAGCGGTGGAGGATTGATAGATAGATGAGAGGTGTGAATGGTGGCTGCAGGAAGCTCCCATTCTGAATCACAAAGTCAGCTGAGCAGCTTCACCTTTTACAGGCTGCATGTACTTTTCTCTCATTTCCTCTATGCATTTATCAATCAGACAAAGACACAAAGAGAACACACAGGCATAGACACCCAAAGAAGTCGCAGACATGCATACACACGGACACAGGCACAGGCACCGAAAAAAGACACAGGAACAGACGCACACAGAAGACGCAGATACAGACTCGCTTTGCAGTCGGAATGCCAGACTCTCAAGTTGTCTGTTGTATCACACTCAGGGATGGGAGATCACATGATTCATTAATGTGACACCAGGAACAGTACAGTGACACTGCTGCAGTTGATGTGGATGCTGTAGAGCTACAGGAAGCAGCACACCACCTGACTCCGAGATTCAGGGCATCACCCGCTGCACTAAGGAGTAACCCTTCCATATGCTGAGTCACAGAGGGGTAATCATGGACTCTCAGGCCCCCCGTTCTCTCCGGATGGCTTCGCCTCCTTTGCCTCCAGCTGCTCGCTCTCTGGGGGTTGTTGGCTGTCCAGGATCCCATTCCTGAGACATTCAGTTCTTCCAGAATTTCTACTGAATGTTTCTCCTGTTGGCTGTGGAACGTTGAGCCAGCTGGCATATCACTGTGCTCAAATAAAACAATGTAATGACTCAAGCACAGAGCAGAAATTTACAAATACTGCAATTAATTAAATAAGCAAAGTGGAGCCTGGAATTACCTCTGCTTTCAGAAAATGCAAAGCTAGCATAGAGCCAGCACAGGCCTAGTAAACATCAGCACAGAGCCGGCACAGATCCAGTACAGAGCCGGCACAGATCCAGCACAGAGCCGGCACAGATCCAGCGCAATCCTAGCTCCGAGTTGACCTAGCATAGAACCAGTATAAAGTCAGCACAGAGTCTGCACAAGCTAGCACAGAGTCGGCACAGATCCAGCGCAATCCTAGCTCCGAGTTGACCTAGCATAGAACCAGTATAAAGTCAGCACAGAGTCTGCACAAGCTAGCACAGAGTCGGCACAGAGTCAACACAGAGTTGGCACAGAGATAGCACGAAGCCGGCACAAAGCTGAAAAATATCCTGTATAGAGCATACACAGATCTTAAACAGAGTTATCACAGAGCAAGCACACATTTGGCAC
Source organism: Isichthys henryi (assembly GCA_026776945.1). NCBI lineage: Eukaryota > Metazoa > Chordata > Actinopteri > Osteoglossiformes > Mormyridae > Isichthys > Isichthys henryi. The sequence goes on from JAODJX010000020.1 coordinate 7,262,113, forward strand.
AGAGCTTGCACAGAAGCAGCACAGATTCAGCACAGAACTGGCACAAAACTAGCACAGAGCAAGCACACAGCTGGCACAGAACCAGCAGAGAACAAGGAGTGGGGGGCTGCCTCTGCCATAATGCAATGATTAGAGGCAGCACAGTGATTTTAACAGAATGAATGAGGAACTAGAGAATCTTATATCAACCATGATGAAATGTTCAAATAATGGCTGTAGCAGCTTGATTTGCTTTCCAGTAGTCAGTGATGGCAACCTCTCCATGTAATAAACCTTAAATATACAGTAAATGTGCAGCTGATGATGTCACAGGCAGAGATGAGATCATAGGGCCTTTCTGAAGCGACCTACCCTTCACCCCCATCACATCCTGGGCAGCGCAGGGCAGGGGTCTCTCCGGATGGGACGGCGAGTTTTTTTGTCTTCTTACTTAGAAGAGGCTTCATTATGGAGCTCCTGGCATTAAGTAACACGCTCCAGCAGAACGACAAGATGAAGAGCGGCACAGGTTGGAACTCCGCATGCGAGAAGGGAGGCAGGAAAACCTTAAGTCTGATTGGGATTCATTGCTCATTCAGAGTCAGCCGACGGAAGGCAGTAAGGATGATCCCGAGAGACTCGTACTGTTGAGGGCGGCGCGCTGGAGATGGCAACGTGTGACGCAGTGGAGGGGGCACCGTGCCCATCCTGCCGCGACCGCAAGCATCTCCCTGGCCTGACTTAATGTCATTATCTGAGCCAGCGCCGCCGCGCTCCTCCCACGACCCTCTAGGGGACGCTAATTGGCTCCAGAGCTCCCCCTAACAACGTGGCAGCCGGCACCACTGCTCGTCCCACTAAAACCCTAAACAGCAGTTTGCAAACAACAGCAGGGCGGTAATAAGCGGCTAGGTGGGCAATTAATATACTTACAAGGTGCCTCACTTGCATTGTTATGTAAAAAAATGCCCGTTTGGTGAAAATAAAATACTAGGAGTCATTAATATATTCCGTTAAGCGGGGAGGTGGGAACCTGACTAAGTAATTAAAGTCTTTAGGGGTTCAGTGATACGGCCCCTTTGGGGGGGAATTAAAGGGATTTTAAAAGGGAATCGAGGCAAAATGAAATATAAAATAATATATACACACGGTCATGGATCCAGTCATTAGCTGTCAACTTAGACTGCCCTTATTACACAAAAAACACACCCCCTTCCCGGTGGGGGGGGGGGGGGGGCCCAAGCCGTGTCCTGTCAGAGAAGATGGCACCCCCCACCCCCCATGATGAGACCTAGATCTTAAAGCAACGAGGGCCGTGTGTTGATGTTGAGGGAGCCTGAACACAGTACCAGTCAGGTACTGTAAGGGCCCTGAACACGGTATTCAAACCCTGACATGCAGGGATATGCGGGGCCTGAACACGGTATAGCCCTGTCATGATTATTACGTTATCACGTAATATCTGAACATAAGCTTAATCGCTTTTTCTGATTTCGACATTGGCGAGTCGTGTTTACAAACCTGTTTGCTTGAATGAGAATGAATACCAGCTACACTTTAGCCAATCATGCCGCCTCCGTCCTCCCGTCTGCTCTCTGTGCTGCAAGTCTTGACCTCAGGCAGATGTGTGAATGCATGCAAAAATACCGTAACAACCTAAAATACCTTAGCAGCTTTAATATACGCTGCCTGACCGAAAAACTTTGCACACTTTAATATTTCGTTGGACCTCCTTTAACTTTAACATTTCAACATTTTTTCCATCCAGATTTGCATTCATTTCCTGTCAAGATTTTGTATTGATAATAGCTTAATAGATTAATCTGTAAACTCTTCTTCGGCACATCTGAAAGACTTTCAGTGGGGTTAAGGTCAAGACCCTGTGGCGGCTAATTCCTCATGCTCCCTGAACCACTCTTTGACAATTCGAACCCGATGAATCTTAGCCTTATCGTCCTGGAATATGCCCATGCCGTTAGGAAAGAAAAAAATCCATTGATAGGACAACCTGGTAATTCAGTAGTCCTATGTGTTTAAGGAGAAGGTCATAGGGTTGCAGAGTGACGTTACCTTTGGGTCTGAGAGAAAGATTCTTGAGCCTTATTGCTTCAGGTTGAACCTGCTCCCTGCTCATCACTTTGGACAAAAGCATCTGCAAAATAAGTAAAATGTAATTAAAACGCTTTTAAATTTTGATTTTGGAGATAATTCATTTTCCCAGCTTTCTCAGCCTACCCTCTCTGTGCAGCCAGGTCCGCCTGTGTCTGTCTGTGACTGTGAAGAGGCTGTGCTTACAGAACCGGTCATCTCTGTGCAGTCAGAGGTCTGCCTGTGTCTGCCTGTGACTGTGGAGAGGCTGTGCTCACAGGGCCTGTCATTTTTGTGCAGTCAGAGGTCTGCCTGTGTCTGTCTGTAACTATGGAGAGGCTGTGCTCACAGAGCCTGTCATCTTTGTGCAGTCAGAGGTCTGCCTGTGTCTGTCTGTGACTGTGGAGAGGCTGTGCTCACAGGGCCTGTCATCTCTGTGAAGTCAGAGGTCTGCCTGTGTCTGTCTGTGACTGTGGAGAGGCTGTGCTCACAGGGCCTGTCATCTCTGTGTAGTCAGGGCTCTGCCTGTGTCTGTCTGTGACTGTGGAGAGGCTGTGCTCACAGGGCCTGTCATCTCTGTGCAGTCAGAGGTCTGCCTGTGTCTGTCTGTGACTGTGGAGAGGCTGTGCTCACAGAGCCTGTCATCTCTGTGAAGTCAGAGGTCTGCCTGTGTCTGTCTGTGACTGTGGAGAGGTTGTGCTCACAGGGCCTGCCATCTCTGTGCAGCCAGCTGTGCATGTGTCTATCTGTGTCTGTGAAGAGATTGTGCTCACAGAATGGAGTTAGGATTCAAAGCCGCAACCCTGGAGGCATAAGGCAACAAAGCTATAGGTAACTTATAACCTCCTCTAAACAAGAAATCTGCTCGGAGCACTCAAGAATAAGATTAATTCAAAATGATGCCATTTAATTAATAGTTTCTCGTAAACTGTGCTTAATTTATAGAGCAAACATGGGCCTGGGGGGGGGGGGGGGGGGGGCACCCGAACCCAGCCCAATGAAGAAGAGCAACCCCAGTGCCCCAACTGAGGCGGGGGGCTTTACCCCGGCTTTTAAGCCAATTTGGGGGTTTATTTAAATAGTCGTTAT
>JAODJX010000020.1:7288827-7308739 GCA_026776945.1 Isichthys henryi
ACCCAGGCAGAGACTCGAACCCGGGTCCCAGAGGTGTGAGGCGACAGTGCTAACCACTGCACCACCATGCCGCCCCCCACAAGGAATTCGTTAAAGTAAAATAAAGCAAATTACAAAAATAACGTAACAGAGTATGATCTTGGAGAGATTACCAACCAGCAACACAGTACACACCAATAAAGAAAGTGAGACATTTGGATAAGGATCAATGGGACAAACCGCGGTCAGAGTGTGGTGCAGAAGGTACAGTACAGACACACGGTGTTAACGGGACAGCAAAGGGCTGAGAATGAAAATTACAGCTAGAAACAGCCGTATGCAGTAAATAATAAAGCAGAATTGGGCCTTGGTGTCATGTGGACGTTGGATCTGTGCTTGCGATTTACAGAAGACGTGCCCATTCCCTGCAGGCAGAAACTCGGCTAATCTGAGGGACGGCTTGTGTGCGGAGGTTACGGAGGTTACGGACTTGCAGCGCAGCCCGTCAGAGCTGCACGAGCTCATGGAGGAGGTGAGGCCCACACTCTGGCCCAAACCGGCTCATCAAGGACGTTTGTTAGAGCTTATGTGGCCGTTAAAGCTGTCCGTTATGTGTCTGACATGCACTAATTATGGGGGCACAGTGTGGCTCAGCAGGTTGGTGCTGGTTCAACTCCCAGGATCAGTAGAGGGGTGTCACCAATGGGCAAGGCCCTTAAACCCGAGTTGCTCCAGTGGCCTTCAGGGCCTGCTTTCTCAAAGATGTATTTAACTTTGGATAAAAGAGTGATTTGTGACTGTAAAAAAAATTTATTGACACAATTATGGTCCTTAATGTCACCCCCCCCCCCCCCCCCCATATAGTCTCCTGAGGATTATGCGGGCATCCTGACAGGGAGCCTCTCGCCAGCCTGGGACCCAAGTGCCATCCTGCCCAGTGAAGACCACAGCCCACCTCACTTGTGTAAGTACATCGCTGAGTCCGAGCCACACCCTGTCATTTCATTTATGTGCATGTTCACTTTTTGTGGGTGTTAATCGAGCCGTTGTGCTATTGTTAGTGTGAGGAATTGCTCAGGCTGAAAGGGGAAGTACAGGGCATTCTCAGAAGACCTGCTTTGTAGCTTGAAAATCAGATGTGTTGACCTCAGCTTGGGGTTTCTTGTCACAGCAATGTTGGCTAATCTCCTTGGCCGATTTGCTGACACCAGCTGTTTTGATTTGGCTTTTGCAACATTTTGTGTCAGTTTCACAAAAAATAAGCTTAATGTGGAATAAATTACCCTGTCAGTGACAAATTTCTTCGTGACACTGTTTGGTCATCCTTACAGCCCTACTACCTCCTATCTCCATGACAGCTTTTGATGAAGGTGGGTATAGTTCTATCATAATCATCCTGCAGGGGGCGCTCCCGAGTTCCAAGCCTGCCCCCCCTCACTCATGCCCTCTCTGTCCTGTCCGCAGCCCCGTCAGCAGTCACCATCACCTTCTTCTATGGGGGGCAGGTGGCAGGCAGGACGTTGTGCAGCCATCCAGAGGGCTGTCGCATCACCCCCACGCTGGAGAAGCCACCCCTGAGTGCTGGCAGCCTGCAGAATATTGCCTTTCCCCCCATCGACGGCATCAAGGTCGAGCGGCAGCGCCACCTCACCCAGAAGCTCTTCGGGCACCTGGAGCGCGGCGTGCTGCTGCAGGCCAGTCAGGGGGGCATCTTCATCAAGCGTCTGTGCCTAAGCCGCGTCTTCTGGAGCAACACCTATGCACAGGGCAACCCCGGGCCTCGCAAGCTGAAGCGGGACAGCATGGTCAAGATCTTCGACACCAACCAGTTTTTGCAAGGTAAGGGGCTGGGGAAGGCCGCTGCACTGTGATGGAAGAACCGGCGCTCAGACCTCGGCACTCAGGCCCAGATCCGCGTTCCTCTGCAGCTTTGCAGGCCTTCCGGGACGGCATGTACCCCGCGCCAGACCCCACCGTCACCCTGTGCTTTGGAGAAGAGCTTCATGATGTCAGCAGTGCCAAGAACAAGCTGATTGTGATTCAGGTGAGAAATGAGGTTGGGGATCCTTTGGAATTTTTCCGATACCAGCGTTAGAACGATACTTTTAAAACGCTGCCTGAACTGGCAGTTATGAAAAAAAATAAAGTCAGTGACATCAAATAATGGTGTTTTTTTATTTCTAAGGCAAATTTTAACAATATATTAACAGCCATCCATCCCCATAACCGCTTAATCCCAACTGGGGTCACGGGGGGGGACCACAGCCTATCCCAGGAAGAGCCTATCTTGTCCACAAAGGGCCGGTGTGTGTGCGGCTTTTCACTGCAACTCCTTAATTAGATTATTAATTAGAGGACTGATTGGCTGAAGAGTCCTTACACCTGAGTTTGAATAGCTGACCTGAAGGTTATCCCAAAAACCTGCATACACACCGACCCTTTGTGGATAAGATTGCCCACCCCTGTACTAGAACCATCATTAAAATTGGAAAGCTTGCTTCCAATTTTCCGAGTCAAAATGTTTTAGTGCAACTTATTGATGACTTGAACCCAAAAGAATATCGCAGTTCTTGCCATGTGTGAAATGCTGTATCGACATTAAGACCACACATGCTGTAAGCCTATGTGCCGCTTTGGGTAGCGCTGATCCACCAGTCACATGCATGACTTTTCGGTGGATATATTATACATTCATGATTACTCAATGAATCGTCAGATTAATCAGTTTATCACTTAATTATTGATATCAATAGTGACAGCTCTAGTAAAAACATAGAGTACCTGAAATAAGCGTAACTTATTTTTGTCAGATATTCATATGGGACATTACTAGGCTATGGCTTGGATGAAGCTGTCTGCCCCACCAGCAGATACTGAGATCTTTCAGGAAAAGCTCCTCACAGGCAATGCCTTTGCTGCCCCATGCAGATCACGCCCATGAACTGCCAGCAGCTACTGGACACTGTCAGCAGACACAGGTCCTTACAGAACAGCAGAAACCCAGAGCTTCTACCAGAGATCCATAGTGAGCAGAATGCACACATCTTCCAGGACCTGTGCACCTACGGTGTTCCACAGCCGTGCATCTGGGAGCACCAGCCAATCACAGTGTGAGTGTGGCGTAAACTGCCAGAAGATGAGAGGATGACTCAGGAGCTCCATACCAAGGCTCTTCTTCCTCAACCTGTAATTAAAGCTATTGATAAAACTAATATATTGTGAAAAGCTTAATACAATTGCCAAAAGGTTGTGTAATGACCAGCTACTCATGTCACAATAAAACCTTTATTTTCTTTAGCGTGTTTGATGTAATTTTGAAGATCTCAGTGTTTACATGCTTGATCGCCTCCATTTAACTTTACAGGCTGTGATTTTCATTCTGTTGTAAAATAACCTTTATGAGACCAGTCCTGCAGCTATTGGACAATGAAACTGAAACACTGGCCAATAGTGTTTTAGGATTTGCACCTATATATGTGCAGCCTGGTGGCCAATCTTCGCTGATTACACATTCCATCAGGAAGAACAGAGTGTTGAATTACCAAGGCAAAAGCACAGCTGTAAATAAAATGTTGTAATCCACATAACATAATGGGAGGCATATGAGAGTTCAAAAGAAGATAAATTGTTGGAGCGTGTCTTGCTGGTGCATCTCTGACCAGGACAACAAGTCCTTGTGCTGTGTTGAGAGCCACAGTATCCAGGGTAATGTGGACACATCACCACAACAGATGGACCATATACAACAGGAGTAACTATGAATGCAAGAGGAATTTCTCTGAAAGACATGTCCAATTACTAATCCAGATTGTATCCAAAAACCATAAAATCACAGCTGCCCAACTCACAGTCAAATGTGCACCTCGACTCTCCTGTTTCCACCAAAACTATTCGTCAGGAGTCCCACGGGGTCAGTATTCATGGCTGGGCTGCAATAGCCAAACCTTTGGTCACTTGTGCCAATGTCTGCTTCAGTGGTGCAAATCTTGGGCTGTAGACAATGTGAAACGTGTTGTCTGGTGAGTCCACCTTCCCTGTTGTTCCAACACCTAGGAGAGTTACGGTGTGGAGAAGCACCAAGGTGACCCCCATGCTGCACTCTGTGTACCCAGAGTGGATCACTGATGGTTTGGGCTGGAACATCATGGCATTCCCTAGGCCCACTACTCTAAAATGGCCAATCACTGCCAAGGACTACCGAACCATTCTGGAGGACCATGTTTATCCAATGGTTCAAACACTGTACCCTGAAGGTGGTGCCATGTATTAGGTTGATAATGCACTAATACACACAGCAAGACAGAGTGGTTAGATGAAAATGAAAGTCAAGCTGAACAGTCACTAAATCTGATTACACAATTTATTTAAATATTTAAAATTACTTTTTCTTGTTCTTGGGCAGAAAGTGTTATTTCCCAATTGCTTATTCCTAAACTAAATGGAAAAGACCTATTTTTTCTCTTCAAACTTTGCTTTTGTGACCTGGGTAATGACATTTTCAAATTTACCCATTTTCAGAACGTTCCAGGTAGATTCCATGCTACGGAGCCCCTAGAGGGACATTGGCAAACACAAAAAAAAATCCTTCACAGTGTCGTGTGAAGAAAGTTTCAAAGGATTTATTTGTTTTCCAGTGTGCTTTTAGGGACTCCATACAGTGCTGAGTAGCTGCTAGAGAACTTTCCATAGTAATATATATATACAATGATCTGTAAAAGAAATGGCTCAAAATCTCTCTGGCCACTGTGTAAGACGTATCTGTCATTTTTAAGATGAATTGATGCTGTATTAGCCAGAAACGGAGGCCCTACACCATACTAATTAATTATTGCTGTCTAAAACCAAGTGTCTTGGTTTCATTGTCCACTCTCTCTATATCTACTATGTGCACAGTAATGCCACATAACCACAGCAACCTCTGTGGACTATGTTGTATAGTCAACATTTTATTAGCAGAAGTCAGGTTTGATGGACCAGTAACCTTTTAAGTATTAATGAGCATGGAAACAGACGCCATCATGGCTGCACCAGCTTGCAGGCTGTGTCCGATTTCAGGGGCTGCTTCCTTCAAAGGCTACATTCGAAGACTGAATCCGTCACAGCGGTGCAAAAGGCTGTCCCATTTTGACAGGCTGTCCCGAGACTTTTGGCGAGGCGTAATGGATCCACCCGATAGATCCAACATATCCCAAGATTCACTGCGCAGACATAAAGTGGGTGTGTCCTGGCTAGGTAATAGGAATGATGCTTCGTGACTCAAGGGTACAGGCAGGAACAGCTAACTAAGATCGCAGCTTCTTGTGAGGCTCTGTGGGTGGGAGAAATGCAAAGTACAGGCTTTTTGGGAGCTGATACTATACGTCACTGCAAGGATACTATACCTCACTGCACGGATACTGTACCTCACTGCATTAATTTTGTGCCACACTGCATGGACACTGTACCTCACTGCAGTGCCAGTCAGAGAGGGAATAACAGACTATTATGTCCTGCTACCGTACTTTAGTAGGGCTGTGTATTGGCTTCCAAATATATATAAAATTTAAAAAAAAAAAATCTCTATCACATTTGAAAGTCACCCAGGCTGCCTGCGAACATGCAGCCAGATAAATGGTTTGGCCCTCGCTGGCCCTGCCTTGCACCGGTCGCTCCATTTGCAGTGACCCGTACATGCTTAGGGGCCAGGCCATTGCTCACACTGGGCTCTTTGTCCCTCTGCTTCTGCGTCTGCCATAATGGACCGACCCAAAGGTAGGGTGTGGTCTCCAAGAGCGCCGTGGCCACAGCGTCTTGCAGGCCCACTAATTAGGCCACATCTGGGGTTGGTTAGAGGGTTACCTGACCTCGGGGACGTTGCTCCTCTGCTGGCCGGGGCTCTGACTCTCACGTTCGGAGCCCCCAAAGCCCAGCAGGGTGCTACGCTTCCCCTGCCCGGCAGGAGGTACGAAGGCCGAGACCGGAAGAAGAGTGAGCACCTTTCTTATGTCCCATATGGGGAGAAAGGAGCCATTATAATACAAGCCAGTCCTGAGGCAACAGGAAACCTAGGGCACCCTGGTCAGAGGGGCAGCCGTTCCTGCATCCATCCTCTTATCCCGGGATGGAGACACAGACACACTCACACACATTCATCTATATCTTTGTGGGGACTCTCCATTCATTTCTAAGGGCATGACCCTAACCCTAACCTTACACAGCCCTAACCTTAACCACTACACAGCCCATCACCTTAGCCATAATTAACCAGGTGAAATACAAGACTTTTGGCAATTGTAGGTTTTTTGATTGCATTCACAGGTTTTTAGAATTTAGACATTTGTATAGTGGGGACCTAAAAAGTGTCCCCAGAAGCTAATAGTTTTTGGTAAATACACCCCCTCACACACACACACACAAATTATTATTATGTATTCATTTGATTTTGTAACTAGACAATTAACTTAAATATAAACAAAAGATGCTAAATTAAAAGATGTTTCATAACACAATAAGATGAAATTTGGGGGGGGGGGCGCCCCAACCACATCCATCAACCTGAGCCCCTGAGGGCATCACCCTCAGCAGTACGATGCCCCCCTGACCTGGAGATCACCCCCGCGGCCGGAGTGACGAAGACGGATGAGTCACGGGGCGAATCCTCCAAACGCTGCCACCATGCAACACAGGCTCATTATGGGATGCCGTTTAGCATTATTGATTGTTATGGAAACAGTAAGAGCGTCTTCTATCTGCACGAGTGAGGTGTCAGCTGTGATTACTCTGAAACGAAATCCATCACACAGTCTGCTTCCATGCCAATTTGCACAATCTTTCCCCACCAATAAACTCCATTGTCTTAATGTCCATGTCTTGAAATGTCAGGCCTGCATGTCTGAGCATTCCTATTCTGTTTGTTACTTTCACATTTGCACTGTGGCCACTGAAACCAATGTGTCATTTCAGTGTCTGACCCATGCATTGAATATCTGAAGTTAACAGTCAAACATGCTCAGACTTTGACTTTAACACAGCAAAAGTAACTTTAACACAGTAACAACTGGTATATTCCCCTTACAAGCCCAGCTTGCCGTCACCTGATGTTGCAGTTCTGAACACTCTTCTCCCGTTTTTGACTGTCCTGAACACACCTCTCTCATGTCCAGCTGTCCTTAACACGCCTCTCCCATGTTTGACTGCCCTGAACATGCCTCTCTCATGTCCGGCGTACCTGAACACGCCTCTCTCATGTCCGGCTGCCCTTAACACGCCTCTCCCATGTCCGGCTGCTCTGAACACACCCCTTCCACATTCAGCTGCCCTGACCAGGCCTCTCTCATGTCCTGCTGCCCTGAACACACCCCTTCCACATTCAGCTGCCCTGACCAGGCGTCTCTCATGTCCTGCTGCCCTGAACACACCCCTTCCACATTCAGCTGCCCTGAACAGGCCTCTCTCATGTCCGGCTGCCCAAAACAGGTCCCTCCCACATGCAGCTGTCCTGAACACACCTCTCTCATGTCTGACTACCCTGAACACACCTCTCCCATGTCTAGCTGCCCTGAACACGCCTCTATCACCTTTGAGTGCCCTGAACAGGACTCTCCTATGTTCAGCTGCCCTAAAAAGGCCTCTGCTATGTGCGGCTTCCCATAACATGCCTCTCCTGTGTTCTACTGCCCAGAATGCGCCTGTCCCATATTCAGCTTCCCTGAACATGGCCTCACACGTGCTCAGCTGCCATGCATACGTCTCTCCCATGTTTAGCTGCAGACTTCAGCGGTTCCTTTAAGCTCAACCTTCTTAAATACTCTGTGGCTGCTCGGCCCAGCCTCTCGACTGCTCACACCTCCAGGTCACCTCCATCTTAGTTGCTAGGCTTGGAGAAATATGCCTCAAAGCAAATAGGGTTTGTTTCATGGAACAGATGGAAAAGACAAGGTCCAAGCTGTCTGCTGATGGAGGAGAAGCATGCTGGAACATTCCCGAGTTGTTTACTAATGCGCCTGGCCAGCTTAGACAAGAATACTTCATAGAAGGTGCATCAAAGACTGAAGCGGTTATCTACCAGTCCAGTCATCCAAAACAATAGCAGTTACAGCTAAAGCTTTACACAAAGCCATTCAAAGTGCTATTTTGCCACTAGGGGGCACTATAAAGCCTCCCTTGACAGCATTTTGTCTGTCTGTCCTCCACATTATTACCTTACAAGAAATGTTTATGTTTTAGCAAAGACACAAATATGTTGAAAGAAACCCTACATCAGACCAAAAAGCCAGTAAGAAAAGATGGTCAGCTCTCCATGACCTTGGAATCCATCTAAATGTTAGTGTAACTCAAGCATCTCCTGACATATTATACCAAGTAATTACCTCCCAAACTTCAGGGCAGCACACACATACCAAAATAATCAGTTATATTCAATCAAACGCAGAACCGCTATAGTATGTTTTGGAAAATTCTGGATAATTTTCACCCCATTTCTTGGTGTGTGGTAAGCCGTTCCAAGGCTCCTGGTAAATATTGTGCTTCCTGCCTCCCCCTTAACCATTTTGGTAATTGGCTTATGTTAACCGTGTGACCTCTGACAACCTGTGAGTCCCCCCCCCCCCCCCCAGTAGTGCATAGAGGATGATTCCGGAAGCCTCACAATGCCCAGTGTTGTTCCCCTGGCCGCGGAACCACGTCCGACAGCAGTGAGCCCCAGGAGACATGCCTGACCACTGCCACCGGCATGGTTCACATTAACACCAGTAATTAATCCCTGTACCCACTGGGGGCTCCGCCTCACTTCCTGTGGCTGGATCCATCAGTGTCACCATGGCAATGTCTAAACTATCTCTTCTAGTAAAAGAAAGGCATTTAGGGTTCACATCTAGTTATCAAAAATGACTGAGTTGTGTTCGTGTTTCAAAACAAAAATGGACTCAGCGAGTCAGGGAGCACGGGGCCTCCTAGGGAACCCAGGACAGGACGACAGGAGGGCAGCAGGACAGAACACGAGAGGAAAGAAAGAGCGCCACCTTCTGTCTCAAACATCAGCGTGCACCATGAGAACCAGTCACTGGATAAAGGGAATCACACGGCGGGATCTGCGGGGTTTATAAAGGCATTCTTCAAAAATACGCATCTCTAAGCGACACCCTTCCTACACCACACATGAGTCTCTCCCCCAGTGTCCCAGGGCTCTGGTTACCCGGGGAGGGGGGGGGGGGGTGCCCTTCTTCCAGCAGACAAATTACAGGCAATTAGGCACAGAAATGATAACATTTTAAAAGTCAAAGGGACTTCTTGTAGAGAGCAGCCGATCGCAGCAGCAGTAACCCGCCCCCACCCATCCCCGGTATGAGGCTGGTGCCCTGGGGCCCCTGTTTCCTCCCCGACCTAGAGGGCATTACCAGAGAGCCCCCTTGTGACCCCAGTGTGGACAGAAGCAGCGCCACCGGCAAAGAGATAATGACCCACATTATTTCATCAGAATCCCATAGGGGCATGGGTGATGGGGGTGGGGGGGAGCCCCAAGTAAGAGGTGCCTTTTCAAAATAACTGAATAAGCAGAGCAACTGAGACACAGGGAGTGCCGTCTGCTCACTTGCCGGAATCATTTCACTGTGTGAGCTGGGGGGGCTTCCTGAAGGTTCTTCCTTTCTTTGTTATTACTCATTCCTACAGACCCCACCCTGAATAAGCGATTGGATGGATGGATGGATGGATGGATGGATGGATGGATGGATGGATGGATGGATGGATGGATGGAAGAACCCGGGAGCTGAGGAGCCCGGGAATTTAGGAGTTCTGGAGCTGAGGAGCCCAAAAGCTGAGGAGTCCAGGAACTGAGGAACTGAGGAGCCCGGGAACTGAGGAGCCCTAGAGCTGAGGAGCTGAGGAACTTGGCTTCCGAGGAACTCAGGGGCTGAGGAGCTGAGGAACCCTGGAGCTGACCGGCACAGTGCCACAGGAGCTCAACCAGGGAGCAGAGGCTGTCAGAACACGCCAGGCCCACTTATGGCTGTCTGAGTGGGACGCGGAGCAGCTGTGTGTTCCTGTTGGGGTCAGGGGGGGGGACGGGGGGCTGCTTTAGATTAGCTACACATCCTGCTCATTTCAACAGGAGAGACATGAACCCCCGTGGCAGCAGTGGTTGGGGGGGGGGGGGAGGGGGTACAGTGACAGCCATGACACTCAGCAGAGCCGGGGTGGGGATATTGGCCACCCTCAGCGCCCATGGCAGCGTGTATTTATGTGAGCCAGACCTGGTAACCATAAATGAAATAACTGTCTTATCAAATCGAATCAGTCTTCAAATGAGTGTAGCCCATGTTAGCATATGTATATATGTGTGTGTGTGTGTGTGTGTGTGTATGAAACACATGACAGGCTTTCTTCTGCTGACACTACACAGGCATGTTGCAGACTCAGATTTAAATTCCCAGAATCGGCATATGGAAACTGGAGGAACTCTGTAAACAGAGAGGACAGAATTGTCCACAGAGCTGGTGGCATCCAGTAGTAAGAACAAGCCAAATCCATCTGTGGCCGCATGTTTATTTTATAAAAACGGGACGGTTCTCTAGGATGGAGCAGCCGGATTTTTCTGGAGTGGTACTGCTGAGCTGTTATTGCTGACTATAGTACCCCCTAGAGGCCAGCCTGGTCCTGGCATGCAAAGGAGGTGAGCCCCTCTGTAGCTCTGCTGTTACTGCCGACTGTAGCACCCCCAGAGGCCAGACTCGTACTGTCTCACGAAGGAGAAGCAGCCTTCTTCAGCACATTCCCGACCATACTCTAACACATAGGCTTGTTTTTTTAAAGGGCCACATTCACCCCAGAATTTTCAGGAAAATAAAGTACTTTTGTGGGATTTGCATGACCCGCTTTTCCCCCAGAGCGTTTTCAGCGAGGGGAGCCCCCAGGAGACACGCCCAGCCATGTCCTCAGCTCGCACCTTTCAGGCCCTGTGCTGCTGCTTCCATACACCAGCTCCCAGTAACCCAGCAGTGCTGGAGGTAGTGAAGTCTCACCACCCACAGGCATCTATGTAGCTGCCACCCTCTGGAATAATGAGATGAAAATGAAATTATGCAGTTGTTTCCGTCTACAAGTTTGAGTTGAGGTACATTGGAATGCTTATTTTCAGGTATCCCATCATGCTCTCCTTTGACACATACACACACACAGTAGAGCAGTGATTTGAATAGAGCTTAAATGCAGACTAACTAGTAAAACATCGCTGTCATACCTTTCTGTTGTAGATGCAAGGCTTCAAGCTCTGAAGTATACAGTCCATTTTCAGACAGGAATTAGTACGTATTTTCAGAGCACACATATGGCACAGCTATGTGTAAATTAATAAACTAGTAGCATAAACAAACAGCCTTCGTCGCAGGAACTCTGCGGCACTGAACTAACTTCCGCAGATACCTGCTGACAATCCCTCGGCTGTCCGTGGCTGAGCCAGGCCTTTCCTGTCTAGACTGGAGGAGACGCTTAAATGACAAGGAGCACTCCTGAAGGTATCTGTACCATTTGTCTTGACGCCTAACTTTCACCTCACAGCCTTTTTTTTTTTCCAGAGAAAAATCAACTGTTAATATGATTTTGTGTGATTTTCCCAGTCACTCAAAAGGTGCTCATCATGCTTCAAATGCACATGCAAAAATCTCCATTCATCCAGGAATTAAATTTTATGGTGGTAAGCAGAACCAGGAATGGATGTGGAAGATGTTACTCACAAGATTATACCGGCACTTTCGAGGTGAACGAACATCTGTTCACAAGAAGCCCAAGAACACATTCTGATAATAGGACTTGTCAACGGGACACAGTAACGGAATAGCAACTCCAAACAGGAAACAGTAAAACAGTAACACAGTAACACAACACGGTAATGGACAGAGTAAGACAGTAATGCAACTAATAACTAGACAAAGTAACATGATTCAATAATGGGACACAGTAATACGACTCAGTAACGGGATGTAGGACAACGTAACAGGACACAGAGTGATATGGTGGGATGTGGAGGGACACGGGAACACAGCACAGGTGACACAGGGTGACATGGTGGGACACAGTGGGATGTGGCACAACACAGGAGGACATGGCGAGATACAGGTGACATAGTAGGATATGGGGGAACACAGCGGGATATAGCACCAAACAGGCAGTGTGGTGGGATGCGGGGGAACATGGTAGGATGTGGTAGGATACAGACCAAGATGGTAAGATGTGGGGGGATACAGCAGGACATAGTGGGACATGGTAGGACACAGGGAGGCCTGGTGAATTGTGGCGGGATGTGGCAGAACACAGGGCAGGACACTGCAGAATGAGGTGGAACACAGGGGGACATAGCAGGACATAAGGGGATGTGGCAGGACACAGGGCAGGACACTGCAGGATGTGGCAGGACACAGAGGAATGGGCAGGACACTGCGGGATGTGGTGGGACACAGGGGGACACAGCAGGATGTGGAAGAACAAAGTGAATGGGCAGGACACTGCGGGATGTGGTGGGACACAGTGGGAGACAGCAGGATGTGGAAGGACAAAGTGAATGGGCAGGACACTGCGGGATGTGGTGGGACACAGTGGGAGACAGCAGGATGTGGAAGGACACAGAGGAATGGACAGGACACTGCGGGATGTGGTGGGACACAGGGGGACACAACAGGATGTGGAAGGACACAGGGGAATGGACAGGACACTGCGGGATGTGGTGGGACACAGGGGACACAGCAGGATGCAGTGAGATGTGTCTGAATGTGGCAGGATACAGGACAATGGGTAGGACATATGAGTACATAGTGGGATGTACAGTAACAGGACGTGGTGCCCACAGTCCTATCTGCTCCTGTTATTCTTGGATGGATGTGAGTGCTCCCCCCAACAAAAGGCCTATTTAGGGCAAACCTTCTCCACATTGCCTAGTTTCACTGGTAAATGGAGTGTTTAACAGTGGCCAGTTTGGGTGGGAGCTGGACATGTGGGCAGCAGATCAGGATGAGGGGGTTGGGGGTCACACAGGAGCCTGGACACCCACTGGAGCAGACTAGACACAGATTGGGCAGAACACACACATATACAGATATACACACATACGGAGAGAAAATACATTACTGATAAAAATTACAATAAAGCAAATAAATGTGTAAAATACATGTTTATTATTGTATCATTGGTATTATGAGTTACTGGCGCTATAAAAGTACATACTGTACCATTATATCGCAGACCAGTCACTTTGTTTTAAAGCGGCTACATGCAGTGCATGTTCCTGTACGTCTGCTGTGTCCTACTCTGACCAGAATCTTTAACCTCTGTTTTAACCTTATGGGACCTTGGACCTTGGGTGTCTATGTGCCTGGATATTGTGTTGAAAGACATTAAGCAATGCGTAACTATATATAGTTATTAATACTATTATATGCTGAAAGATACAGCCTTGTTATTATAATGTTACACTGTGTAATGTATAAACTGCCAAAATACAACCAAAACGATAAAAGTTTCCCATGCCTATATTTTTTGATCAGACTGCGCTACTTGTTTTCAGTCTGCGTTCTCTCTCTCTCTCCTCCACTCTGCCTTTGTCTTCCTGTCACATCATCACAAGCTGGCGGAACACAAATACCCACCCAGCTCAGTTATGAGGAAGACCAGCTATTCACTATGTGGTGCCAGCAGTGCAAACCTTGGGCTGTGGACAATGTGAAACATGTGTTGTTCTCTGATCAATCCACTTTCACTGTCTTTCCCACATCCGGGAGAGTTACGGTGTGGAGAAACTCCAAAGAGGCTTTCCACCCAGACCACTGCATACACAGAGTGCAGCACGGGGGAGGATCAGTGATGGTTTGGGCTGCATTATTATGCTATTCCTTAGGCCCAACTGCTTATCCTAGATGGGCACTTCACTGCCAAGGACGACTGAACCATTCTGGAGGACCATGTTCATCCAGTGGTTTGAACATTGTACCCTGAAAGTGGATCAGACAGCTGACAGAGTGATCTGATGAACAAGAAAGTGAAGTTGAACGGTCTGCACAGTAACCAGATCTGAATATTATTGAGCCACTTTGCGGTATTTTAGAGGAGGGAGTCAGGAAATGGTTTCCTCCACCAGCAACGCATAGTTACCTGACTAATGTTCTGCAAGAGAAATGACTCACAATCCCTCTAGTCACCAGGGAGGATTAGTATCTATTGTTCCCAAGACAAATTGATTCTTTATTGGCTGCAAAGGGAGCCTTGGGGCACTAATGAATAGAAGTTGAACCAGAAAAGTATCTTTTAAAGTTTCCCTTGGCTAAAGATGATTACGTTTATCAGTACATTTATTTTCCATAAAGGACGCTTTAAAATCCTCTGAAATTCCCATTTGAAAACCATCAGAATATGAGTCACAAAAGCAGAATCAATTAGGCAGAATCTTATTGAGCATATTTACACAAATAAAAAGACAAATCAAAACTCCATGTTAGCGGACTGCTCACATGCTTTACATTTAATTCATGCGACAGCCTTACAAACCTCAGGAATTTCAGCTGTGGTGGAATGTAGCCTAGAGTCACCCGCAGGGTCCAAATTCAGGGGTTAAAGGTCAACTTGGCCAGCCCTCTGGGCTGCCCTGGCGTCTGCCAGCACAGAAATCAATTTGTCAAAAGCAAACACTGACATCCAGCAGCTTCCTTCATGATGGGCAGCTGAAAGTCCAGCAGCAGCCCTGTGGCTGAGGGGAGGGGCCCTCCGAGCTTGGGGTGAGGGTCATGGTTAGAGTTAGGGTCAGCATTAGGGTTACTATGGGTCTGCAAAATGTGCTTCAGTTTGTTACCCAAACTGGAAATTAATATAATGCAAAATATTCTTTCCAACAAAAAACATTGATCTTGGTAATTGTTACCGTCAAAAATCAGATTAAGTTTCCGGGAAGGTGGTCCATGACCATCCTATTTCACACGAAGGACTGGGTCCTTCAGATAGTCTGGGTCCTTGTGTAGCTCAGCAGGTTGAGGGATCTGTGGCCATATCTAGAATGCTGTGGGTTCATTGCTGGCAGACAGTAATCATACCTGCATTAGGCCTTTGAGAAAGACCTTTAACCCCATCTGCTGCAGTGGCATCAGCTGACCGGATCCTCACTGTACATCACTGGATCCTCACTGGACCAAAGCATAGAATGATGAAAATGAATGTAAATGGCAGCATGAAGTCAGCAGCTGGACCACACACGCGGTCCTGGACAGACCACACAGGAATGGGGCCCCGGGGCCCTCGCCTGAAAGCACGCCCACCCCGGGCTCCTGTCTCCTGGGGCCCCACGGCCCTGCGGATGGCGCCTCGTTGAGTGAAGAGCACAGGGGCCCCCGCCGCAATGTTTACAAGCAGAGTCAGCTCTAATCTTACACTGTAATGTAAAGGCATAATTCTCCTGACGGGGTTTCCCACGGGCCATGTGTGACTGTAACAGTGACAGGGCCAATCGGGGGGGGGGGGGGCATTTTAATAACATATTCAAATAAACAGTCCAGGACCGCAACCCTCCAGAACCTGAAACATTTCAAGAGAAGGTTTATGACCTGCAAAATCCAATAAGCAGAGCTACTGAGAAATACCTGGGACTAAATGTGTGTGTTCGGGGGAGGGGGGTGGCAGGGGGGTTGTGGTTAGACTTTTAAATAAGATCACTACAGAGTCACCTTCACTCTCCAAAGGTCTAACATCATGACCCACAGCAGACAGTCCTCTTTGCTTGTCTGTTAATCTTCCCAGGAATAAATTACTGCATTTACAAACTACTAAAGAAGAAAAGTGATGCCCCAGATTATCGGGTCAAGACATCAAAAGTCAGGACGGGAAGCTCGGGACTGATCTGAGCGTCAGTTACATGGGAAGATGTACACAGACAGCTCAGAAAGGGCTAAAGTCTGCTTTTGACATCTCATTTATAAACATTACAGGGCCAGAGGCCCCAGGCAGAGATGCACTGTGTCTGTCGCCCACCCTTTGCTCGCGGCTCCACATCCTTCACCACCGGTCCAATTCCACAGGACTGGCCTAAATGTCACAAAGCTTCATGAAAACGAGATTTACCCCTGATTTACAGATCCCAGAAACGCCGGCTTCCCAGAAATATAGCATTGTAAAGAAAATATGCTTAATTTGCATAAAAATATACTTCGTTTACATCAACTTCACAGCACAAACATCAACTCTGAATTCCAGTCAGGAATGATCATTCAGCTGTATCATTCGAAATGCATTTTGTATACGGTGATAACTGTTTCTCTTTAATAAAAATGTGATCACAAAAAGGGATGCATTTTGTAATGAATGCAATTTATTTTAACATTTGATCAAAGCACAGTGATATGCATTTATATTAGGACAATACGTTTGTGATTATTTTGTCTTATATGCATGACAAACTACTTACATTTTTCTGCCAGTATGAAACAAAATCTATAATATCTACACATTTAAATTTTGTTTTTGGAACTGGGAAAAAAACAGTGGATCCTTTCCAGTGCTGAGATTTTATAAATGATCACTGCAGCTTCTCACAGGGAGGATAATGATCAGGGACCTAATCATGAAAGTAACTGCCAGTTTGACAGGAAGAGACGCTCATCCTGTGACAAGCCCCGTCTACAACAATCCAGTCAGCGACGCGTCTGGTCAGCGACGGCAAGGCCAGTCAGTAAGGAGACTGTCTAGCAGTGAGCTCGGCCCGCGATGAGCCTTACTGCAGTTTCGCACTGCGATTTTACCTACAACCTGTATGCCTCACCGTGGTTCTGGGGAAATCTTATTTCGTGCCAATATGTGCAGTGAAGCCCAGTTGAGTAGATATGATCAGAGATAAAACTCATTGTTCCATCCCCCAACGCTAATACCAGTCTCAGGGACACAGAGTCGCTCCCAGAGAAAGCAGACACACTGCCTTCTTCACCCCCGAGGTCTCTGGGTCCTTTTCCTCCATCCATACTCCTTTGATGACACAGCGAGAGGCGTCACTTGGAGTCTCCCAAACGTGGGAAGCGGCATCGAGCCGCAGAAAGGCGCTTTTAAGTCTTTCTGCGTGATCGTCGTGTACATCTCCCCGGTGGCCTGCCTACGTAAGGACTGCATGCCATTCGTCTGAGTCAACAGCAGGCAAACAAAACAGAGGCTTTTTTCCATGGCAGGATTTCGGTAAGACACCCACAGAAAGGCTCCACCGACTGGAGCCATTCTCATGCAGAGCTTACCTCCAGGGAGCGAAGCAACATGAAGAACAGACACGGGGTCTCCACTGGCGAGAGACAGGAAGCAGGAACCTCAAGAGCTTGCATCCTCGCTCATGTGACCCCGGCTGCAGAAAAAGGTGGTCTATTTCCAACGAGTAAGGGCTTTCTTAAGCATCTTATTAAATAAGAAGGCCCCAGATTAAGGAATCATTAATTATGTGATCGGGGTAATGGTGGAAAAATGTGGGTTTCGTAAACATTATTATGGCAGCAAACAAAGATCCTCTGAGGAAGATCAACTGTGTAAGTAGGCTTTCCAGAGGGAAAAAAGCATAGCTTTGCACAGGTACTTAAACTCTGACCTCTAATAGGTGATGAAATCCATCATGGTGACTGGCTGCAGAGTGAATGGTCAGCACACTGCAACAGTCATACAGTACCCTAAAGAGAAAGAAAGCACACTGCGACAATCACGCAGTACCCTACACAGAGAGAAAGCACACTGAGACGGTTACACATTACCCTACACAGAAAGAAAGTAAACTGAGACAGTCACGCAGTACCCTACGTAGAAGGAAAGCACAGTGAGACAGTCACACAGTACCCTGCACAGAAAGAAAGTACACTGAGACAGTCACGCAGTACCCTACACAGAAGGAAAGCACAGTGAGACAGTCACACAGTTCCCTACACAGAAAGAAAGCACACTGTAAGTCACGCAGTACCCTACACAGAAGGAAAGCACACTGTAAGTCACGCAGTACCCTACACAGAGAGAAAGCATACTGCCACAGTAACGCAGTACCGCTTTAATAAAGTACACCATAACAGTAACGCAGTACCGCTTGAGTAAAGTACACCACAACAGTAACGCAGTACCGCTTGAGTAAAGTACACCACAACAGTAATACAGTACCGCTTGAATAAAGTACACCATAACAGTAACGTAGTACCGCTTGAATAAAGTACACCATAACAGTAACGCAGTACCGCTTGAATAAAGTACACCACAACAGTAACGCAGTACCGCTTGAATAAAGTACACCATAAGAGTAACGCAGTACCGCTTGAATAAAGTACACCACAACAGTAACGCAGTACCGCTTGAGTAAAGTACACCACAACAGTAATGCAGTACCGCTTGAATAAAGTACACCATAACAGTAACGCTGTACCGCTTGAATAAAGTACACCACAACAGTAACGCAGTACCGCTTGAATAAAGTACACCATAACAGTAATGCAGTATTGCTTGAATAAAGTACACCACAACAGTAACGCAGTACCGCTTGAATAAAGTACACCATTACAGTAACGCAGTACCGCTTGAATAAAGTACACCATAAGAGTAACGCAGTACCGCTTGAATAAAGTACACCATAACAGTAATGCAGTACCGCTTGAATAAAGTACACCATAACAGTAATGCAGTATTGCTTGAATAAAGTACACAACAGTAATACAGTACCGCTTGAATAAAGTACACCATAACAGTAATGCAGTATTGCTTGAATAAAGTACACCATAACAGTCACACAGTGCTTCATTCAGAAAATACACAGCATTAGTGTTGCAGTACAGCGCACAGAGGGGTGAACATGAATATTTTGAGTTCTAGTTCATTTTTTTAATCCTTTAACAAATACATTCTGTGACATGCCTAAAATTATTGTTTGAAATTGTAATGTGAATATATTTTCAATACATTCAATTAATATACAGTTTTGAAAAAAAAAAGAAAAAACGAATAGGAATTATAAACTATAAAGGTTTTCATTTGGGAATAATTACATTTTTCAGGTGGTGAAAACTTGATTTGCCCTTCACCCACAAACTGGCGTCTTGGTAATCCTGAACAAGTTCCTACACAGGTGACAGCAGGTCTAACCTCATTACATGCCTCTGGTTAATGTAGCCTCATTAACTCAACTGGCTGTTAACTGCCTCCATGTATTAAGAGGGGCTCCCATGAAGACGTTATCTTAAACCACAGTTAACACTAAGTGCCCATAATGTAAACGGTTTCATTGAGCTTTTGCCCAATGTTCAGTACAGACAGGAAGGCAGTCGCTGGACCATGACCCCCCGACTTGGGCCTGCTTCACCTCATCCATATCAATGGGCGTCAAAAGCTGGACTCGCTGGTCTTACTCATGTGAAGAAAACTGCATGTGAAGACCATGAATTCCACTGAAAGTCAATGCCCAGTATTTGTGGTCAAACATTCTGAGGAAGTATTTTAAGCAGAAATCACCCTTGTAATGTAAACCACAATCACGTCAGCAAGAGCCTTTCAATCAGCAGATAAAAACATTTTCATTGGCTGAGAATTTTTATTGCTAAATTATAAATATTCCCTGAGGAGACACAATAATAGAAAATCTCTGCCCATCAGTCCTACGCTGAAAAGAGCAGTCTGTCACCCGCTGGAACGTTCAAACCTTCCACATCTGTCGGAAAGAGTGATCATTATTCCTAGATGTCTGATCTGAAAAAAAAACATGTCCTCCACTGAATGAATATCTTAGGATGACTGTAAAATACAGAGCAGTTTCTGCTACAGCGCTTCACCACCTTTTGCTGACAAACAGCTGAGCTGTTAGCTCGACCACTAAACAAGGTCTGCTGCAGTGCTCCGTCACCTTCCACTGGCAAACAGCTGAGCTGTTAGCTCGACCACTAAACAAGGTCTGCTGCAGTGCTCCGTCACCTTCCACTGGCAAACAGCT
>JAODJX010000020.1:7312308-7327053 GCA_026776945.1 Isichthys henryi
CCATTGCTTCCGGGATAGGCTCCGGACCCCCCGCGACCCACTAAGGATAAGCGGTTTGGAAAATGGATGGATGGAAGTTTTCACAATTAATAACTTCAAATGCACATTTTGCCTTAAATCAGAACAGATGGAGTTTAATAATTGACATGAAAACATCACTTAATATTAACTAAAGAGGTTCATTAGCCATAAAATGTATTTTCCATATTTAGAATGGACACTTATACATTTTATCTTTTGCATTTGATATATTTTTCCATATGATTTAATTCTAAAACTCAAGTCCTATGATTAGAGTTATAGAGTTATTTTGGGAAGGCAAAACAGTTCGATGATTCGTTTACACTCTGAAGATAGTTAAAGCAAGTTTAAGCTGAAATGAGTTAAAGCAAATGTATAAAGTTACACATATCAGTTCAGCACAGAATTTCAAGTGTTTAAAACTGAAAAATATATGTGTGCCCGTATTGTGCTTCATACTTAGACAGCTTTATACTGAGGACCTACTGTGCATGTGTACAGGCATAAACACAGACAGACATGATATAAAAAGACTGAACATCGACAGCTCTTTCAGGCACTTTGTGTGCTGTTCTGTAGTACTTCAGAGAGCACTTCATCACTGTGTTTATGAAAAACAGAAAACAAAACAGAAATGACATGCCAAACAAACCGATTCCACAGGCATATTGGCGATAGGGGGGATTGCTGTTCTCTCTCTCTTCCAAATGAAAATGTTCAGTGAGACCCTCTCCTTCTGACTAGAGCGTGACTGTGTGTTTATCACGGCGCGCTGTGATGAGCCCGTAGCGGTTCAGAGAGCGCGGATGGACAGCCTCGGCACCGGGGCTTTCAGCTCAGCAGGGCGACCAGCTCACAGTCACGTGTGCCGCCTTTCAGGAATCATGACAGACCCCTACTGCAATTTTTCTCTGCTCGTTATATGTTAGGACCACAGGGCACGTCGTTTTTAGACAATGTTACTTCGAAATGGCATTTACTTGTTAATTTACAAGTATAATTATTATCATTTGAATAAGTACAAAGAGAAAATCCAGTTTAATCCTCCCACTGCTGAGATCTGGACAGAGTGAGAATCAGAATCAGAGGGTTCCATGACTTTGGCTGAAGGCAGTAACTGTGACTCCTCAGGCCGTCCTCTAGTGCCGGTCTTCTGGTCCTCAGGCGCTACTCCAGTGGTCCTGCAGTTCATTGCAGCACCGTGTCACCAGGCTGTCTTCCCTCAGATACACACACATTCCCAATCAGGTACCTGAGTCCCCAGCAGAACCTCGGAGGAAGACCCCACACACACTGAAGTCCTATCCAACGGTGCATTATGTGTTAACTGATAACACCCCCCAGAAAGATCCTCCATGTCTAAAAATGACACACAGGCCACGGGTAACTTCTTAATTACTTTTCAGTCATATTAAAAAGTGTAGAAATATATACATCCATACCTTCATGATATTCAGTAATACTAACCCAAAAAATGGCACATAGGTCAGTTATGAATGAAGCACTAACAGAAATGCAAATATAACATATATACCACTTAATCTATCATACACACAGACACACATGTTATTATGTCTTTGTGGGGACCGTCCATTCATTTCTATGGGGAAAACTCTAATCCCAACTATGACAACCTTAACCCCCACCCAGCCCTAACTTTTACCATAAGTAACCAAATAAAATACAAGACTTTTGGCATTTTTAGTTTTTCGATTGCAGTCACAGATTTTTATAAAACTGAATTTCCCTTTGTGGGGACTGAAAAGCTGGTTCCTACTAGAGCCCTGCATTGAGACTGGGATGTCGCGGGTCCCGCGGGACCCAACGGAAATCTCGCGTGAGTGGGCGGGAGCGGGTGGCTAAAAATAGACAGCGGGTCGCAAGATTTTTGGCAGGATGGAGAATGTAACTGATGTCATATATTTTCTGTTATATATTCGTGTTTGTTCTGAGCCATTGTATTAAGTTGTGATGTTCAGCTAGTTTAAATGTATTTCTTTGAAATAAGGTTCAGGGTTCTCTTCTGTTTTTAAGCTGCTCTAGTTTGCTTATAATAATGTGATATTTAAACATTTGTTGTATAGATTTGTTTTTTTTTTAATAACTGTGCAGATATTTGCACATCTGATTAGTTTTTGGGCTCAGTTTATATTTATTTCCGATTCAAAGTTGAGAGATTTTTGAGGAATTTGCTTTATTTATTCAGTTCTTGCTCTATTGGAATAAAAATTTAATGCATATGAACTTATTTCGTCATACAGTATATCCGTTAATCGATCTGCGGGTGCAAGCGGGACTGGACAGAAATATTGCGGGAGCTGGCGGGAGTGACAGATACAGACAGCGGGAGCGGGCTGGAGCGGGATTTAAAAAAACAGTCCCGCGCAGGGCTCTAATCCCTACAACATCAAAATTATTGGTTTTTATGACATCGTGGGGACATTTGGTCCCCACAACGTAATATATACATAACCCCACACATGCACACACATACTCATATATACACACTAACACACATACCCACACACAGCTACACAAAGGAAAACAACAGGGCCGAGGGCGCAGCTTCAGCAGCCTCAGGAAATCAAAGACATGCTGCATGTTGATTAATAGAAAATAAATTCTGGGCAAAAGATTTGACCGAAATGTCCAAAGGCATTACATCATTACATCGGAGTAGATGAAGCTCTTCTGCAATCACAAACTGCCAAGCTTCTGAGCTCACGCGAGCTACCTCATACTGTGCACGGTCACGCAGATATCCCCCTCCCCGCCTAAACCCACCACTGTGATACTGAAGCCTCATCTCATTTGTCTGCCATGTACATAATTGGTTTGGTCTGGGTTGGGGGGCCAATATGATACGTTTTCATATCCTGCAAAGGATACACTGGATGAGGGTAACAATGTATGTCGTCAATGGATGGATGGATGGATGGGAAAATAATACACAAAACAAAGGAAGGAAAAAAGAACTTTACCGTTTTTATACCACAACTGTGTGTACGTTAATGCATCTAGATAAATTCACAAAGGATTAACAGCAATTCCATTATAGAGTAATGAAGCATTTAGTTCCTTACGCACCACGCCCCGTGATTTCTGGTTCCATTTTTCAACCCACAAAGACAACTTTCATTTTCCAGGGACACTACAAAAACATACATGCTAACGAAAAATAAAGCTAATGCGAGTAGTGTATCAGAAGGTCTTCATTACAATTATTTAATGATGAAAAGAGGATCTGCTCCGCTTTCAACTTTCATCTGCAAGCTGTTTCCAAACTGTATTCTCTGGACACTCGCATAGTTCCCATGTGTCAGTGAAACGGAAACAGCAAAGCGGTCTGTACATCACACGGCGGCCAAGCCCGACAAATTACACCCCATTTCAATATTATGCAGCCAGGGAGGATTTTTCTGTTCCCCACTATGACCGGTCCTTATGACTTGCACGTCATAGACGGGAAACCGACTCCGGTGTCGCCGTTTGAGAGGATGTGTTCACGTCGGGGTCTCGAGCAATAGATTCAGGGTTCACAGGCACAGCACATTGACGGGCATCAAGGTACAAGAACCGGTTAGAAATAAAGCAACAACGCAACTAGTAGCAGCGCAATTATCGGTAATTAATTTATCGTATATATCCAGCACTTCATTTGCGCCGGATCCTCTTCATTTACAATTTAAGTACTGCTTATATCTAGAAGAATGAGTTAATCAATGAAATACGAATTAATGTAACTATACTGATTTTTAGCCTGTTACAGTATATGGACAATATGCACATTGTCGGCCGTGCATTTTAAATAGGCTACTTGGTTATTTTCTATTTGTTGGTATTCATTCTTTATTTCAACATGACGGTTTTCTTTACGCCCCTTAATTCTCGCAATGAATAAGCAATTTTAATTATAAAAATTTATATAATATTCCGCCTATAGGAATTTAACATGGGCCTAATCAGCTTTCGAATTTCTCTTCGTGATTGACTAATGTAACCTGTAATCTGTTTTGTAATGCAAAAATAATGATAGAATTGTTGTAACATGGGTATTTTACTTTATCACAAATTAAAAGCCGTTTTGTTTGCATCCCCGGATAATTAATTTGTAGGCCTACATGAGTTTTACAGTCTGGAACCGTTCAGTTGCATGATTCCAAGTATGCAAGTTAGTAACTATAAAACGTACCCGGGATCGACAGATGGAATAACAATAATAATAATAATAATTTTAAAAAATAATAATAATGATTATGATGATAATCATCGTTGTTGGTGATGTTGTCATAATAACTAGCCAACTATTTTCAAGCAGTTTAATGAGTCCTACGCAAATAATTTGTAAACATTTCTTTTGTTTTGGACAATTTGCACAAATTAACACCACAAGTCCTGTGTAATTTCGTTGTTTTTAATGTGTAATTCAGTGCATAAATGCGTGTTGGTACAAATTAATTGTGATTTATGTAACAGTGCGCATGTTACACACATGTTAACCTTTTCCGTTTGCAAACAGCTGGTGTATAAAGACGTAATGAAAGGAATACACATTTTTGATAATTTACAGAACTCCTTGCATAAATAAACTTTAAAAAGCCCTTTATAGTTACACTTTAATTTCATTCAATTAGCTCGAATTAAGGATACAACTGCGTGTCCCCTATCGACAAAACTTATAATTGGGAGACACGCCCCCAAGATATGCGGGCAAACCGGCTCCTTGGGTCCGGGCTTGTGTTCCTGCTGACCGAGAAGCACGAGTGAATGAGCCGTGCTGCTGTGTGGTTTACAGATAAAGACCCAGAGAGACTGCGCTGGTCCTGCTAACCTATACTTAGTACTTAATAAATTCATTTCAATATGATGCTAACAACCTAAAAGACAGTATGATTAAAGACCGAAGACCCTAAATGTGTAGGATAGGGCCAAAGTGAGAGTTTTAAATTCTCCTGTGTCCAGACTGCTTCATTCTCTCATAGCGGCGGACCCTCTGGACAGCTTCAAAAAGGGACGTGTAGCTTTGTATTTACATCATATCCATTCATCCGTAACTATTTATCCAGCAGAGGGCCCCAGTGAGCTTGGAGCCTATTCTAGAGACACAGAGCACGAGGTAAGGGTCACTATGAATAGGACGCCAGTCTGTCAATATAGGCAGGGGAACACACAGGACTGGATGCCAATCCATCAATGCCAATAAGTCAGGGTACCCTCTGAACAGGCTGCAAGCCTATTACAGGGCACAGCAGGGGACACTTTAAACTGGATGCTAGTCCATCATACAATCATATACTAATCCCTTAGGGACCCCCGGCATTCCACCCAGCTCCCAACATACCTGTACCTGGAATATGATGTTCTTGATAGGCTGCAACTGTCTGGGGGTCCCCAAGGGCTGGCTTGAGAAACATTGAATTAAGCATATACTTTTGGACCATGGAAATATGTGGAGATCAGTCCATCCATGCATACACGCATATACATGCAACACGCATAAATCTTCTAAATGCGTGTCCTGCATGGTGAGGGTATAAAAAATACAATTACAGATTGATTATCAAGTTTTTTTATCATCGTGACGGTTTTACTTTCTTAAATTCAGGTCATTTACCTTTATTATGTGAGTCAGTACACTGTAGCCAAGCCGTGCCATTATACCCGTTTAAATCTTCAATTTCTGTGTTGCAGCGCATTTTCCTCTGGAGAATTATTGTTTCCCTGAATAAATACAAGTTTAAGCGGCATATTTACGGGGGTTCCTGGATTTCTTCAGTGCTGAAACCATTACTTGTGTTTCACACACATTCTTCCATGTCTTCCGTTTTAAAACCCAGAGATTATAAATCCGGGGTTGCTGTTTTCCTGAAGGTAACAGAGAAACTAAATCCATCAGCGGACAACGATCTGATCCAGGTAAGAGAAGCCGGAAGCGTCAAAGGACTTTGGTTACGATCATCCTTACGAATTACATGAATTTCTTACAAAATAAACATATTGTAGCCGACGAAATGGCTCCGCATAGCTGCACGAACCTATTAGCATATCCCTGTGTGTGCCTCCCGTCGTCAAACTTCCCTGTGTTTCACTGTCTATTTGCTCGCTTTGTGGTCACTGTATGTGCTATTTTTGTAAAGGGGTACTATTTAAGAACATAATTTATAGACCAAAGGAACTGTTCCACGTCTCTCACCCCTATAGCCTCAATGCGTGGGTCTGCCGGTAATTTAAATGTTTAAGAAAAAAAAGAAAAAAACTATTTCTCTCCGCAAGCATTCTGATAGTAGCACGTGCCAAATAAATAAGTAGACGTATATGACTAATGGTGGCTAAAGTATCTGCTAAATCCTAATATGATCGATGTGAGGTGTCAAGTATTAATGTTTAATATATACCGTATACTTATCACCATGCCTCGCTACAAAATCCCTCATACAATTTCAACAAATTGTTACACAGTTTTCTGTTTTCTGAACAGTTTACACACTGTTCAGTTCTCTATCTTGGAGCTCCTGATGGTGGCCAGTTCCCTGCCTCACCTTCTGCCGTCCTCACCTCCTTACTGCTGGACCGCACCAACCCTCCATCCTGCCAAAG
The DNA here is from genome assembly GCA_026776945.1 of Isichthys henryi. NCBI lineage: Eukaryota > Metazoa > Chordata > Actinopteri > Osteoglossiformes > Mormyridae > Isichthys > Isichthys henryi. The sequence goes on from JAODJX010000020.1 coordinate 7,318,927, forward strand.
CTTCCTCACCTGCAAATTCCCACATCAGCTGGACCTTCCGCATTTATTCCTGAACTACACAAAAATTTACTTTATAAATCGGGAATCTGCTATTTTGCACTTCCTTTGCCGTCCCCTGGAGGTTGGGTTCCCACTTTGAGTTTGGTTCCTCCCGAGGTTTCTTCCTGCTATGGAGTTTTTCTTTGCCTCTCTCTTACTCTGGGAGTTTTGGGCAGAGATAATGTACAGCGCTTTGAGGCGATGTGATGTTGTGAAAATGCGCTATAGCCTATAGAAAAAAAATATATAAACATGTGTGTGTGTCTATATATGTATACGTATGTAAAAGACCCCACACATTTTCCAGCTACACATTTGAAATGATAGTTTTTACAGCCGTCCTTACTAAATATATACAATAGATATACTAAGTATTTGTAGCAGCAGCCGTCGGCAGACACAGGTGGCGAAGCCCGGAAATCTGGCGCTGGGACCGTCAGGCGTTTAAGAGGCTTCAGGTGCTGTATGTTTACACGCCGTACAGCCCATGTGCAGTCTTAGTAAGACTATTAATCACTCGCACATATCATTTAAATTATTGTAGGTTTACAAAAATGTCGAGGAGATAAGAGGAAGAATATACAGATAGGCCTATCATTTTTAATTTAAACTTTAACTAAATACTAATATTACAGCCAGCGAAAGGAGTATCGAATATAACAGGCAGTAGGCCTACCTGGTTTAAAAAGCTATATTGTGAAGTATTCGGTTTTTTATTATTCTTAAAAAGTTAGTTCAAAAACTATGAATGAATAAAGTGTTATTTAGGTATGTGTAACCTTCGAGAAGTGGCATCCAGCCATTCCCATCGTTGTACTAAATGATTCCTAAACGAGACCCCACACCTTATCCTGTCATGTACATTAGCACAAGAAGCTAGAAACGCAATCGCGACCCAACAGAAACCAATGAACGACGGGAAAAGTTTATTTTTGCATTCAAGACATTTTAACCTATAATAATAACAATCAAAACACAAATGGGTTATTTAAATAATTCAGCCCCAAGACAAATGCATTTTAATTGCCCCTACAATGTTTCAATGTTATGCTATAAAATATTAATATCCTCGAATAAAAAAGAATGATAATAGTAACATATACGTATTTGTATAATTGAAATGATGTAAATGCAATGTACAAATCCAAATTATATATATATCAGCCAGGTTTTGCATTATTTAAAACGGAATTCAAATGTATATTTAATTTAGGCCGATTATCGAAATATTTATGTGTTTCTGGTTAAATAAATGAAAATAAATCACCGCTAAAAGGCGTAACGTAAAAATGAAAAGGCGGATTAAAAATGTTTTTGATAGAAAATGACCATTGTTCGCTGTTGTTTATTTTCTTACATTTTCATAATTTAGCCTTAAGAAAGCCTGAAGAATAAAAGTCGCGTATTTGACGGCTCATGTACGTAGTATTATTGTGAAATTTTAGGCTACATTAACTCTAGAGTACAGGTCAGGGGAAGAAAGGAAGGTGGCCGCGCAGATCACTGAGTTTAAATAGTCAAGTGGGTAAAAGCGGGCGACTCCTGGAATGAAGTCATCAGCGTTAATTAAAAGCAGGGAGGAGCAGGCTGGCGTCCGCCTAGCTGTGTTCTTACGCGGTGGGTGGTCTGCTCTTTTGAAAAATGTCTTTCCAATCTCTTTCAGTGTAGAAACTGGTATAAACCATAACGACTTACTTTCTTCATAGCTAGAAACACAGGTGTTGTGTTTTGCGTTTTGCTGTTAGACCAGCTTGCTGTATGTATTTATACTGCTCAGAATCTATACTGCTCGACAACGTACCTGTTACCCAATCGAGCAGAAGTAACATCGCAGTTTGACATTTGCAATAGATATTCACACAAAAATAAATTTTATGAAAAGATCGTATTTAATATTAAATTCGATATCGTATCGAGTGGCTTAAATATATTGGTTTGTAGTATTCATTTTTCAGATACCTTAAGTCAGTAGAGTTCTTTAATATCTCGAAACACTTACTTGAAAACGACCATTTTAATCAACCTGTAGCATATAATTCAGTAATTCGATAGTACATTAGTCTTTTGAAAATTACTTAACCAAAGTGAAATCACATTCCGACAGCGGCAATTTTATCATTTAATTTAATCATTTTTTTCTACGTCTCTGTTAATTGAATTTGTTTTCTTTATGCTATTTAAAGTCTGAGCTTTTGAATAAGCTATCCGTACTTTAAAGTAAGGCACGAGAGCGCGTACGGATCAGGGAGCGCGTACGGATCGGAGAGCGCGTACGGGTCGGAGAACGCGTACGGATCGGGGAACGTGTACGGGTCGGAGAGCGCGTACGGATCGGGGAGCGAGTACGGATCGGGGAGCGCGTACGGATCGGGGAGCGAGTACGGATCGGGGAGCGCGTACGGATCGGGGAGCGAGTACAGATCGCGGAGCGCGTACAGATTAGGGAGCGCATACGGATGATCCCTCCGGAGTCTCGTGTAACCTCTCTGTATTATAGGCTGCATCACCTGGTAGTCCAGACGATGCTCCGAAGTATTGCGACGGAATATATGGAACTTGTATACTGACCTATAAGTACAAGTAAAGTTAAATGCAAAATTAAAGGTACACTGATAAACATCACTATTGTGCAACGTAATTGATTGAATACACACTGGAAATACCCTACACTTGCAAAAAAAAGAAAAAAAAACTGACATCCCAGTCAATATCACGTAATCAGTCCAGTCACTGATAATCTGTTCATTTTATGTAAAACTTTCATTTTGAGTGTAGCTGAAGCTCTATTTCGGTCTGGACAGGGGGGAAGAAAGCGGGGAAAAGTTTGTCATTAGAAACAGAAACAGGCATTTCCCTCAACTGCGTCCCATCGGAGTGGGAGGGCGCTGAATGGGCGGTTTCTCTGGGTTTGTAAGACGCTGATGACAGGAGATAAGTGCAAAGGGATCTCCGCAGGAAGAAGGAGCGCAATCGAACCGCAGACTTCATCCTGTTTAACTGCGCTAAAGACGCGGTATGCAGGCAAGCAGCAAGCCTACAGAAAAACGGCAATCCGATCACAGCGTTTGTTTTAATACATTGCAGCACCGCAGTCTTTACTAAGAAAGCAGAAGAGTCTCCAGGTTAGTGACTGAAGGCTGTGCACAACAATGACGGCAGAGTTTGCGCAAGCCTCGGCACAGGCCCCTGCTCAAAATAACTCCACGTGTACGCCATCGGAAGAAGCCAGCGGACAGACATCAGCGATGGAGCCCACCTCCTCGGTGACTAAAAATAAAAAGACCAACGCCGGAATCCGCCGGTCCGAGAAGCCTCCCTATTCCTACATAGCTCTTATAGTCATGGCTATCCAGAGCTCACCCAGCAAGCGCCTGACGCTCAGTGAGATTTACCAGTTCCTCCAAAACCGATTTCCTTTCTTCAGGGGCTCCTACCAAGGATGGAAGAACTCCGTGCGCCACAACCTATCCCTCAACGAATGCTTCATCAAGCTGCCCAAGGGTCTCGGCAGACCGGGGAAGGGGCACTACTGGACTATGGACCCCGCAAGCGAGTTCATGTTTGAAGAAGGGTCGTTTCGCAGGAGACCGAGGGGATTCCGGAGAAAATGCCAGGCGCTGAAGCCCGTGTACAGCATGATGAACGGGCTGGGATTCAACCATTTACCGGAGTCCTATAACATCCAGGGAACAGGAGGATCCCTGACCTGTCCTGCCAGCGGTTTCTCCCTGGATAGCGGGATTGGCATGATGAACGGGCACTTAAACACCATGGAAGGGATGGGTTTGGCAGGGCACTCTGCGTCTCACATGTCACCCAGCAGTGGGCATTCATATGTGGGGAGTTGTACAGGATCTGACGGGGGCGAGTATCCGCATCATGACAATCCAGCCTCGCCGTTGCTTCCAGGCGGGGGAGTAATTGAGTCTCACCTTAGCTACTCCGGCGCAGCCTCCAGCTGGGCAAACGGCTCCTCTTACATCAAGCAAGCGCCGCTGGCACCCTGCAACGCGGGAGTAAATGCGCTACAGCCGGCCTTGGGAGCGCATCCCCTGGACGGTGGTTATCTGCACCAGAATGGCCACGACCTAGAAGGTATAAAACCTGTCGTTACATTCTCTACAGTCTGCAAATTATTCTAAAAAAATCACACTATTAACATTCATTTTCAAAGAAATTAGGTCTATATCATCATTATTCTGAGGTTTAGTTGAACTCCGCTGAAAGTTAACGTGACTTATTGAAACAGTAATTGTATAGCATTGTGTTACTTTAGTGCCATTTTTTGGAGGTATTGTAAAAAAGCGAGCCTTGACGTTTGATTATAAAGCATAGCAACGTCTGTATATGTGACGAAATGCATCGAGCATAAAACAAGTTTTCTTTTTAATATATTAGAAAATGTATTTAACCACGAACGATGAGAATACGATGTACCTGCTTTTGCTTCCTGTCCTATTTTAACTCACAGCGGGTAACCCGGGGTATGTGTTTATTATACATCCCTGGAGCTATTTGCGGAAACATACGGAAGCAACGGAAGCATCTCGCTGGGAGTTGTGTTCGCTCTCCAGTGGCCTGGTGGTCCGGATCGGGCAGTGAGGCGGACCTGAGGCGCCGCATCTCGGGGGATTTGCGTGCAGTCGATCCGCTGTCTCCGAAACAGCCCAGTCCACATAATTCCCTTAATTATCCACAAAAAAATACAGCCGAGCTTATGGGACTGATTAGAATAACACTTTTTTTGCAATATGATAAGTTTTGCAGTACAAAAAATGTTTCGGCGTAATGTGAAATTATTGGTGTTCATTTTCGGGTTGAGCACCTCCAGAAGTAATCAGGTTTTCGTAGGTTTTGCTCAACAGTTTAACATTTTCTGCATCCCCATATGCCATAAGCACGAGATATTTAATGAAAGGCAAATGTCCAGTTTTTTATGTATATGCATGTATATACATTTTTTATGTTTATGTTCACTATATATTTAGTTTAAAATGTATTATCAAAAGAATGTGTAACCTTTTTTATTACGGCAGGACTATCTAAATATTTTTCTCATTAAGCATATTATTCAAACGCGATATTATAACAAAGCATAGGCCTATTAATAAATATAATTTGTCGATTTCATCTGAAATATTATCTGACAATTGACTGGAAAATAATTTCAGTTTTATTATTTTCCAACTGCGTTGCATTTGGGAAAGGATGCATAACATAACGTTAGGTGTCTGTTTATCAAAGCTCTGTTGAATTTCGTCACTTTCAATGACTGTAAACTTATTTTGCCAGGAATCGCACGCTACCATCCCCAGTCTCCTGCCATGTGTGACAGGAAGGAATTCGTCTTCCCCTTCAACGCGATACCATCGGCTGCCATGCACTCTGCAGTTGGCGGCCCTTATTATCAACATCAAGGCGCATATCAAGACATAAAGCCCTGCATTATGTGACATGGACCAGTCACGCCTTCATTTCGCTAGCTGCTGGAGAAAACAAAAGAAATCGACGAAAAATGCTGCCAAGTCACCATGGCGGATTTATTACACGAAAACGGCATCACATATTTGACACCGCTTTACCTGTTTTGTTGGTTCGCTCAGTAAGTAGCTCAAAGCTACAGCGTATAAGCATCTCCTGCTGGATGCGACGTGTCCCCGTGGATCTTGAAGAATGAAATGACTTCGGACCTAAGTTGGACGCAATTTTATCAATCATAGAAGATGTAAGGCACTTTGAACTGACGACCGATTATTTATTATGCTTTTCTAATGTAAATTTAAAATATATCTTTATGGGCAACATTTGCCATGATTGTTTTCGCCTGAAACACTAAAGATGTGTGCCTACATAGAGCTGCAGTTTCTTAATATGTATATGTAAATTATTCAGACGTGCAAAAAAATATACATATGCATTTTTACTTTTTCAGTATACGTGATATCTTGAAGGAAGTTTATTTACGGTCTTTGTATAAAGAAAATGCACTGGCATGCAGTAAAATTATAGGGTATCGCCATTATTTGTATATACAATACATATAAAATATTTTCTCAAATTATGGTTTGTCCGATTCTTACGGAACATTTCTCTAACAGCACTTAACGATGATATCTAAACATCATCCCGTAAAAAATACGTTTCTAAAGTAATCACTGGAGAACAGAATTAACCGAAAAAGAACTTTTGGAAATTTAGTCAAGATTATCGCTAATTCTGCCCCTAGCTGCTAGTCAGCTGAAACTAGAGTTTTTATTTTCGTCTGCAGTTTAAACTCGCGTATACAGTTTTATCACATATAAACGCAAAATTCTCTAGCCCATGGCACAAATCAGATCTTATTTGTCCTATGTGAAACTTACTTACACAACGACGATGACACGATATTTGTAAAATCATATTTACAGGTTTGCGAGAGAAATTAATAAAACAGAAATGATCATTTACTACATTCACACACTATGATAATTTTTTTCCCCCATTTTGAAGTGCTGTTTTGTTTTTCCCAAATACACAAGTACGGCCTTTCTCCTGATTATTTTAATAAAATTATTATATTGGGTATAGGTCAGATCATTGGTTGATTGGTAGCCATCATTTTGTTTTATGAAGCACTTTTTTTAAAATTAGGCACCTCCAGCAGAGCTATAGGGACCCCGTACAGCTGCCGCAGTTAGAAACACCGAACAATTCGATTATAACTTTGTTTTGTTTAGTAAAAAGGAAAAAAAAACAATAGAGGACAATGATTTTGTGATTATTTGGTGCTGAATGCCAGACAGCCTACGTGTGACGTATTATTGAATTTTGAGTGTCGCTGCATTTTGTGAAATTTCGGCGGACTCGCGGACCCCAACTAGAAGACCATTGCTGTACTGGTTGGAAGATAGATGGATATTATTATTAGATTAAAGTTCTGACTTTAGAGCTTTAAACCTTACACTTTATCCCTTCTCTAGCGTTGTGGGAAGGAAACGTTCCGGCAATTGTAGCATCTGATCCATCAAGCTAATAAATTTTCGTAATAAATATCAGTCCTGCTCAGATTCACTAGTGCTAAAATATAACCAGACGATAAAGAATCGGAAAATATTTTAAAAGTCTGGAAAAGGTCAATCTTGGTGTATCATTAAATATGAAATAAGCATCACTCACGTTTCAGAAAATGAAAAAAAAAACTATATGCGTATATGTGTCTAATTTGCAAATCTCAACTAAAGAATTTAATCTCTTTAGGTTTATAGTCATGTCTCCCTAACATTAAGCATAAACACACACACTGACAGTAATCTATGTTGTCCTGTCATATAACTAATAATGACCAATTTCTTATCAAGCGTTTTTGCTGGTACAGTATGAGTCGGTAGATGAGAGCGCCCTCTTTCTGCGCAGCTGGACTATATGGATCCTCAGCTGGTCTGATGGCTGGGATCCCTAACTATTATGCATTAAGCCTATTATTAGTACAATAGCCGCAGCATTTCCCAGTATCGAGCTATCAGCTGTAAAGCTATTAAAACATCATACAACCATATATTATATTATTATAATGCGTGATTATACTTATCCTAACTGACGTGGCACGATTCACTTGTGCCTTTTGTCTTAGACAAAGTGAAATTCGCTGGCAAGTTGGCGCCCCCTCATTGGCGGCTGTCTACGTCACCTACAGGACTGACTGACTCTGATGTCATCCTGTTCTAAAATGTCTCCGCACATGTGAAACTGAATATACAACATGTACAAAGTGCATTTATAACTGGTGGGACACTGTACCCATAAAGCATAGGGGAAAGCTTAATGTTTGGCGGGGGAGGCACACAACATAACAATTTAAATGATTGGGGGGGTGGGGGTTAAGACAAATTAAATATTGGGGGGTACACCCCCTCCCCCCAAACAGTTCCTACACCCCTAATAGGTGCTTTTAATTGGATGGTCACTGGTTCGAATCCCAGAGTTTCACTGTTGGGTCACTGAGCCCCTAATCTCCAGTTGCTCCAAGGACTCTTGCCTTCACTGCATCCCCACACTGACCCAAGCAGTCTTCTGCGCATATGAAGCCCTTCATAGAGGGACCCTGATTCC
>JAODJX010000020.1:7337661-7348826 GCA_026776945.1 Isichthys henryi
TTGTTCCCTGCCTCGTGCCCATTGCTTCCGGGATAGGCTCCGGACCCCCCGCAACCCAGTAGGATAAGCAGTTTGGACAATGGATGGATGGATGGATTGCACAATTGGTTAAAAATTAAATGACTTTCTACTACAGCAGTGTATAAATGTAGCTTGAAATGAGAGAAGGAATTTGAAACAGAGAGTCAGATGAGATCACCATTTTTAATTTCACATTATGGTGTAATTTCAGGGATGTTATTCAAGGCAGCAGTGATAAACCTGCAGAGGGTCAGAGGGGCGCTACAGCAAGGTCATTTAAGGAGGTGCATGAATGAGGCAAAAGTACTGGGTCAAAACCACGCGATGAATATCGGTTTCAGTTCTGTGGCTGACGTAGTGTCCCGTTACCAACGCACTGCTGTCAGTACGTCCTACCTGCTGAAGATGTGATATTTATAGCTCCCATATAGGTCACTTAGATGTGGATGCGGCACCACCCCCCTCCCCCCAACAGTATTTTTATCCATCTTCAGAACCCCCCTTGCAAAGTCATTGTAAGATGGTAGATTTAACAGTAATATGAGTAAATCTATGAATCCTTCCAAAGCAGCAGCAAAAGGCAATAAAGTAGATGAAACAGAAGCTCTGGCCAAAATGCAAGGACTAAGAGGTTCTACAACCCAGAGATTTTTATTACTCTGTGTTTTGTGTATCTGAACCAAATCTTTAGCAATAATAAGTGAGGCAAAGGGAGCCAAGTGGAAGGAGAGCAGAGCGCTAAATGGAGGCTGGGTTGGCTGGGGAGGAGTTTGCCCATAACTCTCCTCAAATCAGCAGGGGCTTCTGAGGTGGAGCCTCTGACTCCTCTTCCTCATCTTCATACATCTCCCCTTCATCGTCGGCCGTAGCGTCCTGATACTGCTGGTACTCGGACACCAGGTCGTTCATGTTGCTCTCAGCCTCGGTGAACTCCATCTCGTCCATGCCCTCGCCGGTGTACCAGTGCAGGAAGGCCTTGCGCCGGAACATGGCGGTGAACTGCTCGGAGATGCGCTTGAAGAGCTCCTGGATGGCCGTGCTGTTGCCGATGAAGGTGGATGACATCTTGAGGCCGCGGGGCGGGATGTCGCAGACGGCCACCTTGACGTTGTTGGGGATCCACTCCACAAAGTAGCTGCTGTTCTTGCTCTGGATGGCCAGCATCTGCTCGTCCACCTCCTTCATGGACATGCGGCCACGGAAGACGGTGGCCACTGTGAGGTAGCGCCCGTGCCGTGGATCACAAGCCGCCATCATGTTCTTGGCGTCAAACATCTGTTGGGTGAGCTCAGGCACGGTGAGGGCGCGGTACTGCTGGCTGCCCCGGGCCGTCAGTGGGGCAAAGCCAGGCATGAAGAAGTGCAGGCGTGGGAAGGGTACCATGTTGACAGCCAGCTTGCGGAGGTCAGCGTTGAGCTGGCCGGGGAACCGCAGGGAGGTGGTGACGCCACTCATGGTGGCCGACACCAGATGGTTGAGGTCCCCGTAGGTGGGCGTGGCCAGCTTCAGGGTGCGGAAGCAGATGTCGTAGAGAGCCTCATTGTCAATGCAGTACGTCTCGTCCGTGTTTTCCACCAGCTGGTGGATGGACAGCGTGGCGTTGTAAGGTTCCACTACGGTGTCGGACACCTTGGGGGAGGGAACCACGCTGAAGGTGTTCATGATGCGGTCGGGGTACTCCTCACGCACTTTGCTGATCAGCAGCGTGCCCATGCCAGAGCCGGTGCCCCCGCCCAGCGAGTGCGTCATCTGGAAGCCCTGTAGGCAGTCACAGTTCTCACACTCCTTCCTCATGACATCCAGCACAGAGTCGACTAGCTCCGCCCCCTCAGTGTAATGACCCTTGGCCCAGTTGTTCCCGGCTCCACTCTGACCTGCACAAGAACAGCAACAAAGACACTTATATCTCATAAGACGCAGTCACAGCCATGTAACCAATGAATCAGCAGTATAAATAGTAAAGAGTAAATGTATGTATAATGCTAAGTAACCATGTGACCCCTAATGTGATGTAGTATAATGTAAATTTAGTATAATAATAAATTCAAGGCACCAGCAATAATGTCCCCAGTATAACATAACTGCAGGGTTAGCTGGAGTTCATAATAAAAGTCATACCTTAAACACACCTTCTCCAAACTTCACCTTTCATTCACACCACCATTGTGTACCTATTCTCTCCAATCGGTAAAGTAAAAAGCACGACTGAGGCTGTGTGTAACACAAGACCTTTAAAAATAGGACATATCCTGCAGTAATTATGTACTGTCGTAGGTAAAGTAGTTCCTGTTCTGGCATTAAAATACATTCAGGCATTAAGATGAGCATCTGCACTAGATGATCTTCAATAACACCCAATGGGATTTCCTCAAGCAACATGCAGGGAACTGACTGGCCAATGACAGAGGCCCTTTTAACAAGGCCAATCCATCAGCGTGTGCACAGCGACAGAGCTCTGTGACATTAGCAGCCCACGGCGTTGCAGATGTGACCTTCACAGAGGGGAGTGCACACTCAGCATTTAACATCTACATGACAGTGCAGATCAGCTCAGACAATGCAGTTGCTCAGGGAAGCTACATTCTGAAATAAGTCAATGTAACCAGAGACATAGAGTAAACTGTGGCACTTTTAATAACCTCTTACACTGACACAAAGAACATCTGCTAGAATATTTTCCTGTATTCGTCATACAAATAATCTGGTAGAACTTTACATTAACTGCACCTTCAGAATGCATTTATTATGCATTCGTAGAAGATTCATAAACAGCATGTAAGTATACCTACCTAATATACTTCAACACCATAACTACACATGAACAAACATTATATGATGACAATAAACATTATAATTGTATAATCACATAATGTTTGTTATGAATGTATATCAAAACTGTTAAGGTATGTTAGGATGTTAAAGTTTTCTTACATGCTGCTTATGAATGTTCTATGAATGCATTATGAAGGTGCAGCTAATGTAAAGTGTTACTCATAATTGGTTGTTACAAGGATACAGGGCCTAATGACTGGTGTGTTTTATCCTTTGTTCAGGGTTTCGAAAACCTTCTCCACAGATCATCATAAGGTCTTATGGAAAACACATGAAGCAGAAGATTTCACTGACCGAAGATGAAGTTATCTGGTCTGAAGAGGTGGCCAAAGGCACCACACCGTACCGAGTCCATGGTGCCAGGCTCTAGGTCCACCAGGATGGCTCGAGGAACGTACTTGGAGGCTGAAGAAAGACCGGCTTCCTCTCAGTGGCTCGTAAACACATCATTGCTACAGTACAATGCCAGCAGGTTTTAAATGCAATAAGGTGGCCATTAATTAGGTTTGGAAAGAAGTAGCTATTAACTAGGAACAGTAGATTCATAACCAGTCCTTGTACTATAGGTCTAATAATAATGTTTATTATCATACTTACTCGTATGTCATAATAATTAATTATCTCATTTGGACTTACATGAGGCCTCATTATAATAGACACTAATCCTTTCCAGTTGCAGGTCAGAGTCTCCAACATAGTTTCCGGTGGGGTCAATGCCATGCTCATCACTGATCACCTCCCAAAACTGCAAGGCAAACAGAGGAAGCAAGCAGCTTTGCTACATCCTGCAAAATATGCACCAGCAGAGCATCTCCCTATAAATAGGAGTTACTTTGCGAGTATTGGAGCTGCCAGTTATCATGTGAGAAAGACTGAAAGAGTCAGAGTGAATGACAGGGAACTGAAAGCCAGTAGATTGTGTGGGGTGGGGGTAGGGGGCCTGATCTTCAATGACAGAAAAGTAAAGTGGGAAATTCAACAACCATGTAAATAGTAACAGCAAAAGATGTCTGGATATCAAGTGTCACATAGGGAGATCCACAGTGGCAGAACAGGTCATGTAAATGTCGAGATGAGTACTGTCAGGACATTAAAGGTCTAGACAGAGATCAGCAGCTTCAGGGCATAAAGAGTCTACAGAGAGATCAGCATTTTCAGAACATAAAGGGCCTACAGAGAGAGATCAACAGCTTCAGGACATAAAGAGTCCACAGAGAGACCAGCAGCTACAGACATAAAGAGTTTACAGAGAGATCAGCACTGTCTGGACATCAAGAGTCTACAGAGAGATCAGCACTGTCAGGACATCCAGAGTCTACAAAGAGATCAACAGCTTCACGACATCCAGAGTATACAGAGAGATCAGTAACTTTAGGACATCTAGAGTCAACAGAGAGATTAGCAGTTTCAGGACATCAAGAACCTATAGAGAGCTTCATGATATCAATAATCAACTGAGAGATCAGCACCATCAAGACTTCAAGAGACATCAGCAGTTTCTGGACACCTAGAGCATACAGAGAGATCAGCAGTTTTAAGACATCAAGAGTCTACAGAGAGATGAGCAACTTCAGGACATCACATGTAAACCTAGAGTAGAGTTACTGACAATACCTGCAGTCTATATGGGATGGAGTCATTCCACTTCTATTTCTGTTTCCAGGGACAGCTGGTAAACAAGCAGGGCAGTGGGTCCCAAGGACCAAGTTTGAGAACCGCTGCACTAGAAGCACTAGCTTTCTCCCAGGCTTCAAAAATGGATACAGATTAGTGTCTCTGAATTTCCCTGACTGTGCACGAGATTGTGCTCTGTCATGAACTTGCATCCCTTCCACGCTGTACCTGCCTTTGCCCTGCACCACCTGGGATGGGTTCCAGGCTCCCTATAACCCTGATCTGGATAAATGGTTAAGGAGGATGGATGGGTGCAAGAAAACACCACTGAATCTCCATTTCCACTCAGCCTATACAGGTATAGTACATACATACTGAAAATGCCATCCCATCATCCTCAGATCAAGGAGTTTTCCCAAACGCTGGCAATCTGCTTCCCCAGCCGCAAAACTGGTGCGTAATAATGTTCACTGCTCAGTCAAGATGTCCTGAACATGAAGACAAACCCAAGTATAACACATTTAATAAAGATGACATTACATAACACAGAAAACATCCTCAAAGCATGGCACAAGGAATATTTTTATACTTATTTTAATTATATTATTTTGTAATAAACCTCCACTGAAACAGCACCACCCTTGTAAAATTACCAAATAAAAGGTTGAACAGCCCAACAAAGAATGTATCTTAAGTGACACATCAAACAGAGGATGTCACAGAGTTTTATGGTCTGGAAGACAATCTGGCACCCTCTGATGTAGCCTACACCTAAGAATAGACTACAGCACCCGCACACTTCACACTTCCGGTTTAGAAGTGTTAAGTGTCTTTCGTATATATTTACTCATACTTTATGTTAATTATCTTGCAGTCCTGGTTTCCCGTCATTCCTTCAGTCGAGCCGCACCAACTCCTTGACAGCACGTTAATGTTTGCAATGTGCTAGTTGTCGCACTTTTACGTCACTTTGGACAAATATGCCTGCTAAATAAATGTACGTACATATATTAATCAGGTATGACCTTTACAGTGTAAATGTTATTATCTGGCTTGCCAGTGCCCGTCATTGCTCTGGTTTGAGCAGAACGACAGGGGGAGTTGCCGGTAACATAATCTGAGCAGATTTTTTTTTTTTTTTACAATAACAAAGTAACGATGATACTGAAAATTAGGACATACGCATAAAAAATAAGTGACGTAATACACTATCAAAATTTGTCGATAACAGTCTCCAGAATTGTACATGTTGGATACTTCAACGTCTCCATTAGTGCAAACGTATACACCGCCGGGGATGAAAGCCAACTTTGATGAGCCAAGTATTCATTCATTTCCATGTGAGATCGGTACCCGAGCGCGTAACGATCCCGGGCAGTGCGCACTGCGGATTGGGGTGCGGCGATGCAGTCGGGGGGAGGGGGGTGCGATGATATCCTGCTGAAAAATTCTGCTATGTGAGACTCCACACAGTGTTCAAGACATGATCTAACGGAATAACCGAGTAGCGACGCAGGAGGACGGCGCTCTGCCCCCCCGCAAGAAGGACCCTGACAAACTGTTGCGCTTTCGGACACTGTGCCGATCATGTCTCACCATAACTCTCCCGGTCATGTCTCACTTGCTCATGATTTACTCGCTCCTGTCCTTCCATATAGCAATACCGAACACAGTCCGCTGCTGCGTCATAATTTCATTCCCTGCCGCTTTCTCCAACTTCATGTTCCAAATATTCAAATCAATTCAATATATTTTGTACAGCGCATTTTCACAACAGTACCTTACATACGCGCCTCATTGCCCTTGAAAATCACTTCACGTGATGTAAAACACTCTTTCAACACCCTATTATGTGGAATAAGAAGACTAAAAGATAAAAACAGATAGCAGACTTTGTTAAAACATATAATAACAGAAAGGGATTTACATGATCTGGCTGGCAATTCGCATTAAGGATTGATTGCTATTCATTTGTTAGGCATTTTACCTTAGCGCCGATCTGATTGCCACATTGGCCGGCCTGAATATGAACGATTTCCCGCATCGTCCTCTGGGTCCTCGGCGTGTCCTGCGAAGCGGCACAGCTGGGTTTGTTGATACAGGGCGACGCGGGGTTTTATACGCAGCTGAGGCGGCTCTACTTCACTGCACAGCCGGTGCCCAGGGCATCGCAGCACCGCTGACCAATCAGGAGGCGCAGCAGCAGCAGCATCAGGACCGGGCAGAGAAAGCTGCCCTTTCTAAACCATCCACAGCTGACAGCTATGATAAATGGCCGATCTGACATCTACGTTTGCAATCTTTTCAATAAATATTATAGCTACACAGTACAGGCGGTGGGGGGTTAATTTACTGTTCAGACAGTTAGTTCATTTTATAGTAAGGTCACATATTTGAGGACGACGCGGTTTACTTTTATTTTATATGCAAAAAGCCTTGTGTCATGACACAATAGTCCCATAATCATCATCTAAATTATTTGCTTTTGTGCTGCAACAGCCATTCTGTTGCATTATAGACAAAATATGTAATATAACACATTGGGCTTTTGCTAACTGCAAAACACTTTAAAACACTTTACACCCATTTGCAACAAACAGCATTCATTGTAGTACAGCGCTGGTTCCGAAACCAAGAGCTCAACAAAAAAGGCAACTTGAGACAAATTACCCTCCTGCTTTAAACTCATTTCAACTAGGCTGTACAAACCCGGAGAGAAAATGCTCCCAAAGCCTTCAGCAAGCTAATACAGTAAAATCCCGTTATGATGGACTCTCGTATAACGGAATATCGTCTATAACGGACGAGTTCCGCTGGTCCGGGCCGTGCGCCTTTAAGAACATGCAGAAAAAGCATCGGATATAGCGGACTGGCATATAACGGAATTTCGCTTATATTGGACAAACAATTTGCTCCCCAGAACCACTTTTAGCTGTAATTTTGTTCGGCTATAACGGACATGCAGGCTCCGCTTAACAAGGCGCGTGGCGTGCCGGTGATATCCAGCACAGATACGGAGTCGGGATTATTAATAGTCAGGTAAAGATAGATTACTACATGTACAATATAATAATCTATACCACAAGTGTGTCTGCTGGGGTGTGGCATTAGTAAATGGTGTCCTGTAGTTGTGTTCTGGGCATACAGCAACTCCAGACATAACGGACTTTATATAATTGCCAGTTCCCTCGAAGTCCGTTGTAACGGGATTTTACTGTAGGAGGTCCTGCTATTAGCTAATTGGTGGCCCTTCATTCTTTTAATCAGAATGGCCAGATTGTTATAAAGAACTCAACATTTAACCCAAACATCTGAGCTATGAGACCTTTTCAGGGGATAGAGTAGATTCTGGTATTTCTGGAACATTCCTCTGGCCCCGGCATTGATCTGCTTGATTGGCACCAGACTGGGAAAGTGCTGTGACAGTAGCAGGATGACGTCAGGAGGAAGGTGCTGATTGGTGAGGGATGTTACCCAGAGGACAGCTGGACTGGCTATTTAAATCTGTTCCCAAATGGATCATCCCATCTCTGGCTCAAAATGGCTAATAAAAATATGTAACTAATAGTGTCTCTGTTAATGAAATAGTCATGGGGCAAAAAGCCTTCCAGGAAGAAGCTCGTTAGTACATAAAATGCCAGGATGTGGTGCTGGACTGTGGCACCACCCTGATGAGTATCGCAGAAGCTGAGTGGTCCGCAGTGAGCCTCCATCCTGCAAAGCACAAGGCTTTATTTACATACTGAAAGAACATGCAAAACCCATATGTAAGGACTGGGCTCACAACCTTGCTCGTTTCAATCCCTAACAAGTACAATTCACATCATAAAGGAAATATCTCCCTCTAGTGGTGATTTTGTCATAATTACAGTTCTGATTATACTCACCTTGGCCAGATCAGCAAGACCTATTGATCATATCATACCTATTGATCAGTTGACTATAAAGAGAAATGTTAGCATGACTCAGATACATATCATACATATCTCCTTAACAATTTCAACTGATTGAAAACCTTTTGCTATGTTTAAAACTTAATCATAAAGCCAACTTTAGGGAATATTTTAATCTGTATATTTATATAAACACTTTCTGAATATTTTATTTTATTGTGAAAACAATGCAGGTCATACTATCCAGCTGCAATAAGAAATCCTAACATTAAAGTTTTCTCAATGTTATTTATATGAATTAATTTTGGAGTAGTTGCACATCGGATGGTCTTAATTGAATCAATCAACATAAATTATTGAAGTAAATGCAATATAATATGATATAGCTGAAGTACCTGCCGTGACTAGGCCTTGAAATTATGACAAACTGCATTTGATATTAAATCCTCCCTGACCTCTACAAAAACATTTCAGACTCACCTTCTACCAATCAGTTGAGCATAGTCACAATCACAGTCATAGTCCCAGTCCCAGTCCCAGTCCCAGTCACAGTCACAGTCACAGATTATTCAGCTGGTTGGTTGAAACAAAATCCTGGTCTGGAACCTGACCTTTCCACCTCTGCACTTTAGTCATGTACCATAAAGGGCCAGAACACACGCCATCGGTGCCTGTCATACTTCACATGTTTAGTGTAGCCATGATTGGGTCATTTTTGGGCCAGGTTTTGCACCCAGCTTCTGCAATGTGTTACATGTGCATAAGGGATGTCTTCCAGTTCACAGGTTCTTGTAGAGCAGAGGATGAACTGGCTCATTGTACATACAGCAACATGCAGACAGTCTTCTAATGCTGAAGAACCTGGTTACTTGCATCAATGTAAATGTCCTCATTTGTTTCCGTTTTCCCTCATTGACTTTGCTTCTGGTTCTACTACAAATGTGTCCTTGAAGTAAAGGAGAAGTAGTTATGTATTAAAAGGTTCATATGGATTTCTTTCACACTTTCACAAATATCATCAAAATACCATAGTTTTATTCTGCATGTTCTGGTTACTAATTATTGTTTGATTA
Source organism: Isichthys henryi (assembly GCA_026776945.1). NCBI lineage: Eukaryota > Metazoa > Chordata > Actinopteri > Osteoglossiformes > Mormyridae > Isichthys > Isichthys henryi. The sequence goes on from JAODJX010000020.1 coordinate 7,347,095, forward strand.
GACCTTGGTGATGTTCCGTGACACCAGGTTGCACCTTAGCCAATCAGAGTGAACATTCTCAATCACCCAGCCTATCACAATGTAGCTTTTATTCCATGGCATTTAACCACTCAACCCCATCATCATGACAAACACTTCAACAGGAACACAAAGACGCTGCCACTTGCATATAGTTCACCTGAACCGGTGCTCTCCGGAGCTCTACTTGTCACCAGCATCCTCTTCAGTTGGAGGTTTCATGGCAGGGAGGACGAATCTTCAGGACCTTCAGGATTAACCTACTTATACTTATGACCAGATCAGCAAGACCAGTACAGTAAAAAAACAGTAAAAAAAAAATCTGACATTTTGGTATCATTGGGGGTACATTAATGTTGCTTGTATATTGGGGATATTATGGAGTCCATTTCTTTACATTAAATTACACTAAAAGGAACATTTACCTACAGCTAGGGTGGAACTGGTAGACCCCTAAGAGTAAAGCCCCAGTGACCAGCAAAGATACCAAATGATACAACCACTTATACGTTTGTGGGTCTCATGGAAAGCAAGACAGGGTGAGTGAAAAACATTCCAACGTACCTGTACTTGGGCAAACGGAAAACAACAGATTGTTTCATTTCCTTTTCGTTAAACCCAGAAGCCTGGTGCTGCAAAGCTGCACCTTCAGCAAAGTTGAGCTTCTGTCTGACAGACTAGCATGTCCACAAATGTAACACCTGTCTGCACAGCAGCCAGATATTTCAGGGGCAGCTGAGAGGTGCAAGTGCCCAGCATATCTGCCCAGCGCCTCACATGCACGGTATCATTTCATCTCGTCTAGTTACAGCTTCGCCTCTCGCTCTGACTGTACCCATGTCTGCACATGCAAGTGGGGAATGGAGCCGGTGGTGGGGGAAAAGTGTCAATACCAGAATTCCTCTTACCATGAAGAGTTAGTCTAGCATTCAGATGGATTTCAGCTTTTAACATCCCGGCAGACAGAGCAGCTCTGGTTCAGTACCTTCACAGAAAGGCTCAGCAGTTGGAACTAGGGCTGTAACAACTAATCGATAAAATAGATAATCATCGATAATGAAATTCATTGTCAACGAATGCCATTATCGAGTAGTTGGGCTGCTCATGTTACTGAGGAGCGTGACCACAAGATGCACAAATACACAAAGGTACACACAGATACACAGCCGCTCGCAATGGAGGTTACAGAAGCGTCTGCAGGAAAAAGCGTGCGCCCCAAGTCCTCCAAGGTATGGGAGCAATTTACATTAAACGCCTCTAAGAAGACGGTAACCTGCACGCTATGCAAGACCGAGCTTTCATGGCATGGCACGAACACTTAAAAAGAAAACATGTTGGTGTTGCGGAAGGCGAAACATCAGCAGGGTAAGTAAAAACTGTATCTCTTCATCGTGTAAAAGTTGTATAGTTTAAGTGCTTTTGTTTAAACTGTTTGCTAACTTCGGGACAGTCGCGCTAGATCTTTTCACTTGCTACTCGCTAGCATCACATTGCGTAATCACCTCATGAGCAATAGTGATTAGTTAAATGGCGCTACTTTAGATTATCTTAAATTACACGGTGCGAATAACAGTAGAATATTACATTTAGTGATTGTTGTGGTTTTCGGCGAATGCAAATAACAGTACATTTGTGACTATTAGCTTTTTGCATTTCTACAGTTTTTTTACAGTCCACTACAAAGTTAACTTGTTAAGTAGCAAATCTGTTTTCA
>JAODJX010000020.1:7356684-7385267 GCA_026776945.1 Isichthys henryi
TACTGCCTCATACACACTGGCACACGCACTGTGGGGAGACGGGGCAGGGTACTGCCTCATACGCACTGGCACACGCAATGTGGGGAGACGGGGCAGGGTACTGCCTCATACACAGGCAATCGCACTGGGGAGTCAAGGCACACATTGCGGGAACGCAAGCTAGCTGCCAGGGCCACACTCACTGTGTACCGGGCCTTCCAGACCGGCATCTGGCAGGACAGGATGTTGAGGTATTTTCGTGGCTGTCTGTAATCCCAGAACTAAATGGACACACAAGAAAGTGGGAATGTCAATGCCAGACAGCCCAGCTGCTTGCGATTCTTGCGAGCCGGCGACAGCCTCTCACCCGGACAGAGTTGTCCTGGCTGGAGGTGGCCAAGACATACTCGCTGTCAGGATGCCAGTCCAGTCCATGGATCTTGGAGAGGTGAGCAGCAACATACTCCACAGCCGTGTTGGGTTTCTGCTGGGCGAATGGGGGGGGTTGCGTTAGAGCCGGCACAGCCCAATGTTGAGGTCCCCTTCCCAAAGGCCCACGTTACCCTTTTGTCCCAGATTCGGACATCGCCGTCATGACTGGAGGCCAGGCAGAAGGGGTTCCGCTTATTCCACTTCACCTGGGAAGCCCCCGCTGCAGACAAGATGTGGGGAAGCGGATCAAGGCACAAGCAGGGCCCAAACATGCAGGCAGAAGCAAATGACCACCCACGAGACAGACAGACCCATGACAGACAGACAGACAGACAGACAGAACGAATGCGCTCACCTACAGCAGAAAGAGCTACCGTAGGCTTTCGGGTATCTCTGTAAAAAGTAACGAGAAATTACTTATAAAATTATTATGCTCCTCATAATGTGAACAGGGTTTCCAATTGTCCTGGAAAGCTTGGAAAATAGTCAACAAATTTTCCAGTAATACAAAACAAATGGAAATTGAGAGAAAAAGCAAAATGTCCTGGAAAAACTTGCAGTGTACTGGAAAAATAATTCAGCAAATGAGTAATATTGCAATATGAAGTTTTGATGAAACCCTGGTGAAGTGGAAGTTCAGGCTTGAATAGACCACAAATATCCTAGTAGCACCAGCAGGAGTGCATCTCAGTTCCGGCAGGATAGCACCTTTTCAGCAGGCGTAGTGCATCTCGGTAACCACAGGAGTGCGCCTCGTTTGCACGTCCTGTCAAATGCAGCTTTGTCATAAAACACTTTGTTTTCTTCTTCAGCAGTTGATGATGCACAGATCTGGAATAATGTTTTGTTCTCGGAGAGGCCATAATACGGACCTGCCATGAGTCATTCTCAGCACTGTATCCAGCTTACCCCTAAATTCCTGCTCTGTATATTCCACCCCATGTTTCAAAAATGATTCTCTAGTTGCAGAGAAGAAAATCCACGTGTATGCTAGATGCCCTAAAGGCTGCGATTCAAAGATGTTATGGATAGCAGGTGTTCTCCAGAAAATCTTGACATCTTCCTTACTTCAGCAGCACACCAAGGGGCCCCCTCGTCCAGATCTCAATCATTACTCGTTCTGATGAGTACCCAAAGAGTTTCTTGCATGCAGTTTGAAATGTTGTCACCACTATGGCCAACAGCCACTAGGGCAGATCTACATCACTACTGCCCCACAGTGGTGGCAGTTCACATGGCATCTCTGCCATGAGCTCACTACTATGGGTGACTCTGACAGGAGATCTCACTGTACCCACTGTATGAGAAACCAATTGAAACTGCCCACTGACTGCTAAAAAAACTGCATTTTGGAGTGTCATTTCCAACATATAAGCACAATTTATATATATAAAAACTTTTACATTGTTCCAGTTTTGCGGACTATAGTTAATCATCATTATATTGCATAATAAATCAAACTTCAGCCTTACCTGATGTCCCAGATATAGATAAAGGCATCCACAGAGCTGGTAACAAGAAACTCTGGATCAAAGCAGGACCAGTCAAGGTCACTGTCAAAAGCCAGGAAAAAAGAAGTAAAAGGATTAGGGAGTGTCCCCCAGCCTTCAACACCCAGTTACGTATTATAAGGGTTCTAATGAAATCTAATAAAAAGAGGCAGGCAGGCACGGGACAGTCTAATATAGAGGCAGGCAGGCACGGGACAGTCTAATAAAGAGAGGCAGGCAGGCACGGGACAGTCTAATATAGAGGCAGGCAGGCACGGGACAGCCTAATAAAAACAGTTGGCATTCCATGCCAAGTCACCCAGGTCCCAGCTTAGTAGTAAAGTGACAGTATGGTCCTCTATGTCTATGTTGTAACATGCCGTAAATCCTTGGACTATATACTGCGCTGTTTTGCGGTGGAATTCTGTATTGGGCACCAGCAAACGTTGTAAGATTAGCCAAAGAAGAGTCGCTGGCCTCGCCCAAATCTTCACCCTGACAGCATCCAATATCATTGGTTCTGGGACCTACAAAAGGACCACAGATGCCACTATCGCCTGCCTATTTTGCTGGTTCGCTCTCGCTATTGGTTTGTCCTTATTTCCGGTTTTATGCTCGTGTATGACTTCGGTTTGCTTCTGGTTTACCGATTCTCGTCTAATCCCTGGTTTTGATCTTTATTCTTGATAATTACCTTTCTGCGTATCGATCATTTTTGCCTTGACAACGATTACACCTAATCCCTGGTTTTGTGAGTGTGCATGTTTTATCATAGTAAGGTGTGACTGCCATTTTCTTTGTTTCGACTTACTTTAAACTTTTGTTTAGAGAGATAGAGTGAGTGATTGTCTTTTGTATCAGTTTTCTTTTGGTATATAGGTTAGCTTTGGTATGGTGCGACAGTTTGTTTATTTGTTGCGTTTGCCTGAGTCACTCTCAAAGTCTATTTAACTACTGTGGTGAATGACACCTTTGCAAACACTCTGTTTACACCCTTATTTCTATGTTCCTGTATCTGTTTTCCCCACATCCACACTTGTATTCTGTTACACCCCAATCCCCTAGACTGGGGTTCGTAACACTGTTGACTATGTAATATTTATGTTTTGGTTGAACTTCTGTGGCAACAAGCTCATGGCAGCTCATTCTTTAAAAAAAAAAAATAATAATAATTCTTGTCTTCAGATATACAATAATACGGGGAAAACATGAAAATGAAAACTGTCCGGATGCTCCGAAACTAGCAATAAAAAATTGTTACTGCATACATGTGGCCTAATACGTCATAAATGACAGGGAAAAAACAGTATGCTAGATAAAGCTGGGCAGTATGCTAAAGATTAAGTGAAAAGTTCTCAAACGGGCATCATTTTGAGTTTTCAGCCATTTTCAGAGCCGAGTAAAAGAAGTAGTACATACGACCCAGTTCATCTCAAAGCTGTACATAACATAAAATTCATAAGGCTGTAGCTTCAAAACCAATAGAGATACAAACCTATTATCTGGGATTTCAACATAAGTTTGTTATAGGAGAGCTTGTGAATTTTTTCAGGAGAATTCGGGAGGGTGACCTGGCAAATTTTTCTCAAACTGGGTGGGTTGATATGAAATGACTCAGAGGCAGAGAGGGAGCATAATGTAACGGCTAAAGGCAGAGACCGCCAAACGCACAGCAACACACACTCACATACAGAGCATCCACATCACTGGAAATCCTCCAGCAGTACAGCTGCTCTACCTGATGACACGCGTGTGACCCAGTAGAGAAGTGTGGATTTCCCCAGCACCGTCCTGCCACTTGTACAGATCGACACGCTGATTATTCTAGGGAAAAAAGCAGGAGAATGTGAGTAATAGAGGTTTGGTGCCATCCAATCATGGGGGATTTCTCCAGTACTAACCGAAGCAGCAAAGAGATGAGCCTCAGCTTCGTGCGGGTTCCACTGCACCGTCCCCAGATCCCACTTGCACTGCCTCGATATCTTCCTTAAGGGCTCGGAAGGGCTTTCCAGATTAAACACATACAGGAAGCGCCGTCTGGAAAACAGGCAAGTCCATGGGAAAAGGGAAAGCGGGAACAGTGTGTGGAGTCAATTCAGTGCCACACTAACAAAACTAAATCAAAGCCTTTTATATAGAAAGCAAAAGGCAGTTACAAACATTGCATAGATGTGCATAAGTGCAGATGGGTACCATAACTAGGTACATGTGACTCCTTGAATAAGCCTGATGGTCAGTGATATCGCGACAGCTGGTGAGAGTTGATTTTAGGGGCAGGGGATCTCACAGCATAGTGTAAATGACTGATCACTGTGCAAATGACAATAAACTCTCTAAAATCTCACCCTGACAGCACAGCATGGCGTCCCAGGCAGTCCACGGACATGGCAGTGGCCTGAAACACAACAAGAGAATAACAACATCGTATGTAATGGGGAAGAGTCACCTCCCAAATACAGGACCCACCAGCAACGCTCAATGCAATTAGTCTGGACCGTCAGGCATGTAGGAATATCAGGAAATATGAAAGAGCAGCAGACTTGACTCATACATGATATGTATTGTATGACATGACTCCCGCATTTCAAGTAAACACTTTCAAAACACCGCAGGAGGGAGTCACGGGGAGGACTGCGACCGACCAGCCGTTTATTCCAGCAGCCCCCTCGCATTAAAGTGAAGGTCTGACGGCGGCTGAAGCGCCGCCAGCTACCTGTGAGTCTCTTAACTCCACCACAGCATTCTCGCTACTCCAGCGCGCCGCCATGTTCAAGCCGGAGCCAGCGCAAAAGCGCTGTGACGCCAAAGACGTGTGCCGGTGAAATGACGTAAAAACCAAGCGCCGCGGTTGCGCGCTCCTGGCTGTACTGGGGCACCTGTGTGCGGTGGCGTACATTGACTTGAACATTTCTACTAGCTGTTGTTTATAAACTCAGACCGAGCCGTATAAAACTAACGCAATACTAAAAGTTTCATTTTGTTTTGTATGTTTGTAATGTGCTTCAGAAATAGAATGTATTATATGTATGTAACGCATCGAAGCGTAATGCAAGACATCAGATTGCACCCATGTTCAGGTCATTAGTCTTTATTTCAGAAATGGAGTCTTTATAATCTCTTAAAAAAAATCATAATACAGAATAATATCCAATTTACGAGAATTTCTTATGAAAGTCTGAAGTATTTGATCAAAAGCAGCTTGCCCATCTTTGTCGACTTAATGATTTGTGTAATATAATCATGGGCGTTTTTATGGCGATGCTATAGGAGCTTCACGGGAGGCTGCTGCTCAGCAGCGAGGCTTGATGCTTTCCTTGCTTCTGGGGTTGACGAGCCTCTTGAGTATGAAGAGCTGCAGGTATCCAGCCGTGATGATGACGGCACTCTGGGCGGCAGACCACCAGGTCACGTAGCTGGCGTTGGATAGGAGCAGGTAGTAGTCTGCCCCTTTGGCCATGCGCCCGAAGTTATAGTGCCGCCACATCTGCCATATGTTACCCTGTAGTTTTTTAGAACTACTCTAAAAAGAAAGAGTAATTTGCGGTTATTTTCAGTAAATAAACTAACATTTAACGGCAAGTAAAGATACTCATCCATAAACTTTCCAGTAATGAAGTAGGCAGTGCTTTAAACTGAATAGGCGAGTGTAGTGGAGAATAAATAACGAATTTAAATAGCCAAAATATGTCATGTAATATATAGGCATTTGCAGTGGTCTCACAATGAGTGCTACCTCAATCTGGGACAGGGTGTCTGTGATGTTCCCTCTGCCACCCTCCCTTTTTGTCATGTCCCCTGCACCCCTGTAGTAAACCCCGAAGTTCAGGAAGACTTGCATGCTGCCAAAACTATTGTGGGCGTTGGTGAGACACATCTGGTAAAATCCTAGAGTTAAGAAATTACACATAAAAATCAGATATCGCAAAATATGTACTCCACGTAAATTATATGACATATGTTTATGAACAGGCCAAACTGCGCATTGTAAATGTTTAAACATAAACTATATAATCACATTGAAGTGTTGATGTGCCGAAGGACGAAATAACTCAGAAAATAAGATAAAATCACATCAGGTTGTCAAACTCCTTTTGGCCAGTAGGGGGAGAAAAAGCGATAAAATGCCGCACGGCATCCAGTCGCTTTGGATAAAGACCCCTATTCATAAATAATATGAAGAGGAAGTTAAATGCTGAGGTTCTAATTATTACAGGCGATTTTTTTAGAAAGCATATTTTCACATGTGAGGTAATTTAAAGTGTTTTACATCAAAGAAAAGCCAAAGCTCTTCACCACTTGTGGCTCGAACTTTAGCAAACATCTACCTTGATCTAATGAGTCTACCAGGTTTGTATTCCTTAAAAATATACATTTTTCAGAAATGTAAGCTTTATTGACTTAAACTGTTCTTTATAATTGCTGTGGTGTTATTACCTGTTTCTTGAGCCTGGAAGTTAATTTGGCCAACAGCATCATTTAAGGAGGTCTCCAGAAAACCCTGAGGTGTCAGGACCCTGACTGACAGGCGTCTGTCATTGGCCAAACCGCTGAGCTTCTGAACCTGTGCAGAAAAGAGAAAAGCCGTCAGCGTGGAGTCTACTTCAGAGCATTCACTGCAAATGTAGTAAAGCTTTCAAAGTCATTAATCTCAATGGAAGACAACAGACAACACATATTAAAGTCCATTATGTCTCTTTGTATCATAACAGAATTCATAGTCAGCAGTTTTTAAATAGTTATTGATCCAGTGCGTTTGAGATAAATTATTCACAAATAAGAGTATGATTCTCTAAATGGGAAAGACTAAATGGCTACTGTCTGACACCTAGCACAGTCACACAGGGCAATACATGCTCATCAGGTCTCCAGCATCTTTGGACTTACATGAGACCAAAATATTTACATGCAGGAGCACTGAGGTTTCAAACAGATTGGGAGTTGATGGGTAAGGGATGTTCATCTCGAATCCTGGTGCCAAAATATCCAGCCCTGCAAATGTCTGTTATGCAGCTACACTGAAATAAAACGTAACACCAAAGGTAATTTTTAAATGATTTGTTGACACTAAGAAGAAGAACATATGTTAGTGTATAAAAATCTTTTCGTCATGAGGTTTCTGGCCACTGGGGGTGGTAATGTGGGCGTTCAAGTAAGCCTGGCACCTGAGGAAGGTGGAGATAAGGTATCATTTCACCTGAAAGAGGCAGGTGATAAGACCAAGGAGAAGCAGGACTCCAGGTTACATACTTATTGTAAAAAGCTACCAGAATGTAATGCTAGTTTTCCAGAGTTTAGTGAAGCTCGCTAAATCCTGCCATTGACTGCTTAGGTGCCAAATAAAATCTCGCACTGTCAAATATGATTCAGTACTCTCCACTATCATCCTGTTCTTAAAATCACAGAGATGGATGACTGCAGAAGGGGTTCAGTCACGCATCACATCACATGTGTGTGAAACATTCCCGCACAACTGGGCTGCCAGTGTCCTGTCCTTCACGCCCAGCCTGTACTCACCATGTATGTCAGGTAGAAGCGGCCGCTCTCTTGTGCAAAATGCCAGAAGCACTGCAGTCCCGAGCCGGGCAGCATGATGGTGAAGTCGTAGTGATCAGATCCCCAAAACGTGCCCCGTTCCCCTCTGTCAGCAAGTGGTTCTGTTTTTTGCCCCCCATCACCACGTCTAAGCAGCAACAGCAGCAGCAGCAGAGAGCAGCAGAGCCGAACGTACATGACCTGCATTCAGGCTCACACACATGCTGCAGTGCAGCTCAACAGCTGCTATCCGATGGATTTAATGATTAACTCCTCCTGCATTACACGTGTGCTTTATTAAGTTTAAGGTACATTCAGCGGCAGACAGGAAAATCATAGCAGGCATCCAATTTCGGAGACGTTTGTACCTCATCAATAAAAGAAAGGTCTTCTGCACCACTGGAAATATGTTTTATAGCTGTGCTACAAAGCTTGTAGAATAACATGGGCATTATTTAACACTTATTCATTTATCCAAAGCCATAGGGGTTGACAATTTATGTGTGTACCATGGGATTTGAACTGATGACCCTTGTATTGTGAGCTACACTGTACAGGAGCCTTTAAAATACAAACCTCCTTCTTTTACAAGTTAAAATACTGTCCTTTTATTTGCAACTCTTAGTTGAGAACAGATTACATGATTATCACTCTTGTATAAAAGCTGATCTGACAGGTAACCAGCTCAGTAATAGGTAAAGCAACACAGAGGGTTGCCAGGCTGCAGGTACCATGCCACTGTGGGGGCGACTTTGAGCCGGGTCACAGGGCGACGCCTCAGCAGCGAGGCTTGTTGCTCTCTGTGCTTGTTGTGGTTTTGAAGAGCCTCTTGAGTATGAGGAGCTGCAGGTATCCAGCCGTGATGATGACGGCACTCTGGGCGGCAGACCACCAGGTCACGTAGCTGGCGTTGGATAGGAGCAGGTAGTAGTCTGCCCCTTTGCTCATGCGGGCAAAGCTGTAGTAGCGCCCCATGTGGAACACATAGGCCTGCAGCCTGTGGGAACTATCCTGTCAAGCAAGAGAGGTGAAGGAACAGCCGCATGAACATTCTGCCGAAAATGAAAAGGTTATATTTTATTTGTTTAGCAGATGCTTTTATGCAAAGCACCATGCATTTTTTTTTTTTAAGAAAGCGGGGTCATTCTGCTTCTGGAGAGATTGGAGTTAAGGGCTTTCCTCAGGGGCCCAACAATGAAATCATTCTGCTGATGCTGGGATTTCAACCAGCGACCTTCCAGTCACAGTATTCTTAACCTGCTGAGGCTCAAAACCACCCAAGCCTCCCGTCAAAGTACTAACCAGCCCCAACTCTGCTTAGCTCCCTAGATCAGATGCATCTAGAGCAGTATGGCCACAAGGTAACATAATTATCACCCACGGATACGAAACTGAAAGTCTGTAAAGGTAGCTCTTGTCCACACTGTAATTCAGGTTTATTAGAAACATGACAGTTGCTACGTAGAAAAACTATAATAAAATTCAGCTAGATCCGGTAATTGTCTTAAGGCCATCACTGGTTTCAGGACATCTGCTCTACCGTCTTAGAGCAGCTCCTACCTCAATGATGGACAGCGTGTCATTCAGTTCTTTCTGCTTTTCCTCCTTCTCTTTCTCTTCTCTTCCACCTTCGTAGTAAACCCCGAAGCTCAGGAAGACCTGCATGCTGCCCAGGCGGTTGTGGAAATTGCTGAAGCACATCTGATAAAAACCTGTGTTCAGAAAAGGAACCAGAGCAGCTGCTGAGGTGCAGGAGTGAGACGTTTCCCCAGTGGTGTCCCACAATACAGATGTCCATCTATGAAGTGATCCCATCCTTTAGTATATGAATTCATATTCTGCAGACCTATGTGGGAGGGGCCTCCAGGAGAGGTGGCTCTTTACCTGTCTCTCGTGCCAGGAAGCTGACTTGGCCTTTGGCGTCATCGATCATGGAGAGCGGGAAGCCATCGGGAGAGTTAACAGAAACAGACAGATGCCTGTCGGCCACCCCTGTCACCCACTGCACCTGGTTGCACAAGCATAGCAAGTCTGCAGGCCACATCCAAACTCTGCAAGACACTAACGTCTTTAGATGGAATCAGTGTCCAGTCTGATGGATTCCCCAGTTTGCCAGAAATGTAACATTCTTTTACTAACCCCGTCTATTTTTTAAAACCATAAAAGATACATTATGGACACAAAGTGGACCTTAGGTCAGTGATTTCAGATTTCCCTTTGTCTGCTTTCTGTTTCTATGTGGCATTCACTCCATTCCCTCACTCCTGTGAAGTGGCTACCATCCATCCAATTGCATTGTCACAATATCAAAGTTCTCAAATGAGAGCCTGCATGGTCACAGCCTCCGGTGGCAGCTGCCAGCGTTTGCGTCTGCTGTTGGACTGCATTATCACCCTCGTCTACAGACACACATCTGCTCTGGCAGAAACTTTTGATCTCATTTTCACTTTCCAGTTTTCAATACACGAGTAGTCATTTCTCAACACTCATTGCAGGAAAGCTCACAAGGCAATACAGCCTTTGATCAAGGCAGTGTTCACATGTACTCCTGAGAGCGCAGACGGTGCTACACGGTCTGATCACCCAGCCACCACGCGGATCAGGCAGAGGGACAGTCAGACAGGCTCACCATGTAGTTTAGGTAGAATTTCTCCCCTTGGTGCACGTGGTGCCAGAAGCAGTCCGAAGCCGAGGCCTGCACCACAATAGCAAAGTCGTATTGGTCCGAACCCCATAAGAGTTCCTGTGCCGAGGGGCCGGCCCCCAGATTGGCCCCGGGCTCCCCGTGTGCCAGGCCCTGGAGCACGAGCAGCAGCAGGATCAGTGAATAGCTCAGCACACGTATCATGATATGCCTGTCATGGCCCGAGGCAGGAGCCTGGTGCAGACTGCAGCCAGAACTGGCAAATGATTAACTGTCCATATTGTGGGAAACGAACATGTGCCGTGAGCCACTCTTACATTAACACGTCAACATGTCTCTTCTGAAACACTCAACTATGGGCATGCGTTACTGTGAGGGTACCCGCCTATGAGCACGCGTTACTATGACGATACCCGACCAACGGGCACGCCTCACTGTGAGGGCACCCGCCTACGGGCACGCGTTACAGCTGGGACACCCACCTACGGGCATGCATCACTGTTAGGATACCCGCCTACAGGCATTATGTCACTATAAGGATTCTCGCCTATGGGCAGGAATCACTGTAAGGAAAAAATCAACACACAACACATTACCTTTATTACATAAATGAAGTAATATTTATTTACAGAATACTATTAAAATGCATAAGTAACCTTTTAAAGGTCAGCATTTTTCAAAGAACTGTGGGGGGGGGAGGTTCACTTTCACCGGGAAGCCGCCCTCAGCTGTCACGATCACCAACCTCACCAACAAATGAACGTGTGATATGCAAAAAGCAATAAACTTCCCAGTCCGTGCCTAAATCATGAGTAGCTCCAGTCCCCACATCCTTGGGAGTCTCAGTCTGGCTCCTAGTCTTTCGAGGATCACACCATCTTCAGTTTTTTCATGGTCCTCCACCTGTCCTTGATATTGACTGGGGTCCGGCCCACGAAGGGGAAGCTGCTCCGTATCTGGGCCCAGTTTCCTTCGCCATACTTGGCCACTCCCATCTTGAGCCACTCGCTTTCCTCCACCGTCCACTTCTGCGGGAGACGAACATGACAGGAAGAGGCTGAGGGATCTGCCTGATAGGAAATTTGCCCTTCGAAGCAAACAGGACAGCCCCCCGATGTCACATGACTGCAGCATCATTGTTACCTTCTTTAAAGTTCGGCCTCCAGAACCATCACCAGAGGTACTTTCCCTGTAGCCTTAGAGAGCAGAAGAAGAATAAAAAGCACTGTCTCCGTGGGACAGGAGACACTATGGCAGCCTGTGCCCCCCCACCCCACATCTCCGTTACCGTTTCTCGTTGGCGAACCGAACAATGACTCCTCATCACTCCACTCAGCCTTTGTTCCCTCCACCACTGCAAGCATTCTGGACCTGTGGGGGAAGGCATGAATGCGTGAGGAGGGAAGACATGGAGCAGCGATTCCTGGGGGGAGAGAGAGAGCAAGGTCCAGGGATAGCTACCGTTTCCCTGGGGACGGTGAGCGATGCGCAACCCTGTCCTCGTCCAGGCCTTCCGGGGTGTCCGACATGTCCGAACTGTCCTCGTCATCAGCGGGGAAACATCTTCACAGGGAGCAGGGACCATAATTACCTCTGTGACAAACCTCAGATCTTCCTGAGGAGACGCTGGCTCTGGCTTACCTGCTATATGGAACTCTCCCGGGATTCCTGTGGTGGGGAGCCAGGGGGCTCCCCTGGGGACTGGGACTGGCTGCAGCCTCCTCCTGGTTGGCCACGTGCTTCTCCTGGCTTCCCGAGGCCTCCTCTTGGCTGGCTGAGGACTCCAATTCACTGGGCTGACTGTCGGGCTCCATAACCAACCTGGACACAGTGTATGGCCTCTGATGGCCCTGCACAGACATCTCCGCCTGTGAGCCCTCCCTAGGACTGCCAGCACCCCCTGGTGGTCGGGCACGCAGAGCGGGGGGCTGTGGGGAGGTGGTGCCCGCACACTTGCCGTTCTCCTCTTGCAGCTCCCGCTCTAGCGCCTCCTGCAGCTCGCTGAAGGTAGTAAGTAGGCCCTGCTCTGCTGCCAGCTGTGCAAAGGCGGATTTCAGGAGGCGGAGCTTCAGGAAGCTGAACGGCACAAGAAGGGAAGAGATGCAGGAGTTGCTACAGGGTCAGGGTCAAATCCCAGCTGGAACCAGGCCCTGAGCCCTATGCAAGACAATCTGTGCACCTGGGTCCTGCGATGGTGCCGCTGTCCTCCGGCTCCTCCGGCTCCGTCGGCTGTACCGAGACGCCGTCCGATTCCAGAACTGGTTCCGGTTCAGCGACCTTGTCGTTCTCCACCACGGGTCTCAAGGCATGGACCTTCCGTGCCATCTGGAAAATACCCAGCACTGATCAACCTTCACACTAGGCAGTCTGAAATTATGCTTGGCTGCTACTCTATCCCCGGCAGCCTGAAGCCCTGAATCTATTATCCCCAAATAATTAAAATAAATTGCATGAACTGCAATGAGTGAACTAATTCAAATGTAACTTGAATGTTTTGTATCCATTAGGAGGTAACACACAATCAATGTGCATACGGCTGTGGCCTTGGCCCAGACAGGATTACCTTGAAGAGGAAAGGTTCAGAGCTGGGGAAGAGGCTGGCAGAGAACGTCAACATGTCTTGTCTAAACTGCTGAAAGGTGACCTTCTTGAGGGCGTCGTGAGAGCTGATCCTCTGCTGCGCCAGATTCAGGAAGACGCCACACTGCAGGACGCCGATGGCACAAGCGGAAATATCAGCCTCTCTACCCGTTACACACAGCAGCTACAACTTAGGCTCATCACACTCACACTGAACGTGAACACGGCTGACAAAGTGATGGCACCAAAAAGGCAGAAAAGAGCTCGCCGCAAATAAAGGCCTGTGCTACCGAAACTAGACAGCTGAGAAAACTCACCCTTCCTGTCAGTCCTTCAGGGAAGTATTCATGGAGTCGGTCCCTGGCCTTCTCAAACTCCCCATTCTTAAGGCACAGTACCACAATCTGCAGTTAAAAGCGTATCACTCAGAATGAATGTTAAGTCTAGAAAAAACATTATAAAACCAAAATATATGCTGATTTTCTTAAAGTAATATATGTGAAGTAAAATATCAAACATCAAATACAACGATCGGAACTGGGAGTGAAGTCGAGTTTTAGCTGCTGGTTTGTGTGCGATCAGTGTCTCTTGTTGAAGCTGAGCTGCATAACTACCCTTACAGTCTGGGATGCACAGTCCCATATAGCAAGTGTTGATGCACCCAGACATAAACCTTACTTCCTTTTTAATGTACTTCACTGGCTGCAATGGGAAAAATATCTCATGCAAGGGCTGGGCTCTCAGATTTAGGATTTCGGCTCAAAACAAAATAATCGCAATAAAACAATTGTGCTGCATTTCCTCTTGCAACAATGCAGCAGTCTTGCTTGTGTAATAAATTAAGCCACTCCCAGCCACTTTTTATTTCTCATTTGAATTATATTTGGAGTTCAAGAAATCCACTGTATGATAATTCCAAACTGAACTTACAATTGTGCTAAATAGGCGTACTCTCAATATTGACCAAAATAATCATGATTCTGCTTTTTGGCATAATCAAGCAACTCTATTTCATACATTCTATAAATATCCATTTCCAATAAGCAAAAGCTTAGAAGCAAACGGCCATAAGCAGCTTTTAGGGCTGCAGACATTTTTGTGTTAACCGGGGAATTATTACTTTTTTTATTAGTTGACTAACCTGACAACTAATTTGTTGAATGGCCCAATTAAAAAAAAAAAATTAAATAATGCCAGTCTTACTGTCTAAAAACACAAAGTGGCATGCAATCTAAAAATCTTTCAAAATAAATTAATAAATCAATTCCAGTTCAGTCATGAAGGGCTGATAGTACAAGTAGTGCCATTTAAGAAAATTAAAACCACAAAAGAATATTAGATACATAACAAAACTTGTGCAGCTTCAAATATACATCAGTACAAACAATGAGATCAGATTTCACATTGAAGTAACACTAGATAACAAACTAGTGCAGTCAATCTGATTTTAATAGCATACATAAGACCTCAGACCCGTTTAGCAGTCCAACATTAGTGCAACGATCAGTTTAAGTAACGCAATCTGCTAAACCTGGGCCAGATCTCACCATCTGGCAGATGGACTTGTGGACTCTCTCCAGTTCCTGCTGAGACACCTCCATCTCCTGCCTGATGGACTCCAACACAGACAAGGCAGATTCCAGGGGGGTGCAGGATTCCCGAGAGTCGAAAATACAGTCTGGGGACAAGCAGAATGCAGTCAAGTGCCTACAGATTTAACTAGGAAAACACACACACTCCTTCTCCACTAAATGCCCCGGGGGTCATCCCTAACCCCACTTACACACATACATGGAGACTTTTCAAAAAACTCTGGACTGTGATGCTTGAATTGTTGCAATAATAGTTGTGCATCAGCATTTCACTGTCAAAGTAGTGATAATCAGTTTGGGAAAGGGAGGAATTTCTCACCCAGTCTGTCTCCATCGTTTATGCGGGACAGGAACTGTATCACACGGAGCTTCTTTCTCAGGCCGTCTGAGAACTCGAAAGGTCGAGTCAGTAAATCTGCAGAGCACCAAAACAGACACACAGCTGGTACACATGGATGATACCCCAGCCTAACAGGTGAGGCATCCAACCTGTAAGAGCCAAATAAGTGCAGCCCCCCGACATGATAAATGGTGAACAGTCAAGTGTTGTGGTAGGAAAGATTAATAAAAGCAGACACGTTTATCCACATACCACTGAGGGATCAGGGTCAGCCAGTGCCAGAAGCATTTGGGGTTTAAAGGTCCTGCTGAAAAGGCATCTTTTCTAGTATCACCTCTACAAGCCCTAAACTACATTAGTGCTCTATGATCCCCCCAGCCGGTCTCTTGTGTACTCAGAAAGCCCTTAGTGCAGTACTTCTGATTCTGATTTTAATAGCTGTCTTACTGGGTTCTTGCTGTGTTTGTATGTACTATACAACTTCCACTAGGACACTGCTTACACTGTACCAGGGCATCCGTTGGAAGCCTAACTGCACGTATGCCTATTCCGCTATTTATATATAAAAACTAAATCATCACGTTGTTCAACAAGACAGAAATTCGTCGCTTTAACATTTTCCCGCGGTCATATCAATTCAAAACATCAGAGGCGCCAGGTGTACTCGGCCGGCCGAGTAATTAAAACTTACTTTGTATAATGTCCCTAATCTGACAGAAGTCGTCGTACTGTCCATCTCTAAACGCTTGCAGCGCGGAAAACAAGTAGTAATCCAAACTCCACCGATTCACCACACGGTCCAAATCGACAATTTCAGCATTTCTCTGTCCGTAAATACGCGATGCATTCTCATTTACCGCCATGTTCTTCCCAGAAGCGGAAGTTAAGTGATGCAACTTCCGCTTCAGCAGCCATAATGGTAAGGTCAAGCCGCGCTGCTCTTACCATGCGGATTATTCTTCTGCAAGGCGGCTAATTAAGGCAAGCAGTGTGTACAAGATGACAGTGTATACAAACACAGCAGAAGAGCACAGAACAAGGAAGACAGAAGTTGATAAGACTCAGACTTTAAAGACGAGCGGGGCCTCTCTCTGCCTCCAGGCGCAGTGCGAACTTTCAGTTGCATAATGGCTCTGCTGTAATCTGAGGTGCACACAGTAAATGATGTAACCCCCCCCTCCCCCAGCCCAATCCCTGCTCTGTGCTGCTGCTCACAAATCCAGTCCAAGCATCTGATTAGATTTGGGGTTGGGGGGAGGGGGTAAATTGAATAGCTTTGACTGCAGGCATTACTAGATAAATAAAATGCCAGAAGAAATTTGTTTGACTGCAAAACCCCATGATACTCAAAAGAGAGAAGCTGACGCTGCAGATCTGCTCCGAGCTTTTCCCAAAACTGCAGATGTCTGCTCCAAGCTGCTCTTGAAGCTGAGGAGGTTTCTATGCTGTGAATTGTCAATATCTTTATACCTTATCAGGTGACATTGGGTTGATTGCAAACGCTCACTTGACAGATAAACACACATGTATACAAGTATTCACGCGCACTTGCATGTAGATTTTTTAGTCCATATCTTCACTAGGTTGCTTCCCTACCAATCAGAAGACGAACCGCATGACTCAAACAAGTTTATCCTGTATGACAGTTGCTAAAAACAGACACACTGCATGCTCTGTACATAATATGGCTGCTAAAATAAAATGTATAAGGGGGACTCGTTTAAAAGGGAATACTCAGATGGATGTACGTTTACACCATTCATTAGGTGAGATAACCATTTAAAGCGGCACGTTAAGCAACAAAGAAAAAAGAGCAATTATGTAAAGTGGTTGATTTTAGGTTAAGCTGGAATATGAAAAATGTTTTAAGAGATGCTTTTAAAATAACGCTTCTCTCCTGAGTAAATACAGGCCCAGGGGCCAAGCTGTCAACTCAGAGAGGTTAGGGCTGATCTCTGCTTTCTGCTTGTGCTCTGCTGTTCACGTGGTAAGAGGGTCAGAAAGAATAGCTGAGATGCTGCTGGTGCAGCTTAGAGTATAAGGAAGGTGGGAATGGAGAGCTGATCACGATTCAGGGCTGAGAGTATTATCGCCAGACGTGCCTAGATGTTATATGAACAGTTTAAGCCCCAGAACACTCAGCATAAATCCCCTCAAATCGCTCACAAATCCATTCAAGCTGCGATGGGCGTGTTTGATATTCGAAACCAGCAGGATGAGAGCATCTCAGAAACTTTTGAGCGCTGATTCATGCTACGTAGGGGGCTGTACCCTGTGATTTAAGGTGATCCCCCGAGCAGGAAAGGTTGGTTAGGGTCAGGGTTAGGGTGTGGGTGAACGTGTAAGGCCACTGGGGTGGACAGCATCGTGTCATGTTGGCATCTGTCCCTGCCATGAAGTCCGATTAATGTGCAGAGAAAACAGAGCCAGGAATGCTATCGCAAATTGCTAAATGGAAAATAAGCCGAACAGGTATTTTACATTCTTTGGAGGAGACTGTCTAAGCCTACATGGGCACCTAAGTACGCAGCCATCTGACTAAAGCTGGTATACGATCATGGAGTAGCAGCAGAAAGGGATCTGCTCCGACAACATGCTGAAAGACTAGGCTGCGGGCAATTTCTGCAGATGCAGAGGATCCACCTTACAGGATACCAGTCAATATCTGAAATTTAAAAAAATCACTAGAAAGAAAATGGGGAAGGATGAGTGCAAAACTCTGCTGGACGCCCTGAATAAAGTGACTGCTTGCTATAGACATCTGGTCATCACCCTGGGCAGCAGCTCAGACTCGCAGAACCTGCGTGAGGAGCTTAGGAGGACGCGAAGGAAGGCACAAGAGCTGGCAGCGGCGAACCGCTGCAAACTGACCGCTTTGCTGAAAGACAGGAACATCAGCGAGGAAGAGCGATCCGAGTACGAGCGCCTCTGGGTGTTATTCACCAGCAGCATGGAGCTGCTGGATGCAGACATGAGGCGGTCCCTGGATATCGGGCGGGATTTCCCTCTAATGATGCCCGTCCGACACCTGGTCCAAACCGGAGTAAGTGGCAGTACCAGCACTGTGGCTGCCAGGGCCATGAACGTACACAACATGAAATATGAAGCTGAGAGCAACATCGACACGGTCGATCTGAAGGAGCTTCAGAAGGAGATCATCCATGTCAGTCAGATGATAGACGAGATGGAGATGAAGGTACAAGTAGCACCGTGGGCAGTAGAAGCCAAACAGGAGGCGGGTGCGGAGCTGAAGTCCACAGCCAGCACGCGGAAATCCTCTGCGGGCATCATATCTCTCTGCGATGAGCCTGCTTGCCTGAGCAGTGAGCCTGGCCTCCACAAAATCCTGCCTGGAATCGTTTTCACTGGCATTCTCTTCATTGCAGGAATTCTGGCATTTTGCGTAATTAAACTTTCCTGAGATTGCCTGATACACCGTTTTTTCCCTCATGAAACACTAGCTAGTGCTTCACATGCTGAGCAAATGGCAAAGCCTGAGGTGCTGACTGGAGCTAAATATGTCTGCATAATTTCAGACGGACACAAGCTGAGAGTATAGTGTTGTACGTCATGCTGTTTGGATCATTAGTACAATAATGAGACGCGAGAACATCTACCTAATGCCATCTACCTGTCGTTGTATCACTGCTTTTCATGAAGAAATCAAGGACGAAGCCCGAAATGACCGCATACTACACCATGGGTAGAATCCTGTACTGCTTAATGTTTTTTTTAGTGGGGGGGGTCAGGGACTCTTTTTCTTGAAATGGATTAACAAGGTCAGTAGAAAATTGCCTGACGTCTTGTGAAATACATTAGGTCAGAGCTGAATTTCATCAGTTAATTATGTGCAGACAGGTCCCAAGATCATGTGTCACCTGCCTGTAAGGAATACTTACATGGATCTGTATATTCCAACATAGCGCCGAAATGAATATGCTTAATGACGAACAGCAGAACTGCTAACTTACCCACAATTCTGAGCAACGTGCAGCTCAAAACGTGCAGTTTTTGCCATCTGTGCCCGTTTCCAAAAGGCTGTGGGTCCAAGTCCTGTAGCCAGTAGAGTGTAATCATGGATGCGATTGTGAGGTGATGCATAATCCATAAACCCAACAGGTTCTGTGGGATATGGGCCTGTCGCTGTATAGATTATAGACCCACAACAAGAAGAATTTTGGTTCATGTTAGTTCAATACAGTACTGGGATAAAGCAGAAGCTTGTGGCCAGCATCCATCAATCACGTGTTTGAGAAAGCAATCAAGCCACGGATGAAAGCTTTCAGGTTCCGTCATCCATGTACTTTACTGAATCTTGGTTCTATTTTGATGAATAAGAATGCACTGTGCGATTAAACACAAATCTAATGTAATACGTGCTTCATTAAACATGCTGTTATATGGAATACAGAGCAATCTCTGAGATACAAGACAGCAAAACAAATTCATGCATCTGAAACAAGACTGGATGAAGGAGGCTCATTTCTCAGATTTAACCTCATTACTAATCTAGAACAATTATTTGAATATTCCTAGTTTTGATACTGGTTAACTGTAGTCCTGAATGAATTATTACAGGTACTGCGCTCTGCTGCCCTCTAGTGTTAATATGATGCACTCAAGTCATTCGTTACGAACAATAGAACATTAAAAAGTTGGACAGATATTAGAGTTACACACCGATTCAGTGGGTTGCAGTGCAGCCTCACACTTCCTGGGCTGCTTATGCAGATCTGATACGTCCAGTGTATTGTGGGTAGGTGAAATAGTATCTCTAAATGCAAAGGTTCTCAGCATATGAATGTCTGTCCTTTGCATCCTGGGATACACTCCAGGCTCAGCGTGGCACCGTGCTGGATAAGTGGCATGGATGGTTGGATAGATACTCAATTTCTCATATAAAGGTTTGTAATATCTTGCAAATATGCTGACGGTTTGCAGGAAAGCCACAGTTGTGTACAAACAGGCAAAAACAAGTAATTGAATTCCATCAATGACATGCAATCACTCATTATGCCAAGTGGCTTTTTATTAACAGACCAACAGAACTCAAAATGCAACATACTAACCCTATGAACATATTAATCATCATATGAACAAAAGAATTTCAAGATATTAAGTGGGGATGTCACAGTGCCCCCCACCCCCAAACAAAAACATGACTTTTCCACTCTCTCTAAGCATAAATGATAAACTCATTCTCTGTTCTGGGCTATGACGGTAAATCTGAAAAACAAAAGCACTTGGAACTCTGTAGTCATACAATTGGCGTCATGCTGGACAGTCAGTCACAGTCGCTGCTGCTGCTGCTGCTGCTGCCATCGTTGACCTGAGGGGACCAGTAGCAGCCAACGTCCTCGACGTGATCTACGACCCAGCGACCTTGAGACATAAGGAAGCAGGTGAGTAAAATAACTCAAAAAGTTCTATTACCACGTGTGTTCAGAGGAAAACAGTGTAATGTGTAATTCTTATGCCAGTTGCAGGTAAGGGGACAGGTGAATGGGGAACAATAGGGCAGACAGCAGCGCGATACGCAGCAGAGTGACACAGGGCAGACGGCAGCGCAGTAGAGAACTTGACAGTACAAGACAGACGAGCAATATAAGAATGAGTAAGTGCAAAAGTAAATTGGGGGGATATGGATTGCAAAAAGATTACAGTACAGGATTAAGTACTGATAAAGCATATAAGTGGAATGTCAACAGGGTGCAATGTAAGAGTGGGGAGACCGGTGCAGGTTATTGGTCATTTTGACCTTATGGTTTGGGGAAAGGAAGCTGTCCCTGAAGCAGGTGGTACGGGTGCTGATGCACCAGTAGCGCCTCCTAGAGGGCAGGAGTGACGGTGTGAGCTGGAGGGCTGGAAGCGTGATGCTCAGCCTCAGCGACGATCCCACATCTTACCATTCTCAGGTTTTTCAGCTTCGTCCTCAAAATGCTCAAAGTCCAGACTGACAAACACATTCTATACAAAAAGCAGATTTTACTCATGAGTTTAATGAGAATTAAGATGCTAATCTAGATAACGTAGCACATCAAACATATATACAGCATTTCAGCATTTGGATAACTCAGTGTATAACCTAATACATGACATGGTGTATGACCCAGTATATAATGCAGTCTATAACAGTATATAATGCAATGCAGTTACTCCGCATCCTACGATGTTTCGGCAGTAACTGAAAGCGCAAATTTCAAATTCACAAATCTGGAGGGGAGACTCTACATAAGACAGTGTACAACAGTATATAACCCAGTGTATAAAACAGTGTATAACCCAGTGTAAAACAGTGTATGACCCAGTGTATAACCTAGTGTATGACAGTGTATAACCCAGTATGTATCACCTTTTCCCGGAGCAGCCTATCCCACAAGCCGCTGCGTGCTTTAATGAGTTGCAGGACGGGCCCACCGCTCTTCACCTCGCATGTGCACTCCTCTGGGTCAATGGCACCCTGCAGCACCAGGTCGGCCCGGTACTGCTGACTATTAACGGTCGCACTGCAAACAAACCAGAGTGAAGGCACACAGTGATTGCACCGACCGGCTGTAGGAGGAAACTGGAGGATCCACTGAAAAGCCAGGTAAACACTGGGTGAACATGCAAACTTCACATGCACAAAGCGCTACCCACTGCGACCCTGGCAGGCATGCATGATGCGATGTTAATATCGACATGTCATATACATGCATCGCAAGGGCCGCAACAGCTGGTTTGAGACCATCAGACCTTTCTTGTAGGAAAAAGCAAAGTGATGACAAAAAGAGGCTATGCTACTCTGAGAGGCTAAAGAGTACAAATCTACGGCTAACCCCACATTATTGGGTGAGTCCATTACTACTTCACTGTCTTTTTATAAGATGCAGTTGCACTGTAGTCGTTCAGTGGTGATATTTAAATTTTGTTTTGTAATACTGACAGACTGCATTTTCATTCACTTTTATTGTGCAGTGTCTCCACACAACTGATGCTTTCATTGTTTGGACTCTCACCTGCTATGCGCCGTCTACCTTCCAGCATGTTGCTGAGCGATCAAGGAGGGAAATTTTTAATCGATGCTTTCTTAAATTTGAGTACTTGGGTTTATTCGAGTAATTCTGAAAGCTCCAATTGTATGACATGACGTTTTGGCCACATCGCCCTGCCCATTCTCAAAGCCCCTTCAGGATAATTTCATGCATACCTGTACATGACTCTGTCAGAGAAGAATTCACACGTCTGTTCAGTAGGGTTAGGGAGTTTGATGTTTATGACGATGGACTTCATTCTCTGAAACCACTGTATCTGTGGGTGGAACCTGCAGCAGACATTCAGTTATGCAGCAGGGAAGCTGCATCTCCAAAGGTCCAAGTACGAAATCAGTAAACCAGGACCTACCACTGTGGAGCATTAGCACTGGCAGTGCCCTTTTGCCCCGCGTCTGTGTTTTCTGCCACGGGCACCTTAAGATCACCGGACAGCCCATTCTCCACTGGTCCGACAGGGAACTGGACTTCATTCATAGGAGAGCCAGTAGGAACCGCCTCCATGGGTTTCTGTGTTCCTGCCTGAGTTTCCAAGTCCCTGCTTAAAGGACAGTCCTCCAGGGTGGGGGTGGATGATGAATTTTGTGGTTCTTCTAAAAGGGCAGGACAGCTCAGTCTAGCCGCTACTGGTTCAACGGCCATCGCCTCCTTCACAGCTGCAGCAGGGACCTCCTCCCAGACTGGGGGACCTTCTCCTTCTGGGTTTATAGTACGTCCTGTGGCGCTGGCAGGAAGCGTCAGTCTGGTCCCTGGTTCCTCAATGGCAGTGGGGCTACTGAATGGCAGGGAGAGCCAAAGACTGTAAGACCGGACCTGACACTGACCAATGGCGTGCTGGCAGGGGCGGGCCCTCACATCTTGCCAGGCGGGGCCTCCACAAATGCCTCCAGGGACAGCGCTTTCAGCAGGTCAACGTGCTGAGGGTTGATAACAGCCATCCCCGTGGCCAGGATCTCTGAGAGGACGTTATACTCGCTAATGAAGGTCTTCAGGCCCGGTGGCCGGGTCAGCCGCACCTTTCGCAGCAGAAACAGACATGTTCATGCTGGCTGTGATCACAGCAGAACCATCTACATGCAAACGTACTACTGCAGTGTAATGTAACGGAAAGACACCATTTATCATCATCATAATTATTTAAACATTATTAAACATGACAGCTGCAAATGTAGCAGCTCCAAGCTCAATCCCAGCAGCGAGGCAGCATCCTACCATCGGATCCACCCAGATGGTGTTTCCCAGACTGAGCACCACTTTGGCATGATGCTGCAGACCTTTAATTTTCTGACTGATGTACCTGGCTACCTGCTCATTGTAGAGAGATTATAGGGTAAGAATACATGTAATGAAACACAGAGGAATGTTCTTCTTTATCACCCCACCGTTTTTCCACAAAATGAATGAATGAAGAAACATGGACACCTTCGGGTTCCAGTCCATCTCGCCATCGATGGGCTGAACCCGGCACACGATGACCTCCACGGCCTGTGGGGGCAGCGCTTGGAAGCGGCTGGGCAGCTCCAGCAGCTGGTGGGCCTTCACTTCCTGCTCCCGGCCCTCGTCCAGGAAGCAGACGTTAACGCTGTAGAAGAAACGCTTCTCTGTGTCCGGGGTCGTCAGCAGCCGGACCCTGGCAGGAGGCAAGGGCAGAGATCCGTCCTATGGCCTGATCAAGCTTAGCCAGTTGGCGGTAGAACATCAGCAATGACTTGTACATCGTAATTCAGATGGAGACATCTACCAGATATTTTTATCCAGAGAGGCTTTTTTGAAAAAAGACTATTTCTAAAATATTAGAAATATTTTTCAAGTTAATTTAATGACTGAAATCTGACTACACATGTCCACTAATGGGGTGTTGTAGGGCTCAGCAACGCCTGTGATCAGAAGGTCACTGGTTCAAATCCCAAGGCTGGCATAGTGATTTCCCCGAAGAGCAAGGCCCTTAACCCCCACTTACTGGCTGACGTTGTACGCCACTTTGGATAACAGCAGCTGCTAAAGAAATCAAGAAATGTAAATTTTCAAACTTACCGGTGACACACCTCATCTTCTTGCACTGTATAAAGGCCTCCCTGCACCAGCTCCACGGCATGAATCTTCTCCCGGGAATAGTACGCGGCCATGTCCCTGGCCAGGCACTCGTAATGGCCTCCCTCACCGCTGACTATTCGTCCGTAATAACAGGACGCGTTCTTAATATACAGCGGTACAAACTGCCAACAACAAACAGGTGTTACATCACATCATTAGCAGGTCGGACCACATGACAGCACGGCCACTGAAGTGAAGTTGCTCACTTGGATGTTGTGGGAGACGAGTTGCCGTGCAGCTTCTTGCTGGGGGTCAATCTGATGTCGGTTTGGGCAAACCCTGTCGTCTCTGCAATGGAGCGAAATTCATTTCAATCAACAAAACAAAGCAGAAGTTAAATATTTTCTGGAGTCAATAGATAACGGGAGTCAGGAGTGGAAACATGGACTTTAGTAAGACACTAAAGAGAACCTGCAGAAGCCAAAATTCTTCAGGTAGCTACAGAGAGGCCTGGCAGACTTCTGTAACTCCTTGGCCTGCAGAAGCCCACGGGTGAAACGCAGCAGCTCATTGGGCAGCTCCGTGCCAGTACGCTCCAGGTAGCGCAAGAGTCCGACGACGTGCCGGGCGTGACCCTCCGACAGCAGCAGCACAGATCTTGCCTCACGGGACTGCAGACTTGAGCACACCTATCAAAGCAGGCGTCAGCAGTTAGGACTGCAGATGAACACTGCCACCTACAGGTTAACGGTTAGATACGCACCACTAAAAAAGGGACTACTTCATTTCACTAAGATGCCCCATCCACATGGCATCACAAAAGCTGTGTAATGGGTAATGTCTGGGACTGCACAGTGCTACAGTGGCATACATCTTGAGAAAGGTCAACACATTCACACAAAACCCAGTATGATAAGCGGTGGCTGGAAGACCTCAGAGTAGCACTGGGAGGGGTTGCTCAGGTCCAGGTTAACCCTCCAGTACCTTGTCAGAGAGGTTCCGGAAGTGCCTTGACATGCAGTACAGGCGGCTTCCGAAAAGTTTGGGTGAGCTTGGAAAGCCATAGTGGACAACACAGGTAGCGTCGTCGATGTGTAGCGCCCTCACACAGTCATCGGTGGTAACTGTCAGGCGAGGAGCAGGCATTACCAAAGTGACAGCAAAAGGGTTGGCCTGGTCCAACAAAATGAGTGCTTCACTGTCCATGTACCTAAGATGACGTGAGTTCCTGGCCTAATATCACTCCTCCACTGCTCCGCCACGAAGCTAAACTGGTGGGTTAACTTCTCGTGGACCTTCAGGCAGAAAAATGCTGTGGTCCTTATAGCCTGTAGGGAATCGAAGCAAACATCACTGTGTTGTTCCAGACGGCTGATGATCCTGCTAAAAGTCATTAACAGCCCTTTGCACATACAGCATTTGTGGCTACGGTGCGATGGGAGTCTACAGATACACACTCGCAGGCAGTACCATCGAACATTGACATGAGATGTCAGCAACTTGATTACTGATTTTCCCTTCAGTATGACACTGGATTAAGGCACAACATTCAAAGAATGTAATAACATGGCAAAAGTAAACAAAGAGCCCTGCAAACAAACAAGACAATGTAGTTTACAAGCAGAACTCATGACCAAGACAAGATATTTAATCATTATGACTTTAGTGAGCTGCAACATCCAAGAACCTGTACAGGCTAGAAAACAATGATAATATTGTTATTTTGTTCATTGATGGATGGAGTAAAAAGTCAGTCCCAAGACCAAAAGACCCACATGCAAGTGATTACTGTAGAAGCAAACAGTAGGGTAATATTTAAGTTCCCAGAACGTTATCCCTCTATCACTGCTACTAAGAATAATTATTATACGGTAATAATAATAATAGTTATGTATTTATTACTATCATTATTATCATTATTATCATCATTATTAAAATGTGGAAATAACATTCCATTAATGTTACAGTAAGAATGTTTTCGGCCAATTTGGAGATGAGCTTTACATGACATTGGCTAAAGTTCTGGGAACATTCCCTGTTAGTTGGGATGGCTCTTGGTAGCATCCCCCACCCTAAAAGGGAAGGGGAAACAAGGAAAAAAAAACATCTGCAAAGACAGAAGATTCCGACTCGATATCAAGCGACAGAGAAAACTCCCACCAGGTCAGTAGGTCAGCAGAGAAGACAGCACACATCAATAGGAAGTTTGTGTTTAGTAAGTTTACTCTGAAGTTAGGGTCAATATTTAGCAGAGTGGGTAGCCAAGGTTGCGATGAGATAAATACTGAAAATTTGACATTGCCCAGTTATGAGTTACTAATCCTACCATTGAAGCTATTTTACCAGCAAACATTTACACGTACTATACAGTTAGGTCCATATATATTTGGACACTGACATAAGTTTTACTATTCAACCTGTTTACTGAAATTATTAACATGTGCCACCATCTTTTTAAACGGGCCAAAAGTAATTGGACAATTCACTTAAAAGCTATTTCATGGACAGGTGTGGGAAATTCCTTCATTCTTTCATTATCAATTAAGCAGACAGAAGGCCTGGAGTTGATTTGAGGTGTCTTGTTTACATTTGGAAGATTGAGGTGTGAACATACAACATGCGATCAAAGTCAGCCAGCATGCAGGTGAAGTCGGCCATTCTTAGGCTGCGAGAACAGAAAAAAACAATTAGAGAAACTGCATCAGCATCAAGAGTGGCAAAATCCACAGTTTGGTACATCCTGAGAAAGAACGGAAGCACTGGTGAACTCAGCAATGGAAAAAGGCCTGAACATCCACAGACGACTACAGTGGTGGATGATGGCAGAATCATTTCCATGGTGAATAGAAACCCCTTAGTAACAGCCAACCAAGTGAACAACACTCTCCAGGAGGTACAGTAGACGTATCAATATCCAAGTCCACCACAAAGAGAAGACTGCATGACAGCAAATGCAGAGGGTTCACTGCAAGATGCAAGCCACTCATAAGCCTTAAGAATAGAAAGGCTAGAAAACATCTAAAAAAAAAAAAAAAAAAAAAAGGCAGCACAGTTCTGGAACAGCATTCTTTGGAGAGATGAAACCAAGATCAACCTGTATCAGAATGATGGAAAGAAAAGAGTATGGAGAAAAAAAAAGTATTTGCATTCTTACCTTGAAGACCTCTTCGGTTTCTTCTGCAGTGCTGGTAAAGATAAGTGTCTTCTGTGCCACATCAGGGACAAAGTCCAGAGCATTGAGCAACACTGACATTTTGGTGGTTTCTAAACAGAGCAGGACCATCTGTGGAGGGACAGACCAAACTCACACCCTTTTAAAAAAAAAAACCACCACCATCACCACCAGGCCAAGCTGTAACGATCAAAAGCCTCTAAGCTTTCTGAAGACAGCCTAAAATGACCTATTACAGGTACCTTCAGCATTTCATTGATTAAAGTTTATCAATGCCTTTACGTTATAATGTTCTTGTTAAGTGGGTGCATAGACTCAGTAATCATACTGCTGATGACCTGATATACCTCTGCTTTAAGATTACCTTTTAAATACACCTTTTTCCAATTTATTCATGCCACGTGTAATTGCACAGCTCAGAATTACAATACAGGACCGTTGTCACCACACACAGGTATGCTGAGTGATGCCATACGGATGTCATGCTTTCTGAGGGATACGGACGTGATGAAGCCGTGATAGACGCCATAATGTCACAATTTCCAGGGCACATGGACGTACTGGTCCCTGTAAGACTTTAAGCTCACGTATCCACTGACCTGATGCACGTTTCCATATAAAGCTGCTTCTTCAGGGACTGTTATGATGACACAGGGGTCCCTCATGCTCTCCTTCACCAGCGCTTCCATGTGGTGGTTCCAGCGAGTTCCCACAGCGATGAGCTGCCTCAGGGAGAGGGCACGTTCCTCTTTCCGGAAGTGCTGCAGGACAGCGCATGTCTGACAGGCAGGTGGTTGCCATCAGTGTTCTGCTCCTCACGCCTGGCTGTGAGCTTTAATTCACAAGGACGAGCCTCACCTCCTGAGGGACCCGAGCGTACAGCAGGTCCACATCATCCAGCACTAGATGACAGAGCCGTAGGAAGAGGAAACAGCACGACTGAAGCAGCTGCAGCAGGCTGGAGGGGGTGGTGACCAGCAAGTGGCCTAAAGGACAGAGGGGGTGCCACTGGTGTTTAACCCTCTGAGATCGACGGCATCATCGGTGATGCCGCGTATCTTTCTCATGAATTATGATACTGAATGAAATATGTGACCATGCCCTAGTCAGTGAAAGTGTGCTCCCTACTGTACCTCTAGACCCCAGAAGGTTAACCAGACTGAACCTGCTAAGCCAGTGTTTACCCACCCAGTCCTCGGGACCCCCAGATGGTCCATGTTTTTGCTCCCTCCCAAGTCCCTGCTAGACAGTCCACATTTTTTGCTTCCTCCCAGCTCCAGGTAGAAACAAATATGTAGACTGTCTGGGGGTCCCTGAGAACTGGGAGGGAAACACTGCGCTAAGCATTCACTGAGGTTTAATAAAAGACATGCTCGAGTGACTGCCCATGTCGGTTAGAACGCGGCAGCGATGGTGGCGATGATGAGCAGGGAACCTCACAGTTGCTGGGGATGTGTGCAGCCTTGGCCTCGGCCTTCCCCCGGCCTAGCAGCACGAGCGTCGGGTGCAGAGACGCACTGGCTGGCAGCTCCTCCAGCAGCCCGGAGACACGCTGGGCCTTCTGCCATCCAGGGCACAGCACGGCGGCAATGGGCTGGGAAGGGGGCAAAGGGTACAGCAGTGTTTCTGATTGTCCGGTCAGAGACACTGCACGAGCACTGCCATGACAGCAGCACATACAAAGCTCTAACTTTACATACACTGTCAATAGGCTTTTCTGTCTAGTGATATCATTATGGATCCTTCTGTTAGCACTC
>JAODJX010000020.1:7385367-7403531 GCA_026776945.1 Isichthys henryi
AGAGGCAGCACTCAGAGGCAGCACTCAGAGGCAGCACTCAGAGGCAGCACTCAGAGGCAGCACTCAGAGGCAGCACTCAG
Organism: Isichthys henryi; assembly: GCA_026776945.1. Lineage (NCBI taxonomy): Eukaryota > Metazoa > Chordata > Actinopteri > Osteoglossiformes > Mormyridae > Isichthys > Isichthys henryi. The sequence continues at coordinate 7,385,448 of JAODJX010000020.1, forward strand.
AGGCAGCACTACACAAGGGACCAGGCTGTGCTTAGCGAAAACGCAGGCAGCTGTTTACCCCGGAGCAGGAGGTGAGGGCACTGCGGACAGCGCAGAGCTGTAGGTGGGTCAGGAATGGAGGGATGTAGCACATGGGGTCACTGCCTGTTTGGGCGACGAGCAGAGTGTCACAGCCTCGAGACACTGGGGGCCAGCATTGACAATCGGCCTGGGTGGGGCCACCATAGCCTGTCTGCAGGAGAGCCTGAAGCCACAGGCGCACACACACACACAAACACACACATACTGTATTAGAGTACATTCAGATCATAGAGGAAGGTGGATGCCTAAATAGCTAATGCAGAAAGCTCTACTATAGCAAGGGTTACCAGTACATCTTGTCATCCAGACTAACCCCACAATTAGAGGTGTCACAGAAACAAGCACCTTTCGCACGCCGTCAGAGATGGGGGCGGTGGCCAGGCTGCCACAGGGTTCAAAGGTCATGAGGGAGTGCAGCAGGATCCTGCTTCTGTAGGGGTCCTGCCAGAAAGGCTAAAGGAGGGACAGCATAAGACGACAGAGTAACAGCAGACCGAGCTACCTTATTGAGATCTAACAAACCATTTCAGAAGAATCCCTGTCTGGATTCAGAGGGTCTGGGTTCAGAAACTGCAACAGCCTGCAAAACAAACAAACTAATAAAACAGAGCCAGCTTGTAATAAAATGTGCTTTCAGAGCATGAGATACAGACACACCGTGCGCAGGGCAGCTCGTCTCCGATCCTGTCGTGATCTGTGACTTCCTGTGCTTGATCTCCGGCGAGATGGCTGTCAGCTCTGCTGTTCTCATACACACACACAGATTAGTTATCTATACCTTTGTGGGGACTATCCATTAATTTCTGTGGGCATAACCCTAATCCCAACTATGACAACCTGTTTTTGGCTTGTGTCATCTGTGAGTTTCTAAAACTATTTTGGCAAGGTCAGGTCGGGGAGCATGCACTGATGCAGTGCGTTGCCACACCCACCACACAGCGAAACTCCTCAGGATCCCAGCCAGCGATCCCCCAGGCAGATACACGGTTCAGTCCCACCCTCCAGAAATGGCCATCCAACTGCCACAGCCAGGTGTTACATGGGCGTCCCCTCGGCCAGGTTCAGCCACTTCAGTCCTCAGCAGTGAGGATCCTGTGAGCCGGATCACCCTCAGGGAAACACGCCACATGGCCCTAGTGCTGTAACTGACGCTCCCTCACAATGCAGGTAATGTGCCTCATTCAGGATTCCTCTAGCAACCGCTTGTTCAACACAAAGTCAAACCAGCGGTACCCAAGGATTCTCCAAAGAGAGACAGTACTAAAGGAGTCCAGTCTAAGTCTCAGCTCACTGGATAGGGTTCATGTTTCTCAGACAGGGAGCACCAGGACTCAACAGACAAGACACCCAAGGAATGCCCGAGTCTCATGATATGCTTGTTGAAAGGAGTGACATCAGACACCATCAGAAGGAGTCAATCTGCTACAGCAATAGCTACTCCCTGCGTATGGCAGCCGTCAGACCGTTGTTTGTTCATGACCAACTCAAGAGTAACAAACTATGAATATCATGAATGTCAAAAGCATGAATGTGAAGGGATCACTGTGTACATGACCCCACACATACACATACGGTGGTGCACATATCTAAATGAGGACCTTCTATTCACATATCTACTCTCCAACGAGAAAACACACCATGCTACTACCAAGAAAACAAAAACACAAAATCTCGTTCAGGGACGAGTGTTGTTGTTCCTGGGGCCCCACTCAAAAAGCCACTTTGAAACCCCCTATCCCCTCTAGCATAGTAACTCTTTGTAGACCAAAGGGGACCCTTGCAAATTCATGTGAGTGGGGGTAATATGCACGATCATACCCCACACAGGCAGCCACTGTGCTGGACAATCCCTCAGGCAGCACTGCTGAACCTGCCCCCTCCATCGACACCGCCTCCTCAGGGTCCTCCTGAAAAGAATGGCTCATACAAGGACACTACAGAGAGTGCATGTGACACCACAGAGGGCACATACATGTGCACTACAGAGGGTGCATGTGACACCACAGAGGGAAATACAAGCGCACTACAGAGGGTGCATGTGACACCACAGAGGGAAATACAAGCACACTACAGAGGGTGCATGTGACACCACAGAGGGAAATACAAGCACACTACAGAGGGTGTGTGTGACACCACAGAGGGAAATACAAGCACACTACAATGGGTGTGTGTCATACCACAGAGGGAAATACAAGCACACTACAATGGGTGTGTGTCATACCACAGAGGGAAATACAAGCACACTATAAAGGGTGTGTGTGATACCATAGAGGGAAATACAAGCACACTATAAAGGGTGTGTGTGATACCATAGAGGGCCCATACATGTGCACTACAGAGGGTGCGTGTGATACCAAAGAGAGAGCATATATTAACTCTGAAGTTAATCTAAAAATATGAAAGATAACTACAAGAATGTTCCGACTGAACTGCAAGAATGAGGGAAAAACTTCAGTACGAACATTAAAACGATTCATGATCTTAGGTAAAAAACAATAAATAAATAAAATACTCACCTTGGGAACGAATCCAGTTTTTGAGATGGGATTTAAAAACCACAAAAACCTATTAAGAACAAATGAGAAATAAGGTTGCAGTATGTCATGCAGTGAGTGGGAATTAAAAAAACTAAGTTAATATAAAAACAAATAATTAAGCTTCTGACCTTAACAAGTTTAATTTTTGAGACAGTTCCTCAGCATGGGAGGTTCCCGTTTCTGGAGGCAATTCAAGGTAGCTGGAGACAAAAAAAATAATAAAACCACAGATTAATTCTTCGATGAAGAACTTCTGCTCATTAAAGTCACTAAAAGCACAATAACTAACGGTGAATGTGACGTGATGCTTGGGCGCCTAGTTTACCTGCCATTGGCCTGCTTCTCCTGCTTGCCATTGCTGCTGCTCTGTGCTTCAGCCCCAGTCTCCTCTTCATGCACTACACGTTCCTAAAAAGCAGAGAGCTGTACGCTGCTAAATGCTTATGCCAAAGTGCTGTACAGTTAAGAAAATATTGTCGGCCAGGGCCTGGAGCAATTAATGGTTAAAGGCCATGCTCAGGGCCAAACGGTACCATCACTTTGCCAGCCCTGTGATTCTAACCAGTGACCTTTTGATCACAAGCACAGCACCGCCTTGGCTGGTGTGTTCACCACCTTCTTTAAGAACACAAGACATTTACAAACAAGAGGAGGCCATTCGGCCCATTAAGCTCGTTTGGGGAGAACTTAACTAATAGCTCAGAGTTGTTAAAATCCTATCTAGCTCTGATTTAAAGGAACCCAGGGTTTTAGCTTGCGCTACACCAGCAGGAATAATATTCCATACTCTATCTACACGCTGTGTAAAGAAGTGCTTTCTCAAATGCAGTTTAAAATGTTCTCCCACTAATTTCCACCTAAGGCCACAAGTTCTAGTATTTGAACTAATATAGTTAGTAGTTCTAATATTTGAACAGCATCCAGACCTGTTAGAATCTTATATACCTGGATCATGTCCCACCTTAGTCTCCTTTGCTCGAGGCTGAACAGATTCAGCTCGGCTAACCTCTCCTCATAAGACGCTCCTCTAAGACCAGGAATCATTCTCGTAGCCCAACGTTGCACCTTTTCCAAGGCAGGTCAAATTTTGAAACAAAAATTGCACCAAATCTGAAGCAGCGCCATGTAGTGATATTCACATATTGAGCAGATGCTTTTATCACACATGAAAATGTCTGGAGTGTCACTTCTCACAAACTGGAATCTCCAAGTGGGGTTGGTTCGCCAACTGAAGAGCTAGAGTTGAGACATACACTACATGGACAATGGGGAATACATTGCTTTTTTGTTTTAAACCAAATGACTGCTGATTAGTATGACTATTAAAAAAACATATACATTTACATCTGTATTAATTCAAATAAACGATTGCGCTGCTGCACTCTAGTTCATTCTACTTCTACATATATATATTTTTTTTCTATTCATACAGTAGTTTTGCATGGGATACCGGTACTGAAAAATTACTGAAGTGCTGCATTTTTGAAAGCTGTAACCATGTTTTAATTCCAATACTAATTACACTCAGAAGTGGACAGTACGAGTCCAGAAAGTATAAATCCAGACCAAGATTTTGTTTCAACCAACCAGATGAATATTCTTTTGACTCTTTACACTCAACTGGTTGGTTGAAACAAAATCTTGGTTTGAAGTTTTTTTTTTTTTCTGGACCTCGAATGTCCACCTCAAATTATGCTATTACAGATATCACTAACGCTAATCACTGAATTAGAATCATAGACTCAATATGTCCAAACCACTGCCAAAATCAATTATACCCTATGTCAGAATTGCCTGCATTATGCTATATAGCATATAGTTCCATCAAACTAGGAAATTTGATATATATGCTTTTATGCACAGCACAAAAGAAATGAGGCTACTAGAATGTCATCTACGTAATATGATCTCATTAACTTCAAGTGATTTATGTACGGGAGTAAGATCTTATAATATAGCAAACAAATTACATAAATAACTTCAAACTAGCATCTGTACCTAGAGGTTACTATGCAAGGCTGTTTTAAGCAGTTAAAAATAAAATCAAGCAAGATGCACGTGTTCATTGAGCAGAAGAAAGCAAAAGAAACTTGCTGTAACCTTTATGGGTCCTTATTTCATTATCTTTTCGCAACAGAAAGTAATGGTGATGAGTTTAATCGCATAAGAAATGTTTTACAGTTTTGCACATTCCCCCTCCCGTTTGTCAGCACAGAGCCATCTCAAAATCCATATAATGAACTGCATCCATAATGATCCCCCCCTCGCCCCCCAGCCCCTCAATACTCTCCTTACACGCAGTGCTATAGCCCCTCACACGCATTTTACTAACGAACAGGCAGAAGTGCATTAAAATCAGAGGCAGATATACCCTTTATGAATTTTATAGAACACCCTATCATTCTCCTTGTAACTGAATGAATCATGATCATAACATGATGCTTGGCAATATTAGGGAATGTATTGGAGTGGAGTGAGGTTTCATTTATTAAAATAAAAAAGTATCAATTTAAAAGCATTTGAAATAAATGTCTCCTGAAAATCAGTGACAAATGTATAATTTACTATGAACAATATTTAATTTTTTCTGCATTGGTTTTGTTGCAGTATCATGATACATAAAGTGGTATCAGTATCGATGTTGTAATTTCGGTATCGTTACAGTTATGTAGTATTGGTGGAGAACGCACACAGAGTTTGGTTGTACATGGACAATGACAGTAAAGATATTCTTTTCTGTAAGCCATACCGCAGTAACCTGTGCCCCCTCAGGGGAGGCGTGGGGAACGTGGTTTTCTGGAACCTTCTGTCCATTAGCCCCTGACCAAAAACCAACCCCATCTGTTGCCTCACATGTGATCTCCGCATTCTGGCTTGTACCTAGATTGAAAATACAAACATTTATTACATAGCACAGTCAAGCAATAGGATTTTTTAAGACCCGATGCAAACACATCAAAGGTAACACTGTAGAGATCCCATGAGTCTTTACCGGACCGGACATCCATGTCATCATTTTGCACACGCAAAGGAGACTTCCCAGAAGCGAGAGTGTTGGAGGCTAGCAGGAGAGTATCGGCACCATAGTCCTGCAAGCTCTGCTCTGGCCTCGCACTTGAGAAACATGCAAACCTCTTTGTCACAAATTCGTCATTTACGCAGATCTGCAAAGACAGATAAGAACTGATGGCCCTACAGCTTTAAAGTGAAAGATACCTGAAATTACCCAAAATTGTTTAACCTCTCATATACTACAGGAATTAGCACAAAGTGAGGAAGGCATGTGAAGAGTAGATCTTTCCACGGCCGATGCTACAAAACCAGTGACGCATCGAGACTTTAGCACCTTTATATCCCTGATAGTGAGATAAAGTTGAACAGCAGTGGACTCCGCATTCTGACCACAGACAACAGCCTCCTTCAGGGTAGAAGCTGCCAGAAACAGCATTTGAAGAGGTCCAGTTTAGACGGAATATTAAAAGGCCTATTCTCATTTAAATAAAAGCTGAACCAGGTGTACCTTGAATGAGCTCATGCAGGTAGCGTGTGGCAGAGCTGTCCCAGCACGCTGCACGTCTGAGGAGGCAAAGGGACAGCAATGAAGAAGCATCCGATTCCACACATTTAAACACGGTGGAGAACAACAGACTACATCACCTACTTTAATGTGGCTTTCTGCAGGCAGGCAGACACCTCCAGAGTCAGGGGGTAGATACCAGCCAGCTGATAGCGCCTCACCCAGAACGGCAGCTCGAGAAACTTTTCCAGAGGAGCTCGAATGCTGTGGAAAAGGAGAAACTCAAAGGTGTTTTCTAAATATGTAAAATAATATCACGAAAAAATGAATGTATGGAGAAAGAGAAGCACTAATTCTTCTGTAATTCGGTAAATATGCATCTGACCATACCCTGCGTGAGAACTTAATCCTTATTTGCCAAGTAAAGGCTTCCTGTTACATGCCTGTCAGAGTCGACAACAACGTGCTCGGCGTGGTCCAGCAGAAAACACAAGACCTGGGAGCCAGCAGTGCTCAGGAAGAGGGACTCCATAACAGCCCGACACCAGCTCCTCATGGCAGGGGAATAGATGACGCACACCTGGAGGACAGGATAGGGCAGGTTGGGATGGGGCAGGACAGTCCAGAGTGGAATGGGGTGGGGTAGGATATTGCAGGACAGGACAGAGTAGGATGGGGCAGGACAGAGTAGGGCAGGATGGGGTAGAGCAGAGCAGAGTGGAGCGGAGCAGGAAAGGGTAGGATTTCACAGGACAGGACAGGGCAAGGTGGGTAGGGGGCAGAGTATGACAGGAGAAGGCAGGACGGGGTGGGGCAGGGCAGGAAAGAGTAGGGTGAGGTGGGGCAGGGCAGAGAGGGTAGGGCAATGTGGGGCATCAGAATGATCACAAAATTGGAAATGTAATGACTCCCAGTGAAGCAAATCAGTCGGCAAACTGCAAGCAAGCAGCGTTCAACTCCAAATTAAAGAGTCACAGTGACCAGCCAGAATTATCCGTCCTTCAAACTGTATCTGCATGCCTATTAACCACTGCAGAAGCGGTCTTATGTACTATTGAGTCAGAATGTAAAATATCTAAACGGCACAGAGTGGGTGAGCGTGTAAGAGGCAGTCTTGGTCTTGGTTTGCTTAGTTGGTGGATGAGCTGGAGAATTTTCCAAAATTTAAGGCGATATCAAATAGCATGGCTATGACAGCACACATTGAAGGCTTACAAATGATTAGGGAATCCATTTCTCAGCAACATGACAGCCCAAGAGAGAAACATAATGTGCTACCTGGTCAAGAAGTAAGTGAGGGAGGGACAACTTGAATGAATGACCAGGCCTGTCCAGGCCCACAGAGCTGGTATCTAACTGCAGAGCAGTGTCCAAGCAGAACAGTGCTGTAATTTATTATTCTAAAAAAACACCTGAAGGCAGCAGTGTCCAGGCACCGGCTAAGACACCTGTTAGTACAGTACCTGGCCTTCCTCCAGCAATGGTGGTTTTAGTTTTTGAACATCCAGGTTGACGTCATGGTAGAAGAGGTTCATTTTAACCTTCAGCTTCTCATATTCTTGGTCTTCTACACACACACCAGCACCTTTGACAATCCTGCCCCAGAAGCAGCTGGGGTCCTCGATCTACATGAGCGAAAGGCAGATGAGAGTTCCTGGGAGCCTGTGATCAGACGTAGCTAAGCGAAGAATAAGTGCGTTACTGTCAGACAGTAGCGTTTCACACATACCTTTAAAATGTCGATTTCCAGCAATGGGCCGCCTGCTTCCATGCTGCCTGAAGCCCAAAGCTCAAAGTTAGTGGATGCATCTCAAGGGATTTATGCACACTCTCTCTCTCTCTCACACACACACACACACACACACACACACACACACAAACAAACAAACATATCCAAGACGACAAATGCACCTCAAAGTCTGTGCATTATCTTGTGTGACTGGGTCATAGTTTCAGGTAAGAGACACTGCTGCTGAATTTTTCAAATGTATTTTATGACGCTTTAATCACCACATAAAGAATGCTATTCACTCCTACCCAATACATTCGACAGAAACTTGACCTTTTTAAGGCCGACATCTCCAAATATAGACAACTCTCAGCAGAACAACCTAACGGCGCAAAAGTCCCTCAAAAAAACACCCCTTTTTTAGTTTTGCAGTGAAATGGCCATTTAAAACTGTATTTTTTTTTAACGGTTTCTTCCACTGGAGGTTCCAAAGCAGCCGCAGCAGAGCCAACGAGTTTGCAAATATATAACGCTGCAGCGCATCTGATTCAACCTTTCCGTACAGAAATAATACATATAGAAATAAACAGTAACAAGTACATTTGGAAAAAGTTTCACTAAAACGTTTTAATGGGTGTAACATACCGCGGTGTCCGCTGACGCCCATAAACCTGTCTTCCGCTGACTGGCGGCCCACAGAACCTCCCTCCGAATTAAACCATCCGTCCATCCATCCATCCATTTTCAAAAACCGCTTATTCTATGTAGGGTCACGGGGTCCGGAGCCGATCCCGGAAACTACGGGCGCAAGGCAGGGAACAACCCAGGATGGGGCGCCAACCCATCACAGTGAACAGTCATACAAGTACACCTACGGGTAATCTACTAAATCCAATCAGCCTAGACTGGGGGGATACCAGAGTACCCGGAAGAAGGGATCCCCTCCCCGAAATTCTTATGGTTAGATAAACTTTATTGATCTTAGGGGAAATTCTGGTGCATACAGCATCTATGTACGTATAACACATAGTGCACAACTGACACAGTGCAAAGGCGGTACGTTAGTGATGCATGGGCCGGCGGTCTGGGCGGGTTAGGGCCAAGCTTACCTGGAAATATCGCGAGTGCAGGCGGGTGGGGTCTGCAACAAAAGCAGCGTTACTTGTAAATTATAATGAATTTATAGTATAACAGGCTTTGCGTTTTAGGATTTCTGATGTCCTTGCAAAGGCTGTGATTGGTAGTGCATCTGTCCGGGGAACAGGCGCGCTCAACTTCAGTTCAGCTGGATCTTTGTGTTAGAATTAAATAAAGAACTATAAATACTAAAAAAACGCACTCTGTGGCGTATTCTCATATAGAATTATAGGGAGCATATCGAATGACGAACGCATTTCGGGACAACCATCTTCAGCGTCCATTAGTGCAGAAATGCATCCGTCATTCGATATGCTCCTAAATGCGTATGTAAACATGCTTACTGTGTTGCATATGGCATGTATAGAGTGAAGCAGACCTAAAATGACAATAATTTAACATGTCAAAATAACGAATACAACTGGTGGTTGTGGGTTGCCGTAGCTTTCTGTTTTGCGACCAAATTCTGTGAGCTTGGTCTCATGCAATGCGCGTTTCACCAATGCCTGTCCTTTTTGAAACGTGCATTAAATAAGAAACGCTTGTTCTTACTCAGTATTATAGAGGCTTTCGCGATACAGCAGAAAGCGGTGTGTGTGTGTGTGTCGGGTTGGGTTCAAATGGTTGATCATTGTATATTTCTGCTGATCAGCTGGTACTGATTGTCTTTCATAACGGGCCGGGTAGGTGCCGGTGTTCTATCGAGCAATGCTACCTATGGAGACGTGCTACCGAGCCTTTCTGCGCATGTGCAGTTCCACCGCTTTGGGATTAGGGTTATGGCTTTCGATTAGCGCTACGGTAGCCTAACTAAGTAGTATCACTACAGTACACAGTGCAAATAAGCACATTGAAAAGATTATACCCTATTGATCCCCGTGGGAACTTTTGTTTTTGCCTACCCCAATTTGCTTTCCATAGGTGAGATCAAACAGAAAGGTAGCCAACCATAACAGTGCCTGGGGAGCTGGGGGCTGAGGGCCTTGTTCAAGAGCCCACAGTAACCCTCCGATCACAGGCACTGAGGCTTAACCCACTGAGCCATACGCTGCCCCCTAAATCTAGTGTTAGTACACATATTTCTTAATGAAAAAACAGAATATTATGCAATAAAAGTATGCGATGAATTTATTTAGTAATCTGTATGCCTATACTATATGGCATTGATACTGCCAGCACTTAGGATAACTATCCATAGGTGTAGTGTTCGCGTTACGGTTAATATTTTTTTATTATCGTCTAGTGTTTTGACAGTAGTTAGTCCAAAGGGACGAGTGATTGGAAAAGGTTAGCATTTTTTGGGGGAAAGATAGGTTTCAGGCATATAAGAGATCTTCATGTTTGTAAGATGAAGTGCTGGACCAGGATCTGGATGAATGGTTAACTGGTCATAATTAGACCAAATGAAGTAAATGAATATCAGCTGAGAGTGGGTTTGACACCACTGCCAGTGACGCAGCTTGTTTGTGTGACATTGTTTTTATTCACATATTGTGGCATTTGTATATATTGCGTATGTGAAGGTTCACTTTCCACTGTCATTCAGCTGCCTCTGCTGGAACTACCTCCATTAGCAGCTGGAGATGAATGGTGAGTAGTCCTACAGGGTCAGAACACAGGGGAGATGCTGGCTGAAATATACACTGCAAACTCACAAAGGTTGCCAATGCTAAACTTTGAAATTTTCTCGATTTTGATCTTGGTTGGGACTATGTGATCATGGACCTACTTATGTTTATGGCAGAACATTGAATGTGGAAATGATCTGGTCAACATGAGATGAGTGGAAGATGTTTTTACTATGAAAAGGCATTTCAGGGTCATGGTGTACTTTGGTGACTTACTCATGATCTTTTTCAAGCAGCTTAATTTGCAGCGAACAAATGGGAAGTAAAGTATCAGTCCACTCAGGGCGAAGGCAATGCAGTAGAAATACTCCCATTCGGGTTTTTCCAGAATAGGAGCCAGCACCAGGTACCCGCACATCAGAAAAAAGACAGCTGGAATAACCAGTGGTACCTGAGTATGACAAAAGCAGTTGTGTATTATTCAGAAATGAGTGATGGACCTGTCTGGCAGCTCCAGTCTGCACATGGCTTATTCTGATTTCATCCTTACCCTGAATGGTCTCTTCATGTCTTTCCTGGTAAATCTCATAATGATGAGAGCTAAAACAGTCAGTCCGTAGAAGGCCCACTGGGCAAAGCTACAGTAGTTAACCAAGCTGTCGATGTCCGCTGGGAATATGTAGAACATTGACAGAATTGCCTTTAAGTCAAGAACAGGGTGAAGTCAGACGGTCATGCAGTTCACCCGTTTCCATGTCACCATGGTCAGATAAGCATAGAAACAGGGCAACACTTACATTGAAGATGACGCCGGGAGATGGAGTGTTATGCTTGAGACTGATGAAGGACAGTATCTTCACCATGTGACCTTCTCTGCCTGATCTGTAGGTCAGCCTGCGTCAGAGAACAGATGTCAGAGAATGTCTTCACTTCTAAAATTGAACCATTCTGTGCTTGAAACCTTTTTTCAAGTAAAACATGTTGAAATAAGGCTTTTTGAAGGCTCCTTACCGTCCACTAGTTAAACCGTAACCATTGGCAGCTCCGAAAGAAGATAAGACCACAAACAGAGGGACGATCCATGAAAACGGGTACAGGACTCTGTCACCAAAAGTCTTAGGAATTCAGATCAAAGTATATATGAATACAGGAAACAAGTTTAATTAAGTCATGTGGTACCTTACATTCTGACACTGAATTGCAAAGGATTCGCTGTGGCTACAGGATTTAATCAAGGAATATGTGGACTATTTCATTCTTCCTCATACATGGTGTTCCCTAAATGCTTACTGTACCTTTAATTGTTTATTTCACTGTATCATGTGAATGCTAATGCTAGCACTCTCAGTGTGTAAAATATATTATACTTTATTGCAAATTTCCACATCATGCAAACTTTATATGTTGCCATTTGCACCCTGCCTACCACATGTAGTATTTACTACCATTTCACATTGCTTACCACGCACACTGTACATACTAGCATTACCACACTGCCTATCATGCACACTGTGCATACTAACATTCACACACTACCTACCACACATGCTGTACATACTACCTTTCACACACTGCCTACCACACAAACTGCTTACCATGCACACTGTATATACTGCCATCTGCACACAGGCTACTATGTACACTGTATATACACTGTACTGTTATTCATACACTGCCTACCATCCACACTGTATATGCTGCCATCTGCCCACTGTCTCTTATAAATACCCTTTTATTTATTTTCTATTTAGCTTTTGTTTTTAGCCTACTACTATTCTCTCCCAACTCAATTTATTATTTTTTTTAACCTCTATTTAATAATATTCTGGTTCATTACTTCGCTATAACAGGAGCAAACTAGAGTTTCATTTCACTGGAACTGCCAATATAATTGTGCATGTCACAAATAAAACCTTGAATCTACATATCAGTGCTTGTGAGTATAATGCTCTATAATGAGGTTTCAGTACTGGTTTTATGAAGTCTTTGTTGCGGAGTGTAGCCATGCGGCATCTCCATGGTTACACGCTCACCACAGCCACCGCCGGAGATTGCAGCATCTCCATGGGGGTCATGACGGTGAGGTACGCTATGTTCACCAGGATGTAGCAGATAGAGACTAGTGGAATTCCGATGAAGATGGCCAGTTGCAGGTTCCTACATGGACAGCACATGAATTAACCATCAATTCCCCCACCCTGGGCAGCATGTTCTGCTGGCCTATGACATTTTTGTATAATGTACAGTACCAATCAAAAGTTTGGACATACCAAACTGCCTGCAGAGGAGAATGATAGGGTCACATTACCTAAACAGAGTAGAGAAGGTTCAGGAAGAGTTTGACCAGAAAGTGAACCAAAAGTGGCCGATAAGTGTTCAGCATATGAGGGACCTGTCCTTCAGGATAGCTGGAAAAGCATCCCAGGAGGCCACCTCATGAAACCAGTGTAGAGGAGAAAGTAGAGTCAGTCAATCATTGGGGCAAATGGAGTTAAGGGCTTCTTCCTCGCTTTATGAGTCTTCAGTCCTGCTTCTAGGAGCCTGATACAAATTGTCCTAGCAGTGCACTTCACACCTGCACTTAATGTTTCCCATTCCCTTTGAAGGTCACTTGATGTCATCCTACGATTTATGAGAAACTGTCGGATAAGTTAACGGTCTTCCCTAGTATTCGAAAGTCGCTTCCTCCCTTTACCAGGCTGGTTTCTGGTTATGTCTCCTGTTTCACCTTATTCTTATGTACTGCTGTCTTAGAAATTTTGAACATGAAAGCAACCTGCTGCTCAGCGTAGCCTTCTGCTTGCAGAACCACGATTAAACCATATAAAAAATATAAGATGATCTGTTTTTTCAACGACTGTATATATGTTTTTTAATACATTTTTTTTGATCAGTGCATAATTCCATATGCGTTATTTTCTAGTTCTGATGGCTTTATAATTATTCTAAAATGTAGAGAACAGTACAAATAAACCTTTCTTTGGGTATGTGTATCCAAACTTTTGATTGGTGCTGTATGCCGATCATCAAAAAGTCATAGTACATTCTATTGGGAAAGAAAATGTACCTAGAAGGATCTTTGAGTTCTTCTGTTATGCAATTCAATTGATTCCTGTCAGAGAGATGGAAAAAAATTCACAACAGTAAAACAAAAGCACTGTGTTTATTGGCCAAATTAAACATACTATGAGATTGAAAACAATAAAGTCAGCATTAGAACCTTGATTAATGAGGAGAGAAACTCTGACTCACCAGCCGTCGTAAGCCCAGAGGCTGCTATAAAAAGCCAAGCCAAGGTTCCCAGGTAACAATGATGCACCTTTAAATGCATTTGTAAAGTTTTGCGTGTTCCCTGCACGAAAAAACAAAGTGCTCTAGCAGTAAGTCATACAAGGACTTAAAATCCATGTCCTTAAAAATTCATGAAAAAGCATTACAATACATTACAATGCATGATTATACTACTGGGATAATGCTGTTAATATAAATCACCAAAACAGTATTTGTATACATGTGGTTTCAGCTGATGGTACCCTGTGCCAGCAGGACAATCCCAGCCACTGTGAAGACAAAAATGATGAGGAGCTTGGCCACGGTGAAGAAGTTCTGCACGTAGCTGGCCAGCTTCACACTCTGGCAATTTACCAGGAGGATCAGCACTGGAACAGGTAGTAAACAGCATGTATTACAGCAGGCAGCAAAGAGCTGCATTACTGTAGGGCTGTGGGCCTCATAATGTACTAACACATGCTTATCAAGTGCCTTGAGGTGACTGTTGTGAAAGATACTATATGAAAATAATTACAGATGGAGACAGCAGACAGACTCTTGACGACCAGCACTGGAGGGCTGCATCCTTGATAGAACGGTGCCGCAGCATATTCTCCAATAGTGAGAGCACTGACCGCCCCTGACGCAGGCCTCAGGACGACGATGGACATCCAGGAGAACAGGTAGGCAGTGAGGGGACCAAAGGCCTCCAGCAGGTAGGAGTACTCCGCCCCGGACTGCTTGATCATGGTGCCGAGTTCTGCATAGCAAAGAGCTCCTAGACACAGGCATAGTTATCTGATCAGTGTCACTCAGCTCTGCTATTCCCAGCATGCACTGCACCTCACTAGCTCTGCTCACCCAGTGTAGACAGAACACCACCTGCAGCCCAAACAGATAAGCATGGCCCCACAGCGCCAGTGTGCTCCAGCACGGCTCTCGGGGTCATGAAGATGCCTGAGCCGATCATACTGCCCACAATCAGGCAGATTCCACTGAAGAGCCCAACCTGTTGGAGCAAACGCAGTGATAGCAGCATAATGCTGTGGTAAATTCAGTGCAAGGAGACAGTTTCCGAGGCTGATGAGCTTGTTTAATATTACCCAGCTTCTGTATTCATGGTTGATGCTTACACTTTGCTCATATTCACATGTTGCCGTGCTAAATTAGGCATCCTGTCTGAAGAATACCCCAACACCCTGCCCTGTGATGGACTGGCAACCCGTCCAGCATATACCCTGCCCTGTGATGGACTGGCATCCTGTCCAGGGTGTACCCAGCTCTGTGCCTTGTGATGCACTGGCATCCCATCCAGGGTGTACCCAGCCTTGTGCCCTGTGATGGACGGGCATCCCATCCAGGGTGTATGAAGCCTCATGCCCTGTGATGGACGGGCATCCCATTCAGGGTGTACCCAGCCCTCTGCCCTGTGATGGACTGGCATCCTGTCCTGGGTGTACCCAGCTTTGTGCCTTGTGATGCACTGGCATCCCATCCAGGGTGTACCCAGCCCTCTGCCCTGTGATGGACGGGCATCCCATCCAGTGTGTACCCAGCCCTCTGCCCTGTGACAGACTGGCATCCCATCCAGGGCATACCCAGCCTCATGCCCTGTGATGGATTCAGCCCCCTGCAATCATGGCCAGCATCACCATGTATAGTATAACTATTTCTAACATGAGAGACATTTCAAAAAGAGATAGCAGTGGGTACCTGAAATGATGGACTAAGACACATGATCAGCAGAGCTGAGGCAAAGATCACCTTTGTTCATACTTTATAACGGCCCAGGATTCCTGGAGTGCAGATGAACTTGAGACTCAGTAAGAGATCAAATGACGCATTAACTGTTATAAGGAAGTAAAAACTCAGTAAGTCCCAACCAAGCAGCTGTACTTACATCTCTTTGCAGCGCGGGCCCACGCACTCTGTCCTCAGCATCCAGAGTTTGGTGACATCCATCCGGGGCCCCTGTGTCGCTGGGGCCTCTCCTCCTCTTCTGAATGGCATCTTTTCCCATGCTGGTCAGCATAAGGAACGTAAGTGCCTGCAGAAGTGAGGGCAGACCTGTACTTAACCCAGTGCTCCCACCTTTCCATGGACTTCGCCCAGAGCTCGCTACGGACTTCAGCAAGATCAAACAAAGTGGTCCTAACCCAGCACTGTACAGTATTTACCCCAGTGTAAATTTTACAGTGTATTTTGATTTACTTTTAGTCTTTGTCTTTTAATGAAAATGCAATTTAATTTTAGTTATCTTTTACTTATGATTTTTTAGTTTTTCTCTTAGTTTTAGTTGAAGAAATTACACAGTATGTGGTTGATTAAACCTGCTTTAGATTTACTTAACTGAGTCTACAGTACATGCAGTCATTGAAACTAATAGATATACCTGTGACTACAGCTCCATATATCTTACGCTGAGCCTTGTTTTCTTTCACATTAAATGTGAACTTTATGGATAATGTCAGTATGTTTTTTTTCCTACCTAAAACCGACTGTAGTGCAGACCGATCTTGGGCAGGTAATAATTCATATCGTCATACCATACAGAGATTATATGGTCCCCACGATGAAAGTCACCTAAGCCTAATGAGTCATAACAACATAACCGGTTTACAGAGAGACCTGAGAGACAGAACTGCATCGTTTAGACGCTTGAAACTGGTTAGACCAACATTATCCAATCATACGCGACACTTACTACCTCTGATTGGATCCGTTTCAAATTAGTCTCTTTTTCTCATGTTTTTATTCGTTGATAAAAGTGTCAATACATTTTGTTACAGTTTTTTATTATGTTGTTTTCGCCATTTAAAAATTTTTGTTATGGAATACTTTTCGTCATAGTTTTCATCAACAAAATGAACAATGATTTACCTGAGATTTAGTAAATTCAGTATAAAATCACGCACTGCAAACGTAACACATAGGCAGTCTGGCAGAGGACGCACTGTAAAACTGCACTGTAAGCATCTGGATACACGTGTGTGAGGTTGGGAAAGTGACAGTTTATATCTTGAGGCTAATGAAGTTTGTAGGAGACCAGTGTACAGCTGAGGGTCCACTGGCTGTCCCATAGCTGCTGACCCCCTGCAGGGTCCCTTAATCTGCCCCCAATGACTCCCATGTCATTGTCATTGTGTGCCTTTAGTCTGGTGCACATTTTATTGTTCCCCTCCCTGCTTTTTTCAGTGTTCAATTCCCAAACCACCCGAGCTTCTATCCCAGTCGGCAGTCACCTGCTTCTGGTGCCGTCGTGCTTCTTCCCCAGGGCTCGTTTGGGCGGGAGTTTCAGTCTGGGGTGTTTGCTGTATCTCGGCAGATCCCTCGATACTAAAACCTGAGACTGCTGTGAAAGTAACATGCACTAAGGGAACTGTACTCTCTCTCCGGCTTGGTGTCCTACGTTAAATGTTGATTGAGGTTGCTAGAAGTAATAATTAAGCTACTTTTTAGAGCAAGATTATACAAGATATAGTTATACTGTCATCTCATACTAGGAGATAAATGATCATTAACTCAATGAACTGATTTCACTGTTACCAATGCACAGAGAAGAAGATAGTGTAAGGAACTATTTGTTGAATGCATTTTAAAGCCTAGCTGTTTTTTAGAGTGAATCCCATGCTAGGCAGAAGTACTCTTAATCCCCCCAAAATGCTCCAGCGCTGCTGGATGACTGGTTGATGGGGGGGGGGGGGGGGTCCATGGCAACAGAAAAACTTTGCTCTCCAAAAGGCTTGGGCAAAGGGTCAAAGCTGACTGATGTAGCTCCTGTGTTCCATTCGTCTGTTTTCTGCAACCCCTAATCCTATTCAGGGTTACGGGGGGGTCCAGAGCCTATCCCAGAGGATACAGGCACAAGGGTGGGTACTAACCCATTGCACAACAAACACACACAATTTGGCAACTCCAATAAACCTTAGCATATTTTTGCATCGTCGGGGGGTGCACTATATGTAGAGGAAACCACACGATAGCATGGGGAGAACATGCAAACTCTCACACATAGAGCCAAGGCAGGGACTTGACCCTTGGTCCCACAGGTGTGAGGCATTAGTGCTAACTATTGCACCACCATGCTGCACTGCTCTTGTGATCAGTATAGGAAGAAGACCAGCTTTAATGTGTGACATATTCCTCAGCCATACCACGAGGACATACAGTACTGTGCAAAAGTCTTAGGCAGGCAAAGAAAATGATGTTTAGATTATCATCGTGTTGGTGTAAAACTGTGATATT
>JAODJX010000020.1:7410937-7422480 GCA_026776945.1 Isichthys henryi
CATGCCTGTGTATCTCCCATTAGCTGTCCACTGCGTGCCAGTGTGAGTGACTCCCATCTGCTGTCCACTGCGTGCCTGTGTGAGTGACTCCCACATGCTGTCCTCCACATGCCTATGTGAGTGACCCCTGCTGCTTCTTCTGGAACCCAACGGAGACTTTCTTCCTGAGCAGATACTCTGTCCTTCTTCTCTTTTAGAATTTATATGCCTCTGTCCTTAACGTCCTTTCCTGAAAATAATGTCTATTGTTCCAGTTCTTTGCAATAATTTACTCAGTAACTGAAACTGGAGTGTGACATGTACATATATCAGTAAGAGTCAGTGTCTAATGGTAACAAACTGACCACTTCCTGATGTGCACTGATGTGCCCTGGCATATAACTGAGTCCTTTGTCAGGCTGTGTGTCTGGACACACAGGCCTGGTTAGAGGGATCAATCGGAGCTGTCCTTATCTGCCCTCTGCCCACATGCTCCTCCTCATGAGGTCCAGAAGCCCGGCAGCGTTTGAAGGCCTCCAATGAAGTTTGTGCTGTCACCTGACACATCACAAAGCTTGCATCAGCCTACATAATGGTGCCAGCCTTTGTGCAGGGTGTACCATGTGCATTGTGTATTGTGTGAGGGTGGGAGGATGCACTCTGTCCCTCTACTATCAGTTTAATGGATGGTCGCACTTGTTTTGAGGAAACACTGACGCTGATAGAATTTCTCCTTGCCAAGGTAGTTACAGAATGGAGTATAATCATGTATTTATCACAGAAAGTAACAAACAGCACAGACATCTGTGCTGCCCTTTTTGCCTTGTCCAATCCGGGACCCAGTCCATTCACTTGTCCATCTTCCGGCTGCTTATTCTGGTCAGAGTTGCAGGGCCCTGGAGCCCATCACAGGCCACACGGGGCACTAGGCTGGTGTCCTTCACCCAGGGCAGGATGCCCTGCAACATCTATCTCAGTGTTTGTCGGCCGCTGGTCTGCAGCCCAGTAGTGTGGCTATATGCAGCCTTTAGCTGGCTGTGTTCCATGGTGATGTGGCAGGGAAACATGGCTCGGTCTGGAATGGGCCACCACACAGACACGAACTGAAAGGCTGCCCAGGAAAATTCCCCATTCAGCAAAATTTATTGAGGGGATTGGGCTGGGTGACACTCAAGCTTTCAGACTCTCAGAAAGACATCTTATGGCAAATCTATGTTATTCTATTACAAACCTATAATTAACTACATGACAAGCATTTGGGTAGTTTGTAAACCCTATAGACTGTATACAGGGTAGTAAAATTGTTACGTACATGTAAATACATGTGTGTGCAGACTCGTGGAGGCTACTTGTTATTACTCACTACCCCATGGTGATTCATCGTGATTACTCCAAGTGATTAGTCACAATCACTCCATGTGATTAGTCATGATTTTTCCAGGTGATTGATCATGATTACTCCAGGTGATTACTTGTGATTACAGTACTTGTAGTTACTCCAGTCACTTATTCCAGGTGATTGCATGTTTTTACTCCAGGTGACCCCCATAATTCAGGTAGAAGATAGGGGCCAGTTTTTGAAGTGCAGGATGATTTTTAGAGTGTCTCTGACATCACTTGCTCCCACCGTCTGCCATTTTCTCCTGTGCCCAGTGCTTCTCACCTGGGTGAACTGCTCCAGTGTGCGCTGGGCCACCAGGATCCAGGATGTCTTCACCGTGGGGAAGCTGCTGGCGCTGGGACTGATCATTGTGGTGGGATTGGTGCAGATACTCCAAGGTCAGTCCAAAATAAACCCACAAACATGATATGAAGCATATCAAAATCCTCTGTGATAGCCATCCAGTACATCATAGCGTCCAACTCCAGATAAATTCATAGGCTATACTAAGCTATAACCTGGGGCAATGGCTAACATTAAGGCCCACTTTGTCTTGGGAACTCTGGAAGTTAGTTAAATCGGCAATACCTGAGTAAGCAAAACCAGAAAAGTTAATCTGCACTGATAGTGTTGCATAGAAAATGTAAGTCATTTAAACTCAGCAGTGTTTAATAAGCACTGTCCTCCACTCAGAGAACCACAGCAGGCCTTTTACGGAATCGCTAACTGAATGCCAATCTGGTTTGTTCCAGAAAAGATTCTACCAAGATCTAACCATCATTAGGGGTCAAAGAGAGGTTAAAACGGACAGGCTGCTTTTTCTTTTTAACTTCCATCTTTCTCCCATTACATGGACATCATGTGGCCAACAAGCTTTTGAAACTAAGACAGCAAAGGGGCATCAAACACAACTTGCTAATGAACTTACCGTTTTGTATATGGCCAATGAAGGTGGCACTTGAAGAAGAAAAGTGATGCTTTACAGAGTTTGCATACAATGTGAACATACAAAGTTTCCTTTGACCTCAGTACTGATGGCAGAGTAGAATGATATAAAAATAAGCCTAAGCGAGGCCGTCACAGGGTGTATCTTAAGACTGAATTTGTTTGATTCCTTTGAGTTCTTCTGTGTCACTTGGGGCTGGCCAGTGAAGGGCAAAGGTGAAAGGTCACGGCAGGTGGCCACACATTGTGCTGCTCCCTCTCAGGCCACTACGAGGGACTGCGACCACAGGTGGCATTCGAGTTCTCCAGGACACCGTCAGTGGGCCAGGTGGCGCTGGCCTTCCTGCAGGCCTCCTTCGCCTTCAGTGGCTGGAACTTCCTGAACTATGTAACCGAGGAAGTGGTGGATCCACGCCGGTGAGACACCCATCCCTTGGCAGCCGCTGCCAAACCCAGTTTAGCACTGTTTCTGTTACCAATGTAAAACCAGCCACTCACACAATCTGAAGAACAGCTTCTTTGTCTTTTAAATGGTAAGAAAAACTGCTTTTCTGACAAACAAAGGATTCCTAATGGCACTTCTCCACTGGTATACAGGAACCACGGCCAGATCTAGGTGTGGGTAGGAGTGGGCAATGCCCACCCAAATATCTGCTCTCCAATTGGTCACCTTTAGCCTGCGGCTTTTCAATCTGCCAATCACGTTTATTTCATTCATCCCATCAGATATTCTTCTGTGGAGCATTTGTAGTCCCCTGTGAAAGTGGAGAAGGAATGTTACCTATTCATATTAAAGCTCCTTGTTAAAATCTATCGCCTGTTGTTGTAGTTTGCTGTAATGTTGTATTGAATAAGGGGCTTTGCCAGTAGTGGTGTAGTTAACTCTTAGATAGTTAGGTAGCTAGCTAACATTAATGTCGGCAAGGAAACTCACTAGAACAGTACAGTGAAACCCCCGTATCCACTGATTTGGATGCACTACTGTATTTAACATTTGACAGTTTGATAACGTTGATATCAGTGCAAGGTTGCCAACTTTGGTCAGCTGACGAGTGAGATTTTCAATTTGAGACTGCACACACACGCACATGCATTTATACATATGTAACGGTTCTGCTACAAGCACTCAATATAAATGAAGTTAGCTGGTTAGATAGATTATGTGCTGTAATTAACTTAAATTAGTCATAAATATGCAACATTTTTTGCTTCCCAAGTCAATGCCTGCCAAGCTTCGGGACCGGTGCCTTCTGCTTTTTTACACGGGTCCCTGGTACTGCTAAATGGTTTTCTGACTTGCTGTACTGGAACGTTGTTAACTCATGTGTAACGTCATTCCCAGTTCCGACTTGCGACCTCTGAGATAAATGGAACGCAGCATAATTTCAACTACTATGTCTGTGAGAATTACCATGTTATTTTAGCATCAAACACTAGCGGAATTAGCATTAGCTTTCGTAAATTTGCATTACAACTCCATTCTGTTCAGCCATTCTATAGTACTTTTTTATGTACAGTAAGAGGTTAGAAATTTTCAAGTCCCGAGTTTTTGAGAATGCATCATAGCAATGTGCGATACTACTAATTTAGAATTGGTCTTTTTTTCCTTCAGACAATTCCATGCATAGCGATACAGATCAGATGGTGTTGATGCAGCCAGCTCAGCTTTGTCACATATTCGGCTCTGCTAGTAAGCAAGGCCATGTCAGATAATTGACAATGGAAAACCTTCAGTTCACGTTACAACTCGGGTATGGGCCAGTTCTTGGCAGTGGAAAAGCGCCATAAGTTGATCTGTGTAAACTCTGGTCAGCTGTCACCACACTTTTCCCTTTGAAGCACAACTTCCACAGGAAATTTTAAGAAACCATGAGGCCATTTTCACTTCCAGTCTCTCACTCTTTTATCAGGAATCTCCCTCGTGCCATTTACATCTCCATTCCACTGGTGACCTTTGTATACACCCTCACCAACATCGCCTACTTCTCCTCCATGTCCCCAGAAGAGCTACTGGCCTCTAACGCTGTGGCTGTGGTAAGACGTACTGTAGATGTTGCTTTGCTTTTCAGCTTTGTGAGAACTTATCATAATTGTCAAAGGAGCTGCAATGTTGTTATGTTGTAGTTTTATTTTGTAAATATGCAAGTTTCTTACCATTAAAAATATTTAAGTAAGATACATATAGTTCTCCCCCTTTTTGCGTGGGTGAGATGTTCCAATACCTACCACAGAGGGCAGAAATGGCAGATAGCTGAGGCTAATTGGAATTGCTAAATTGCCCATAGGTGTGCATGTGAGAGTGAATAGTGTGTGAGTGTGCCCTGCGATGGGCTGGCCCCCCATCCTGGGTTGTTCCCTGCCTCGTGCCCATTGCTTCTGGGATAGGTTCCGGACCCCCCACGACCCAGTAGGATAAGCGGTTTGTAAAATGGATGAATGGATGTACAGTGCTGTACTCTCTCAAATGAAACGGAATGAATAGTTTTAGCTTAATTCTCAAGAGATGATATATATATAAAAATATCTTGTATCAAGGAATTATGGAGTAATGAAAATCAAGCTGTGTTTCTGTGGTGTCCTGCAGACTTTCGGGGAGAAGCTCCTGGGGATGTTCTCCTCCATAATTCCCATCTCCGTGGCCATGTCCACCTTCGGAGGAATCAATGGGTACCTCTTCACCTCCTCCAGGTGAAGCCGTTCTCATGGGAGCTGAGTCCACATGACACCGCGAAGCTCGGCTCACGGTGTGCAGATTCATCCCCAGATCTCTGCTCTTCCAGGCTCTGCTTCTCAGGGGCCAGGGAGGGGCATCTTCCCAGTCTGCTGGCCATGATTCATTTCAGGAGCTGCTCCCCCATACCTGCCCTCCTGGTCTGTGTAAGTCGGTCTCTTCACTTCCTCTTCCTAAACATGGTCAGGCACTTCAGTAATGGTCCATTTGGGATGAAATAGAGACTCTGCTCATTCAAACTGATGTCCAGGATTCAGGGGCATTTCTCCTTCATTTTGACAGTGTACAGCCACCATTGTGATCCTTTGCATTGGAGAGACACACAACCTGATCAACTATGTATCCTTCATCAACTACCTCTCCTACGGGGTCACCGTGGCTGGTCTGCTTTACTACCGCTGGAAGAAACCAAAGCTTCTGCGTCCCATCAAGGTCTCACCTGCTGTCCCCCTCACCAAGTCAGCCGGGCCTAAGCGTATGACTCAGGACTGTTAAACCTGTTGCGCCCCTTGTCCCCCTCAGGTGAACCTGCTGGTGCCCCTGGGCTACCTGCTCTTCTGGGCATTCCTGCTGGTGTTCAGCCTGTACTCAGAACCAATGGTCTGCGGTGTGGGCCTGCTCATAATGCTCACCGGCGTGCCAGTTTACTTCCTGGGCGTGCACTGGAAGGACAAGCCAGACTGTGTCTACAGCTTCATCGGTAAATCCCACAAAGATAATGGCCAGCACAAACATTTATTCCAAAAGACTCTGCACCATTAACACCAGAAACAACGACAGCCATCAGACTGGAAGCCAGTCTAAGACCAACAAGCACTCAGAGGACCTAAATGTCACTGCTGATATGATTTTTTGTATAATCTAATGGATAATAGACCATCCTTGGGTTAAGAATGTCTGACTTATGGACACTTTTGAACAGACTGACATAAGGCCAAATATACTAAAAATTCAGGTTAAATGCAATGGTTTGTGATAAAAAACGCAAACACGTCTTTGTGACGCCGATGAAAACATTGCATGGATTCAGTGGTTTGTCGACCTGAGGTACAGTACAGTACTGTAGGTAGTTACTTTCATAATTACTATATTATTATTGTTTCTACCTCCCTACAAATTTGACTTAGATGCTTCGTTGATGACTGAAAATAATAAAAATGTATAGATGATAATTAGAATACATTTTGGTAAATGGATTTAAAAATCTGAGAATCAATGCTGCTGGTTGAGATGAATGAAGGGGTTTCCTGCTTCCCTTTCATTTCAGAGGCAGTGACCTATGTGGGACAGAAGCTTTGCTTCGTGGTTTTTCCGCAGATGGACCCTGCCGAGGGGCCCCGCCCCGCAGAATGGACATCCGAGAAATCCGAGTCGTGAGCAGCACCTCCACCCCCTGCTTTCCTCTTATCTAATTCATCTGCTCCGTCCCACTAAAGTCTGGCTCCATTGAAGAACCGGAGCCGGGAAACAACTGCTAGAGGTCACATCGTTTTGTAATTTTTTTGGCGTCTTTTACCCATTGTCACCCTTAAACAACAACAACGTAATTCTGATTAAATTTCCTGTTTCCCACTAAGGGAATGTTACTTCAGATATTGGCAAGATGTCTCTGAATTTATCTAAGAATTGTCGTCTTACTTTGCTTTACAAGAAGAATGCTATTTTAAATTCATGACTTCGAGGATGTCTTAAGTAATGTATGGTTGAGTAAGCTTGTGTTGTCTAAGGTCACCCTGAGGTTTGTGGTTTGCTTCCTGGTGGGTCTACATCAGAGGGAGGAAGCACAGTGCCCCCCTGTGGCCTTGACTGAAGTATCTTTCATGCAAAGTGAAGTTTAAAGACCGACCTACATCTGAGTCATTCAGAGAGTCATACACAGCCTTGTGTGCTTGCAGTACTGTGTACTGTTTACTTGTACATCTGCTGAGGGCATAAGAAACTCAGCTAAACTCTGTCCTTACACCAGCCTTGTATTGTTATACAAGAAAAAGAAAGCAAAATATTCATAATGAAACATTTTAAACAGTTGCCAGGCATTCGATAACACTGCAAAAGTGTAATATGGCAAGTAAAATGCAGTGTGGCATCCGCTGGTGCCCCATAAGCAGAGGGCAGAGGTGGGTGAAGTTTTCAGGTCCAGAGAGTACAAATCCAGATCAAAATTTTACTGCAACCAACCAGTTGTGTACTAGGACATTGACTCTTTATACTCAACTGGTTGGTAGAAACAAAATCTTGGTCTGGATTTGTACTCTCTGGACCTGACATCTCTGCCTCTGGCAGAGGGAGAGGGGATCTGGCACAGCTGACCTCACAGCTCTGCTGAGATTCACCTTTGCTTTTGAGGAGAATTAATTTAATGTAGTTTACTGCTCACTTAAAATCATGCTGGTAACATAAAAACATAACCAAAAGATCGACGTCAAACTGATGATTTGCAGTGCTACATTGAAGGACTTATTGGGATTATTGCCTAACAGAAAATGGTGAACGTGGGCTGAGATCTCGCTACGCCTGCACAGTAACCTTGTATGTTATAGGGAGCAGAGAGATCCCCCCCTACAGACAGACCCTTCTAAACACTCATCCTAACCCAGGTCCTTTGCAACTTCCCAGCCGATGTACAGTTCTGAAGAGGCAGATACTATAAATTATTTGTAAAGCATCAGATATTTACAGTGTGTTGCAATGACTTATGTGTGTGGTGTATTTTTTTATAAAGAAATAAGATAACAGTAATTGCATAATAAATTAATATTATTGAAAAACAACTAGATCAAATCTGATTTGCCTTTTACTGCAAGTGCTAAACCTCATTAGATAGACATTGTCCATCTGCTCTGTCTTCAGATTCAATGAGAGGAGAGTAACGCAGCGGAATGTAAACACCCCACACACGCATATGAGTACAAACTCTTGCTCTTGGCCATCCCAAGTCATCGTCATGACGATTCCGAAAGTCTGTGGGCTGAATCCAGCTGTTCTAAAATATCCTTCGAACGGTTTTCAGTTCGTTACCTTTTTGACTTGTGACGGCTACATGGACCGCAGGTAGAAATTCGGCAAATAATAATGCAGTTCTTATTAAAATCTCAGTTATATGTGCATGATGTGTAGACAGACATGACGGCCAACACAGAAAGGCTGAGGAAGAGCTTCTTTCCCCAGGCAATACGGATCTTAATGGGGATGGTCTCTCTCTCTCTCTCTCTCTCTCTGCATTTCACTGCACACTGTACTCAGTATCATTGTATATTCCATGAATATAACTTTGAAACCCAAAAGATCAAGAAAAAAAACTACAAAATGACCTGATTTTAGTTCCTGGGAGGTACTTCCTGGTCCTGTTTTTTAGCCCCTACGCCAGTGTAGGTACATTTTGTTCAAACAGGAACTACTGAGATGTGCTTATAGTGATAAACTTTGCTGAGTACAAGGACCAGAGCCAACTTGGAAGTTATGTGTAAGTGTGGGGAGGAGAGACAGAAGCAGCGGAACAAAAACTGAGACGTATCTCAAGTACATTAAACAAGCTGAAGCTGGATAAATACAGCTGCAAGATCAGAACTGAAATATAACATATGGCTCGTGTTCAGTGCCAATGATCTGAAACCACAAGGAGAAAAAGTCAATAAGGAGCTGCTGCCCGTCTTGAACATGATGCAATATCATTCTAAATTCACACCGATACCATGTAGAACAGGGGTGCCCAACTCCAGTCCTGGGGGGTCGTAACCCTGTGTAGCTTAGTTGTCTCCCTGTTCCACCACAAATGACTGTGCGGTAATTAGCACAAGGAGTTGAATCAGGTGTGTAAAATGAGGGGAAACTCAAAAATGTGCCGGGATGCAGTTATTTTGTTGTCCATTCGTTCCTTTATTTACTCATTCACTGATTAGCATCCTTGCAGATATATTGATCATGAAGAGCCGCTTTTAAGCCACATGTCCATGCACAACATTATATTACCTCACAGTTACTTTATAATTTCCTTCTTTGAGCATCATCCTTCTCCGAGCTTCTGGTGTTCAGATGTTCATTTGCATTAATATCTCCATCGTTATAGTGATGTGCAAAAGGCAGAGGTGGTGGCCTGGTCCCCTCCCAATCCACTGATCATATCCCAGATTAAAATCAACATACAGCTCCATGCTAAGAAACAATAAACAATTGTTTGGAATGGAATTGGAGATAGAATTATAGGTAATGAACACAATGATGCATGTGTTTTAATGCATCGAGGAGAAACCTTCTTCTTCAGTCAATGCTTCAGAGCAATGTTTCTGAAACCCCCAAAACTTCAGCTTTACACATGATTTTACAGATCTGCATTAGTTTTATAACAGAACTGCAGAACAGCCCCATATTTTTGTTTCAGTTCCCCCAAAACAATAGTATTCTAACATTTAGCGATTTCATCCCCTATTTCTTGGGTGACTCCTCCTAGAATTGCCCTTGGCAAGCATTAAGTTTGTACTTGTCCTTTTGGATTAGCTTTGCACCAGTTTCTGATGGTTCAAGTCGCAATGAAAAGACTGCTAAAGAAAGAGTCAGACAGTCCCTGGATGGGACACTAGATGGCGGAGGCACCACATGTCAATGCGAGAAATGATTGCGTCGCGTCAACAAATTAGCGCTTTATCTAGACCGGTGAGGGCAAGACTCTTCAAAACTGAACCTCGATTCCAATCCAGGTTCCCATCGATTCCAATTCTCAGTTCTCCCAGGTAGTTAGTTTAAAAATTACTGATTCTGATTGGCCACAGAGGCTTCACACCCGGCTCACAGGTAAAGGAAGGCTGGGAAATCAGCAGTACTCTGCCCTTGAGAACCGTGATTTGAACAGCCCTTGCTTAGGGGTTAGACATTATTTCATTCTAGCATAAAAGAGTCACACTGATGATCTCTTATAGAAACTGTCATTTTTATAATATGATTTATGTGAAGTAAGAAATGAAGAGCCACATTCTTTACACATTCCTTAACATGCATATTATATATGACAGATAATGTTAAAACAGATACTAATTCCTACTAATTCCTAACCCTAACCCCTAACCCTACCAGCACTACCAGCCACACAATGTAAAGTGACTAAGGACCACATCCACTAAACACCAACCTGCTCAACAGCAACACCATTCCAGCCAACATTTAGTTTTCAAAATACGGGAGTATTTTCCAAAGGGGGGTGGGGGGGGTGGTAGATACGTAAATAAATAAGTAAATACCCCAAAACCTAACCCTAAAACCCAACCCTAACCCTGGCATCTCTACCCACAGATCCGTGTCCCGGGGTGTAAAATGAGGGATTGCCCCCAGGGCCTTTTCGTCTTGGGGGCAGCACGGGGCGCCTCTCAACTATACATCTGAACAGCGGCTCCGATTCCACCCAGGGTGCCAAGTGTGCGGGAAGCACCACTGGCCATTTTCATCTTCATTGTCTGATGCTTCAACAGATCCAGATTATTACACCATCAGCAAACCCTTATTCTTACTGGGATCGCTTCTGCAATCTGCCATCATCTAATTTCCTATGCTATGTATTAATTAACTCCTTCTTAATTAAATGTGTGCTATTGGAAATGGCAAAGAACACAGAGCATTAATGAATTTCACAACAGTCGCTTCTCAATTTCATTTAAGGCTGATTTCTGGCTCCAGCACCGACGTCAGAAGCAGCCGCATTTGTGCCGGAACCAAGAAATAAAACTGTTACTTTTAATGATCCAGAAAAATCACAGTTACCACGACCTGGATACTATTGCTTTATCGACATAAATACAGTGATTGCCAATTATTTAAAAATGAAACTGCAGGGACGGAAAGTCTGATAATAATTAATGCAGAAATGAAAAGCAAAACAATATGACCATAAGTCATTAATTTGGGAGCCGATTCCCCCGTTTGCAATGAATCGACAATGAATAAGAGCTGTTAGGACTGGATGTGTGCTTTTCGCAACAAATTCCTGCAGGATTGTTTTTGCAATGTGCGTAATTCTTTAAGTTAGGGAATCATATGAGGCAACACATTTTAGTCTTAAAACAATGAAAAGAAGAAGAATGAAGCTGCAAACCAGACAGGAGATAATTACTCTCCTATAAGGTAAAATCCCTCCCAATCCCTGAGATCTGCAGCCACAGCCCAGCTGCTGCTCACAGACACATATGGAATAATACCACGGTATTTACCGCACCAGACAAAACTGCATGACTCATATTCACACTCACAGGTGTTTTTATTTTCATAAAGTGTAATTTTGTAAATGAAAACAACGTAACAATAGTGATAATTTAAAATATTTTACAATTTCATGTGTTTCGACTTGCAAATTAAGCTTTAAGAATAGAAATAGTTCTTTTAAAATATTGTTTGTAGCTATATTTGCTATGTATGCATGCATAGAAAATTTGAAAAATAAATATACACTTTATCTATCTATCTATCTATCTATCTATCTATCTATCTATCTATCTATCTATCTATCTATCTATCTATCTATCT
>JAODJX010000020.1:7422914-7436382 GCA_026776945.1 Isichthys henryi
ATCTATCTATCTATCTATCTATCTATCTATCTATCTATCTATCTATCTATCTATCTATCTATCTATCTATCTAATATCCAGCAAGAGTTAACACTATTCCATGTTCCTCGGCCTTTCATAAACCCAGTTTGTACATCCAGCAGTTACACCAAGATGTATGACTTTCATCTGCAAAGACTGATCTTCAGCATGTTAAATGAGGGAATTCGTGCACTACTTTGCTCACTCTACCGGCTCGCCTTTCTTTTGTATTTGATATATGTCATGGATTTCATTGTTGCTGATTACAGACGCTGATATCAGGGGCTCTTTCCAAGTTCTGCCCAAAATTTCAGACACTGGAGCTCTGTGGGAAATAACAGAACACTCCCCCTTCATCCTGAAGCAAGAGGTTTTACTCAGTTCTGTGTAGAATAGAGCTCTTCTGGTGGTTGATGCAACACATGGACAAACTTCATTTACAGTTTTTCTCAGTTGCTTTTGTAACCACCACGCTTACACGTGAGCGTGGTGCTGTAGCGTGAATAGTACTTGTCTCACCCCTGTGATGGGACTTTAGTTTTTGTGGCAAATGGCTTTCAGCGTATTTCATTTTGCGTCTAGCCATTGCCTGTCTTCCAATCCCACAACTCTTGGAGCGCCATCTAGTGTTTGGATGGGCTTATTCCAGAAAATGCAAGGGGGGTTGTGAGGGCCAACATGCCATGCAATGTTGTGATTTGGGACAATGTACGTTTTCACCATTCAAACCATGTGAGGGAATGGTTTGAAACCCGCCAACAAATGATGATGGCGTTCCTGCTGCCTTATTCACCGTTACTCAACCCTACTGAGGAATTCTTCTCTGCTTGGAGGTGGAAGGTACTGTATATGGTTGCAGGCCCCATGATCAAATGCCATTACTGGTGGCAATGAATGCTGGCTGTGTGGACATCACACCTGAGGCTTGTTGGGCCTGGGTGCGGCATGTCAAACGATTTTCCCTGTCTCAGAAGAGAAAATATCAGGTGTGATGTCGACACAATGATGTGGCCTAAAAGGAAAGAGAGACTGGATGTTCCCCCTGCTCTAAACCAGGGAGTATGTAAGACAGTAATTTGATGCAGGTTTATCCGTCTATACATATATGTATAAATGTATTACATACTGTAACACAATGTACTACAGCAAATGTACAATGTTCAATTCCATATTTTTGTGTATATCTTCTGTTATGTGGTTCTATGCTTTCTCTGTTACAGTATCTGCAATTATCTGTAAATACTGTTTTACATTACATTTTATTCTGTTCTTTTCCTCTACATTAGATTTGAGTAAGGATTTAATAAAAAGATTAAAACATTTGCTGACTTGATGCACTGGTGAAAGTGTTTTATTCATTTGTCACAGTGTTGAGGTGATTGACTGATGTTTTATGCTCTGATACACGTGCATAAAGTTTTGATGGTTTTAGTAACTTCTGCACAGGTGATTTAGTGTTATGAGAACTACATTAAGAGTGGTGAGAATGGTGTTTCTGATGAGGAAATTGCATGAAAGCAACTGAGAAAAACTGTAAATCAGATAAAAGCCTCGAGGCATGATGACCAGAGCAATACCTAAATCTGACCCACTGTTACAGTACTGAAAGGCGCCAAATCCTTCTCCTCAAAACCCTTGTAGCTAATATTACAACAGCAAGGATAATATAGCTCTACCTTTACAGGACTGTGCAAAAGTGTTCCATGTTACTTCAGGATAAAACTAAGCAGTACCATGGCTGTCTGTAATTTGTACATTCCCAGAATACCTCATGCCTTGCAGTGCTTGGTATTATTATGGCGATTGAGGTTGCTGCATGATTTACGCACAATTTGCTTCATTTTCTCCATTACTAAGCTGGCAGTGAGACGGTAATCCCCGAGCTCAGGGAGTTGACCATGACTCAGTGTTATACAGCCTTAGCGTAGAGGCAGAGTTGTGTTCATATTATTGGGCAGGTTGGGGCTGGATGAGGAAATGTGGCCATATTGACTTACATCACAGCTCTACACAAATTGCTCTGATAAAGGAGCCTGGACTTTATCCCTTCTTGAAGAAAGCCAGCCGAATTCTTTTGGCAAAACCTAAATAATAAGACAAATTATAACTATATAGGTAGTGCCCAGGTTATGAATGAGAACCGTTCCCTGAGTCTATCTTTAAGTCAAATTTGTAGGTAAGTTGAAAAAATAATAATACAGTGGAACGCTTATAGTGATCACGTCTGTCTGGGTGAAATTAATCACTATAAGTGGATGATCATTATAACCAGTTTTTTTTCTTTTTCATTATGTCTCAGGCAGATTACCATCTAATTGACCTTTATATATTAGCGCATGCATATATGGTAATAAAATGGACAGCGTCGCTATTTAATGAATTTTATTAACTGTAATTTCAAAATACAGTACAGCTGTTTCAAATACCTTTCAAATTACAGTACTGGACAAATTAAATAACACTTAATTGCATAATTCAACCACACAACAATACAATACAGTACTGTAAAAAAAAAATAAAGCTTTTCGTAGTTTTGCTACTGCATCTTCTTGGCTTGTTTTTGGCAGTTTATCATAAACTTTGAGTTTATATTTGTAATTGAGAGAAAATTACTTTTTTTTCCTATCATGTTTTCTGTGCACTCAGCATTAGCCTCAGGCAGTTAGCAGAAGCAGATGGGTTACCGCAAGGCAAAGTAGGCAAGTTTAAAAAAAGAATTTTCCCATATGTTGTTAAGTATAAAAAGAACCAAAATGAACACTGTAAGCGGACTATTTGATTACTATAATTATTTAAACAGTATTTGTACAGGAATGATTCTGTCCCTAGCTTTTTGATCCATATAAGCAGTTGATCACTATATGCAGTTTCCACTGTAGTTATACAGGAATTAGTACCAGGTGTTCGTAAGTTGAACATTTTAAATCCAGGGTCTGCCTTTACTCCATCACAAGGTAGAAAAAAACTCACCTTCATAACGAAAAACACACTATGGAAAATTTTGAGACACAAATTTGCCTAATGTCGTAACGTGCGGGGCATGAACCAGGGAAGCAGGCAAAGGAGACGCAGGATCGGGGAAAGAGGGCTTTAACTGGGAAAGGGAGAGGCATACAAGGCAACACGAGACTTAAATCATGCTGAGACGACAGGACTGGGGAAACGGACTTGAACGCAGACTGAAATCCACAGGACTAATCGGAAATAACACGAGACAGCTGGTAACAATCGTGCTTTCACACAAGTTTAATAAGGGGGCGTGGCACACAGGAGGATCGGACGAGTAGGGCGTGACACCTAAAAGGA
The DNA here is from genome assembly GCA_026776945.1 of Isichthys henryi. Lineage (NCBI taxonomy): Eukaryota > Metazoa > Chordata > Actinopteri > Osteoglossiformes > Mormyridae > Isichthys > Isichthys henryi. The sequence goes on from JAODJX010000020.1 coordinate 7,426,242, forward strand.
AGTACATTCTATGTATGAAACAGGGATACCATATCTGTTCCACACACTGAACAGAGGAAGAATTCCAGCCTGATGCAATCATTTTAAGATAATATCCTTGAAGATAATTCAGAGAACAATGTGATAAAATTTAAATGTGTGAATTTGGAAGGTAATGATATAAACTAGCATGAGCATGGTCCAGTACAGGGGGTTCATGGCCACATAATGGCATAACAGAGCTGTATGCACTAATAAGGCACATTTATCATCCCTTTAATTCACTGGAAGTTACCCTGTTAGTAGTGAGAGTCACACATGTCACTAGTCATTGCCATAATGGCCTGCTGAGGAGATTCACAGTGTTGTTCTGCTCCTATCAACCCTCTCCCCAGATGTCCATTCTCATGCAATGCATATCTGCCTCAGCCTCTGCCAAGGCCCTCAGAAGAGCTCCTTCATGTTCAGAATAACAGAGAGTCCTTGGCCTGGGTTCACACTGACAGAGAACGGTCCAGGGAGAAGCACTATGCATCTAATGGCTTACAGAGCAAGGAAAGACTCCGGCCTGCTGGCTTGGACCTTCTCCTGGTTTTTCTAACTGGGGGTAAAAAGTTGTAAGGAAAATGCTTCGGTTCCCGTGGTTTGACACATTTCCCAGCAGGAGTCGCTTACAGAGACCAAGATATCTGTATCTAAGCATGCTTAAACCTGTCGAATCATTGTTTTTTAAAGAGATGGAATTAGTTGATAACATATCTGTCCAGTGTCCAGATTCAGACCGGTTTGGAGACACTATAGAGAGAGTGTTAAGGGAGGGACATAACTCAGCCCCCCCACTGACGGGAAGACCTCCCCACAGACATGAACGCACGAATGTGGCCAGAATATGCCGGACACCAGCCAAGGGGGCAGGATCAAGCAAATCCTCGACTGCCTTGAAAAGTTCAGGATTGAAAGTTCCCCAAGAACACTGCTGGTTACTAGGTTACTAATTCAATAACAATGGTAGTACTACCCATACTGGTGCATCCAGGAACACAGTTTACAGGCAAACACATGTGTGTGGGACCTCTGTCAGGAGCCAATGAAGCTGAGCGTCCAAAGGATGCCCAGGTACAAGAGTAAGCAGCACCGGCAGAATCAAGAGCTACACGCCATCTTCCAAACAAAGCAATAACCTGATCGGAAGTTGTGAAGTTTGAGAGGGAATTTGCATGCAGTCAACTAGGTCATAGTGAATATAGTTTAACTCAACAGACAGGCCAGTCCATCACACACACACACACACCCAGGTTTGTTTTTATATCTTTTGTGAGGACCGTTCAGTTCTGATTTAAGCCCAAACCTTAACCATCATGCTGTCATTTTAAAGTCCCTAGGGTGGATACTTCCTGGCTAGAACATTGGCACAGAGACCATACCCATTATCTCTGCAGTGTGCAAGATGATAGTATCTGTGCTGGTTTGGTAGCAAGTGTGACAAGGAGTGTGAAGCACAGATACATCATACCTGGTTCAGACAAAGAAGTCAGCTCTAAAGAGAAGTCATGGACAGAAATAAACAAATTATAATGCCATGCAGTCGTTAAAACGGGAAAATAAACCAAACATAACACTGCACAGCCCTTTAAATGAGGAATTAAAGCAAACATAACACTACACGGCCCTTTAAATGAGGAAATAAACCAAATGTAATGCTATGCACCCATGTAAATGAAGCCATCTGCTGTCAGGAGAAATCCATCTATCTATTCAATCATTATCCATGACTGCTTATCCAGCGCATGGTCCCGGTGAGTCTGGAGCTATTCCAGAAAGCACGAGGCCGGGGACACCATGTCTGTGATATGCTCAAACACTACAGGCAGCGTGCAGATGCCAATTCATCAAACCACATGTCTTGGACTGCGAGAGGAAACACACGTAAGCACTCAAACAGAGATAGAACTGGGAATCTGCACGTTTGGGGGTATGCAGCTGTAGTGCTAACGACTGCAGCACTCTAGGGGAAATTCAAGTTAGCGAAATATTCGCGCAATTTACCTCCTATTTTGCGACATGCAGAGTCACCTGAGAGGAAATTCTGTGACACGGCAAAGGACTCAGAAAAGGAAATAGCACGGGAAATTCTACAGAACCAAGGTTTCCTGGGGTTTCAGGTTATTCATAATCAGGTAGGTTCATCTTACCTGTGAGGGTAGAAGCAAAAGTATTAGAAATGAAGAAACAGAGGTAAAATGTTATGGACTGGGAATGCGCCTTTCCAAGGGGTTTGAATGTTCTAATCCTTGCCTCAGCATTTGAGGCCTGGCTCACTGGGGGGGATCTGGATTCTGTTCAACCCCCAACCTCAGCCAACTATGGAGACTTCAAGTATGGCTTTGCCTAAACAGTGTTGAAAGAAAGTATCTGCCTGGCAGTGATCCATACATTTCACTCTGTTTTTTTGCTTTATTTTCTTCAAAATTTGGATCCATACATCGGCACCCTGCTGCCATAGCAGCAGTTAGTCAGGCAACGATTCAGGCCAGTCACTCCTATTTCGCTCCATTCATTTAGTAACTAAATAGCATCATATTATTCTGAATCAATGCTTTCCCATCGTTGTTTATTTCAAGCGTTGGTCTGAATTAATCACCTGATACCAAGGTTGCTGAATACATTTGGATGAATTTACCGCTGCTAATCATTAGAGGTGGAGGTATTTAGGCAGATATGTGTAGAGCTGCAATGAGTATCAACAAATCCACTTACTCAGGATTGGTTTCTGATATGGCCCCTGTCTCTAAATATAGTCAGTAACGGACTCATTCATTACATATGCAACACAACATATGGTGCTGCTGTCGCGTAAAATTTGATTTGGCCCCCATACAATATTTTATAGGATCCTCCCGTATGGATACACACACTCTGCAGATAATACTTTGCAACGGTCAGGGAGGGGGGTGTATGTCTTCAAATTGAAACCCTAGTGACTGTCCCGTCACTGTGTGGTCACAGTCCGACACTATCAAGTCAATTTCAAACCGACACTCCGGCTTTTTGTCTTGGTGTTTTTATCTCATTATAGTAAAAAATAAATGACGGTGTTGTAATATTGCATTTGTGATACATAACAATTAAAGCATCTGAGATGAGGGAGTCAGCCCAGCATGTGCAGTGACTCACTGACAGCACTTTCGGCTCCACTGCTAGAGCTTTACTCTGCACATCAGTCCAGCTTGTACCTCTTGTGTTCCTCGTAATTTAAGTTAACTGCGTGTTTTAGCTTGTTAGCGACAAATACAGTCATACAGGATTTTCCTTTTGAATATTCCTCCAAAATCCTTATATATTTTGGAGGAAAATTTATTAAACAAAGACACACACACACACACACACACACACACACACAAACACACACACTCCATTCCTTTCTATGGGGAAAACTCTAATCCTAACATGACGACCTTAACCTCTACCCAGCCCTAACACCTTAACTATAAGTAACCAAAGAAAATATGAGACTTTTTGAGTTTTAGTTTTTTGTTTGCACTCACAGACCTTTGTGGGGACCTGGAATATGGTCGCCCCAACATAAAAATACCAGGTTTTTATTACATTATGTGGACCATGGGGTCCCCACAATGTAATATAAACATAATCACATGTGCCTACTCACACACAAATAAACATACTGTACTGTATATTCATATACTCACACACACACACACACACATACTCACATATATACTTAATTAGTTGTACCTGTTCAACTGTTCATTGAAGCAAATATCTAATCAGTCAATCATACATCAGCAGCACAATGTATAAAATCATGCAGATACAGGAACTTCAGTTAATATTTACATCAAACACCAGAATGAGGAGGAAAGCTGATTTAAGTGACTTTGAACGTAACATGGATGGTGCCAGATGGGCTGGAATGAATAATTCACTGCTGATCTGCTGGGATTTTCAGACAAAACCATCTCTAGGCTTTATAGGGACTGGGCTGAAAATGAAAAAAAAAATATCCAGTGAGTGGGGGCTCTCTGGGCAAAAATGCCTCGTTGATGGTAGAAGCCAGACTGGTTCAAGCTGATAGAAAGGCAGCATATAAGCACTCATTACAACTAAGATGCAGGTGGGCATCTCTGAAGACACAACGTATCGAAGCTTGAAGCAGCTGGAAACCACACTGGGTGCCACTCCTATCAGCTAAGAACAGAAAACTGAGGCTACAGTGGACACAAGCTCACCAACATTGGACAATGGAAAACTGGGAAAACATTTCCAGATGAGTCTTGATTTATGCTGCTACATTCTGATGGTAGAGTCAGAATTTGGCATAAACAACATGAAAGCATGGATCTACACTGTATCCTGCCTTATATTATCAATGCAGTCTGCTGCTGGTGATGTAATAGCGCAGGGGATATGATCTGGGCACACTTTGGACCCCTAAGTACCAATCGTGCATCGTTTAAATGCCACAACCTACCAGGGTATTGTATTTCCAGCAGGATAACACACCATGTCACAAAGCTCATATAATTTTCGACCGAGTTCTTGAACATGATTATGAGTTCACTGTACTCAAATGACCCTCGCAGTCACCGGATGGATCTCAGTGTGACAGAGCGCAGGGAGAGGGATGTGGTGGAACAGTAGATTTGAATCATGAAGGTGCAGCCGCCCAATCTGCAACAACCGCGTGATGCTATCATGTCAACATGGACCATCGTCTCTGTGGAATGTTTCAAGTACCTTGTTGAATCTGTGCCACAAAGAATTAAGGCAGTTTTGAAGGCAAAAGGGGTTCCAACCAGGTACTAGCAAGGTGAACCTAATAAACTAATCAATGAGTTTGAATTCTTGTTTTCTAAGTTTGCTTTGTTATTCCCTTCCCTGGTTGTTCCATTTTGCTTGCTAGTTCATGCCTTCTGATTCCTGGTTCCTTCATACGCCTCCTTCAAGACCATCGTCCGGGAACTTACCCTGCCTGCCTCTTTCCTGTGGTGATGTTGCAGTTTGGGATGTACGGTATCCTGTTTGCATTCTGGTAAATGTTAGAGTTAATAAAGTTTTATCAAAATCCTTGACCCCAATGTAAATAAATGCACCTGTCCAATCAAAATACTTCCTGATATGTCAGAATTTATACAGTGACCAACCTCATCACTGTTCCATTTTAAGTATTCAGCCCGAAATAGACTTCATGATATATCTTTACTTTGTAAGCTCACTGCAAAAATATTTTTAAACACCCCAAGTTGTCTAACTTATAACTGGGATTTAATTTGTCAAGTTCAAATCTTATCAAAACATGTTAAAATACGTAACAGGTTAAATTCTACAGATGTTTCATAGATTAATCAAACCTGGGTGAAAAGTCAAATGTAAAATTTTGACTGTGAGGATTGTACACACATGCCTCACTGTTTCTAAAATTACAAGCCCCATAAGTGGGCAGTTGGCACTCCAGCCCTGCTTGCCCATAGACGGGCATGTACTTGGCCTGAGAGATGCATGGAGGTTAGTCACAAGTGTTATGAATGTCTGATAGTTATACCTGTAAAATGTATTAGCTGAGAAAAGGGTTAAAGAGGACATACTTTTTTTCAGCTGAGTCACCCAATTTATTGTTGTTTCAATTAAAAAATTACACAACAATATACAATACAGTTCACAAAATGGAATATCAACATCTTTGGAGTGCTCCCATCCATTCCATCCATCTGTTTATATTTACTGACCTCTCCGTAAACCCTTTTGACCGAAGTTTTAAGTGGTCAATCCAGAAATACTGAATGGTGCAGGCAGCCCCATTGCTAAACACTATTACAGAGCCAAACCCCCATAACAATAGGAAATATGCATTGTTCCAGATCCCTTTGCTACAATAAGTGTAGCTTCATATTGAACACAAAGTAATGAAACAGGTATAACTGTGTTCTCTCAGACTACAGTGAATATATTTGCAGAAATTAAGTCTACTGCCTGTATTTATGCCAATAAAATCAGGCATCTGCAAAAGAAACACTTACTGTAACTGGTCAAAGTGGACAGATTAGGAGTCTATAGACTATGGAAAAGATTATCTTATCTAGTCTTCTGAGCACACCAACTGGGAAAAGAACAACAGATGCGTTACACCTGGGCCCATGATGCGACATCTTACCTTACTGTCCAAATGAATGTTCTTTACTTGAAATTAATTGTATTCGAAAGTACACACATATCCTAACATTTTAGTGACTGGAAATTTAATGCTCATTTAAAGGGTGAAATATATCATGAGGTACAGCTTAATTTTTGTAAAATAAACAACAAATCAATTCTTTTCGCAATTTTATTGGTTTACTCTATAACATACTAAAGGCATACAGGTATACATTAGACAACTGCTTTTAATCGATTTACTTTTCAGGAGAAATGAAACTTTGTTTTAATGAGCTGTTTCAATCAATTTTATATGTCGGTAAATGAGAACACCAGGAGAAAGGTGCTGTTGAAACAGAAATCTAAAATTGAAATAAATTAATTCATTTTAAATAGGCAAAATGTTTTTTTTTTCCTCTGGACAACTTACTGCACTGTGGATACTAAGGAAGCATATTATTCTTAGGAAAAATCATCGTCAAACTACACGACATTTTTCAAGAGGATGTTTTTTGTAAAATTTACTACATACTTATCAGTCAAAATATTTTAACAGTTGCCAAAAATATACTAGTGGTCAGCGACATTGCAATTTCCAGGCCTGACTGAGATGCAGCTGCAGAGGGTGCTGTATCTGGTTCCTCTGTGGAAGCTGGTGAGGATGGGAGGGGGGAGGTCGGCTTTCTGCAGCCTCCGCAGGAAATGCAGTTGCTGCTGGACTTTATTGGTGATGGTCATGGTGTTGAGTGTCCACATGAGGCCTTCCGTTATTTACACTCTGAGGAAATTTATGCTGCTGCCACCAGTCATTGATACTGATGTTCAGCCCAGTATGAACAGCAAGAGTCCTCCTGAAGTCAACAATCATCTTATGTTTTATTCACATTTAGAGTCAGATTGTTGCCTCAACGCCAATCCACCAGCCACTTTTCCTCTGTTCTATCCCCTTCCATCAAACCAGAATGCAGAACCAAATTATTGCAAATGAGTGCAAGTCACCCATTCTATCTTGACAGCTAAACTATTTAATATCAGTCAAAATGCTGATTTTGCACCCATTATACTACACACGTAATATAAAGTAAATGACATGAACAAACTCCTGGTAGCAGATCCTGGTAGATATGAAAGAATAAAGGAAAGAAGAAAGCAGTGCACAGAACAAAAGTATGCAAGTGAAGGAGATACAGGTATACTCTGTGAAAGTCAGCTGAATAATCCTAATCCTAACCCTAACCCTCAAGTTAAGATGAATTACCCTCACACTTACTCTCCGATTAAAGCTGAATCACCATCTACTCCACTTTTCCTCATACCATGCAATAGAAATAGCGAATCCAACACTATATCTAAATATATCTAAAATCTAATTTTCTCATTTGTTTGTCAGTTCAAAGAACTGAATAAGCATAGAAACTCGACTGTGGCTGAGAAAAATAATATATCAAGTTGCCAGATGGAGTAAATGCTTCTCGACATTATTCTGACAGAAGTAATATAATGATGAATTCAAAGTGGACTCACAATCCAGCCAGTACAATCACAGACTGAATTACATCATTCAGGAACAGGCTGAAGGGTCTGAGTGTCCAGCATTTTCACTTATCACACACTTGTGAGGCTCACTGGGACTTGCGCTAAGGAGACTCCAAGGAGCTTGCAGGCCATCTCTCCCCAAAAACACCTCATTAGAGCCACTCGAGTCCGTGTTTAGTCATCATCAGATAAACCCAAAATGCTAATTATAGACCTTGCAACTCACACTGTATTCGACATCCTTCAAAGCAGTTGCTACCCTAATGACCCTCTATAAACAGAACAAGATATACATATGACTGGTAAAGCTGACAGAAAACGTTTACAGGCAGGACCAAACTGGAGTGCAATCGTTGGCATGAAAATGCAACTCATCTCCTCCACAGGCGGCTGAGTTTTATTTGGATAAACGATGATTGAATTTACGGATATCAAGCTTCCTTTGTGTCTGTTATACCCACAATGGAACAATCATCATCATCATCATCGTCAGACAGATGGTGTGTCTCCAGTGTGAAGCATTGTTAGGATCCCACTGACTCTCACTTACACTGTTTTTATTTCGTGGTTTATTATCTGGGAGCTGATGTTGACCGCTGATTTAAAGACTTTACTCAGGAATAGCCATGCATGGGGACCCATTTCAGGTCAGTCAGTGGTAAAAACCACACACATCTCCCATGTGACATGCGCATTCGTTTTATTGCATGGTGGCAGCACAGTCTCCAAACCATACTGTAAGTATTACATGCCGGGAGAAAACAAAGCAGAATTTGGCCGGCCATGTAAATTGTACTGAGTAGTGCCCATTGTCAATAGAAATATAAATAGAAACATTTCTTTATCATCGTATTAAGTAGAAAATGAAAGTTGCTAATATTGTTAATACTCAATTAAAGTTCAAAGTTGCCAAAATAATACTTAAGTACAGTAACGAAATACAATTACTCAAATACTACAGACCACTCAATGCAGTGAAAAGTCTCGTTCCTCTTCTGAGCATCTTGATTCGATTCCTGATTCTGATTTTATGACCATTTGGTTTGCTTACCCATTTCACAATATACAATTGTCATTATTGCCATCTTTGCTTCTAATTGATCTCTGTTTGACCCTCAAGTCAGACTTTGGATTAGTGATTTGGCAGTTGGTGATAAACACTGTCATTGGATCGCATGCTGCAAGTTCCTTGTCTCTGTGACTGATTCAGTTTTAATGAAGACTGCAGTATGTTGTTGAAGATTATTAGCATCTCTTACCTTCAAATTCAAAAGAATAGAACATTTTAAAGGGTCTTTCATTTATAGAGAAATGTTCCAACATTTTCTCCATACAGAAACTTACCATTTAGGTGAGAGATGTCACTCATAGTCAAGTGTTATACTGCAAGTAATACAGTTTTCCACAATTTTCTGTGGTTTTCCAGTTGTCAGTCCTACTCTGAGTAGAAGCAAATGTTTCACAGTGAAGCAAGGTTGTTTAAAAATGCTTTCTGCAGGTGTGGAAATACTGAATAGATAATGAATTCCTATGTTGGGCCAATGAAATCTGCAAAAGCTAAAACCCTCAAGCTGTTTTCTTTCCCCCTGCACACAGTCTAATGTCTGTTTTAATAATTACAGCTTAGATGAAGTTAATGAAAGGCCCACATCCCTCAATTAGCAGTAGAGCTGATATTGAATACATTACCAATATAGAAGCAATGCTTACTTGGAACAGAAAAAAGTATTTGCAGCCTTTTCATCTTATGTAACAGAATACTGCTAATGAGTGCTTTTCATGCACACAGTGATGTGAGCCTCCAATTCAAATACCTGCGCACATCATTGTGGCTGAAATATCAGATACAGTCAGCTGTGATGCACATCATTCAAATGTTTGAAAAAGACGGAGACATTTTTACAAAGCAATAGTGCAAAAATGCTCTTATATGTCTCAAACTTCAATAATCATCTCTTCTATTTACAGATTCTGCCAAAATCAAACGGGAGTTACAGAAACCCAGTTGTACTGTATATTTCACAGTGAAAAAGCAGGAAATCAGTGGCTTCTTACTGTCAATGAAATATTGATGGTACCAGAATATTAAGGCAGGCTGTGAATTTTTGGTGACGATTCTTAAAGTGTAGCTAATATTTAGAGTACAGAGATGATACCAAACATACTGTAATGACCGCGAGTAGGGCGAGCAAGCAGGGAGCATGGATTCGGGTTCAGGCAGACGAAAATCCAAAACGGGGGTTTATTGCAGGCAAGGTATGACATGGTTTATTGCAGGCAATGACAGGACTGGGGAAATGTACTTGAATGAAGACTGAAATACACAGGACACAATGGGAATAACAAGAAACAGCTGGTAACAATCAAGATTGCACATGAGGTTAATGCGGGGGGGGTGGCACACGTGGTTAATGAGGGGGCGTGGCACACGTGGTTACGGAGCGGGCGAGGCACACGTGGATAATCAGGGGGTGTG
>JAODJX010000020.1:7436482-7447629 GCA_026776945.1 Isichthys henryi
AATGCGGGGGCGTGGCATACGTGGTTAATGAGGGGGCGTGGCACACGTGGTTAATGAGGGGGCGTGGCACACGTGGTTAATGCGGGGGGCGTGGCACACGTGGTTAATGAGGGGGCGTGGCACACGAGAGGACCGGACGAGCAGGTCATGACACACACTGTATGTGACAGAGAGCTTCCATATGTCTTCAGTGCTAGCATGTCTCCTAGCAGTGGTGGAAAGATCAGGTTCAGAAAGTACCAAGATTTTGTTTCAACCAACTAGTTGAGTACTGTACGACTGTGACTCTTTATACCGAGCTAGTTGGTTGAAAGAAAATATTGGTCTTGGTCTTTCTGGACCACTCTGTCTCCTAGCATGGAGAGTAATGATCGCAAAGTCTGTAACTAAATTTACAGCCTAACACTATGAACTACGGCATCACTGTGCAGAAAACTGTAAAGGACAGCAGTAATGGCAAAGAAATAAAAAAAAAACAATCACACTTGTTTACATATAGTACATTTCCCAAAAAAGATGGCCTCAGAGCACTGAACAAACAATCCAGAGAGTTCCTGTAAGTTTTCATTTGTGAATCCCTTGTAATTTCAAGTAAATTTCTACAATATTTTTTTCTTTAGCGTAAACCCTTGAGAATCTCATTAATATTTCTGTTTTGTGTCATGCTGGGTATTAAAACACAAATGCTATTTACAAAACAATACAACAACACTTAAGGCATCCCCAAAAAAACTCAAGATTTATAATCTTCAAGATAAACACTTTCTTTGCTCAAGGAAAAAAATGGCAATAATACTCATCCATGTTATATGTATTCAGGCTGTTTGCTGTTTATTTGGGGGGGGGGGGGGGAGCAATTGCAAGGAATTTCTGGCTTGGCTGTTTTTACTGATGGGAAGTAATACCATTCCAATGCTGTTTGCAATTTGCTATTTGTATTTTCTAAATTGTTATGCTCATTAAATAAAAATCATTTAATAATATTGTGGCCTGCTGTCACGTTTCACGGCGCACAGAGTGCGAACAAAGGAGCAGGATGTCAGGAATCAGGGAAATACAGGGTTTAATCAAAAGGAAAGGCAAACAAATACAGACAGACAATACAATGACCGGACTGAGGAAACAAACTGAAACACTGACTAAATACACAGGACTAATGACAAGAACCAGAAACAGCTGATCACATGGGGATTCCACACGAGATTATCTTTCGTTAAGACAATAACCTTTTGAAAATCAGCTCACATTGAGAAACACAATTTTTTTCAGTTCAAATCTCTGATGCACATTCTGCTGCAAATAATGCAACATTCATCCTAGGTTTTAGATACGCATTTATCTTATGACTTCTTGCAGTAAATATGTGGATCCATTGATACTGATCATAACACATACACCGATGAGCCACACCATTAAAATTACTGACATTTGAAGTGAATAACATAGATTACCTTGTTACAGTGGCACTTGTCAAGGGTGTCATTTTATATTAGGCAAGTGAGTAGTTAGTTCTTGTAGTTGATGTGTTGGGAGCAGGAAAAATGGGCAACCATGAGGATCTGAGCGACATTGACAAGTGCCAAAATGTGATGGCTAGACGACTGGGTCAGAGCATCTACAAAGCAACAGGTCTTATGGGGTGTTCCTGGTATGCAGTGGCCAGTACCCACCAAAAGTGGTCTAAACAGGGGGGAGAGTAAAAAAATTAGTGGTAGATGAAAAAGGGGCCAGAGGAAGAGGTCAGAAAGAGCCCCCAGCAGCAGGCTTGCTGTTACATCCAAACTAAATAAGAATTAATAATACAGAGATAAATCAAATTCGAAACAGAACATAATCTGTGTCATTATATTAAAATGTGCAGTACCTGACCTGTTATACTCACACTCAGACCTTGATGAAAAACTCTATAAGCTCAGCGTTTATCAGAGTTTATTTATCAAATACACAACAGTACAGCAAATGGCAGGAGACGCGATCAATGAAATGAGCTTCCCTGAGAGCTTCCTATAGTAAATAATGGAAATAATATGTAAAACAGACACAGTAATAGTAAAATAGTAACACTAACAGGCTGCTTGTGGGTGGAAACTTGTTTGTTTGTTGATGCTCTGGTTCCTTGTCCTTGATGGCAGGAATGAAAAGAGTTTGTGGTTGGGATGGCTGGGGTCCTTGAGGATGACGTTGACTTTCTCATGGCATCTACTTGTGCAGGTATGCTGGATGTTAGGCAGGTTACAGCCGCCTCCCTCTGTTCCGACCACACCGCTCTGCTCAAGGTTCCCTGGTTGCGGGCCGTGCAGCTTCGGTACCCTGTGGTGATGCAGCCAGTTAGGCTGCTTTCTATGCTGCGCCTCTAGACAGAAATATGAGGGTTATTGTCTTGTATTTCCTGGGAGAGGAAGTGCATCATTACAGGGGGATGATGTCACTGTCCTGCCACATCTGCCATACAATGGCTCCCGAATTTTAAGACATGAGATAAACATTACAGAGATTTTGTAAATAACCTGTGTTGTAAAATATGTTCGAGATGCCTTCCTTATATTAGTATATCAGCTACTGCTCTTACCTGTCAAAAGATAAAAGATGGTAATGATAAACAGATTTCTTGTATCTCTATTTGAGCTGTGAAAACAGTTTGTGACAAATACATACAAATACAGTCTGGCTTTTGACACTCAGTGGTTCTGAAAGTGAGGGTTCAGTGGGTTGGTTAGACATGATTATTGTGGAGGGTAGAGGTGGGTTTGGCAAATAGAGCTCATTATGAACAATGCTGTAGCAAACCGATGTGGGTTGTGCATTCTGCATGAAGCCAATGACATTCCATGTCCTGTTTACCGCTAGAGGTTCCTTGTGCTCTGCTAACAGGCCATGCCTTCTTGGACCCTGTCTAGGATTAGCCGTGTTTCACCTCCAGTTCACAGAAAGTTCAAGGGCTGGAATTAACTCTGTGTCAAGCAGGCCTAGTCAGATTACTTAATATTCCATGACTCCACCATGCACCATGAGATATAATGTAGCATTTATTGGATAAATGCTAATGCGAAGGGAGCACATGAGGTAGAAAGGACGTTATGAATTAGAGCTGTATTTACACATTCGTCCAATGTTACATAATAATGACACAAAATATCAGCTAAGTATCACGCTACGAAAATGATGAGTCAGGAGCAGCGGTAAGACGACACACAAAGGGGGTTTTATTCAGGATAACGGACATGAAGAGTGAAACAAAACCGGACCACAGGGGGTCAAAATGGGAAGGATAGTGGAAGGTATGGAACAGGTGACGTGTGGAATGATGTCAGTGATTGGACTGGGGATGGCGAGAGAAACAGGTACTTAAATACAAAGACTAAGGAGGGGCAACAAGCATCAGGTGGTGCCCATTAGGGCCACGTGAGGGCGGAGACAGGGGGGGCCAAGCAGACGTGGTGAGCAGGACGTCACACTAAGGAGGCTTATCTGAATTTAAGACAAAGCACAGAGCTGTACTGAAACACCCTGGAAAGGATTGGCCCGACGATTCAGCTGGGACCTGGCGCCATGCAAGACACCTCACCGTGACGCTGACAGTCGATTTGCAGGCCAGCAACAGCCCCCATATATTTGTACTGTGTTAAAGTGCTGCGTGCAGCCATTCAGAGACATTCCTTACGCGTCTCGTCGCGCGATATGCACGGTTACCGAGTCCTTCAAACACAGCTGCTGTAACTCTGCTGTCTCATCGTGTTGATGTGGGAAGGCTTTTCCCAAACGTGTTTCCAACAAAGAATTTATTCACTTGATCGAGCAAGTAATAAGTAATAAGTACACTAATAAATATGTGTTGCATATTAAAGACGATCATACCTATAACAAATTAAGTTTTTTCTCTTTGATGTACAGACCCATCGATCCTTTTGAGAGCTGCATACTGGTGTGACTCTGATCTCATGATCGCCGGTTTCAGACTGGCTCTTTCTCTTAGTGTCTGTTCGGCATCCGGCTGCTTTTCTGACCCTCGGTGACGGTTCATACCTTCCCCATGAGGAGAAGTACAGGAACATGCTGTGACGAGCTGCTGCCTCTGTGCTACTGGACATGAAGCCCCCTATGATGGATGAAGAATGGAGACGTGACTGAGGATATGGAGGATAGACGAGTGAACAAGCACCTTTCTTTACAGCCCAAAGAAACTTCATCATAAATTAAGTGAAGCTCAGCAATGTCAGTCCTGAAAGGCTGTGTGAATCCCTGATGTGAGATGGAGGCGGTGCGAGAACATTCCAATGTGGGGGGAGCCCTAAAGTGGAAACCCCAGATCCCGATGGACAGATCTGTTTCCTTCACTCCAATGACAAGGCTGAGACAACATGATCCAATCCCGCAAGACCTTGGTGTGTTTTTGCACAATTTAATACTGAAGCTGAAATTCATATAAGTAAAAAAAATGTTGCTTTTCATTCCTGTTTTAACTCAAGTTCCCCAAATTCCTGCACTTTACGGGTTAATTCCTAAGAAAATTCTAAGAAAAAGTTTCTATATATGGTGCGCATTCATCAGAATTTGCCCAAGGCTGCTATGGCACAAAGACTCTCATACACATTTTTAAGGTGTCTTTAAAAACTTGTTGTTTTTGATAAGTTACCTTACTAAGCATAGCAAGATACAACGCGGTCTTTGTTGGTCTTTTTAGATTTCCCATTTTTAGCTTTGTCAGAAAATAATGTGTCCTCCAAATGTATGAGTTATTAGGGAAAATGAAAGATGAGACTGGGAAAAAAACCCAGAAATACAGGGGTGTGAGGAAACATCACTGATACAACCACAGCACCGGCCAAATGAAAATCATACATAGCGATGTTATGTCATTATTGGGAGGGACTGAGGATGCCTGAGAGCAGATAATGTCAATCTCCTGGTTTGAAACAATCCACTGAAATGCTTCATTTTAAAAAGGCTTATGTGCTTGCAATTTTGGCATTAAGATCGCGAGGTCCTTTCTGATGGCAGATAATGTCAATGTCCTGGTTTGAAACAATCCACTGAAATGCTTCATTTTAAAAAGGCTTATGTGCTTGCAATTTTGGCATTAAGATCGCGAGGTCCTTTCTGATGGCAGATAATGTCAATGTCCTGGTTTGAAACAATCCACTGAAATGCTTCATTTTAAAAAGGCTTATGTGCTTGCAATTTTGGCATTAAGATCGCAAGGTCCTTTCTGATGGGGGCAGGTATGAATGAACATGTTTCAAAGAGATCTGGGCTTTAAGGCCACAGTGGACTCCAGCCATGTATTTGTGATCTGTCAAAAATCAGCTGTACACCTGTGGATTAAATTAATCTTTGGAAAGTTGGTGCTAAGTCCTCAGACTTCTGAATGTTTCTATAAATCAGTATTCATATGATGATATGAAGTCTGGGGGCAGCACAGTGACACAGTGGTTAGCACTGTTGCCTCACACCTCTAGAACCTTGGTTTGAGTCTCTGCCAGGATTCCATGTGTGTGGAGTTTGCATGTACTCCTGATGCTCTTGTGGGGTACCCTCTGGGTATTCCAATGTTCCCCCACAGTTCAAAAACATGGTGAGGTGAATTGGAGTTACCAAACTGCCCATAGGTGTGCACGTGTGAGTGCATCCAGTGATGTGTTGGTGCCCCATCATGGGTTGTTTCCTGCCCTGTTCTTCCAGGATAGGCTCTGGACCCCCTGTAACCCTGATTAGGACAAGTGGCAACAAAAAATGGATTGATACAAAGTCACGCTTCTTTTCAGTTAATTGCTTTTGTTAAAGGAATTTTTTAAAATTTCTTTCTTTATTCACCGAAAAAATGCAACAACGGCTGTTGACGTTCAGTGTTAAATCTATGTGGACGCCGTAGGACAGCTTGGCTGGAACAGTCATATTCCTCAAACTGAAACACCTCCCACACCCCCCACCTGGCCAGTCAAAGGCTTCAGTTCTGAGCACTGCCAGATGTTCCCCGAGTACTTACAGCTGTTCTGCATCATCCGCAGATTGGCAACACGGCAGCTGGGTGTGTTTGACCAACCAAATTACACAGTGCAGAAGCTGTGAGTGCTGCCCAGGGCTACTCGTCCTCACAGCTTGCACACACAATCGGGGATGAACTGCCAGGCATCCTCTGCCTGCATGTGCACATATCACACTAACGCTGGAATTCGATGCTGCTTTACACCCTAGCTGAAGCCATTCTGTGAATTGTTTAAGAAACAATTTAGAGATGTAGATGTTCATAAAACAAACTGAACTGTATTCCAGCTGAATCTGTCATATTTAATTATGTTATCCATCCATCCATTTTCCAAACCGCTTATCCTACTGGGTCGTGGGGGGTCTGGAGCTTATCCCGGAGGCAATGGGCAAGAGGCAGGGAACAACCCAGGATGGGGGGCCAGCCCATCGCAGGGCACACTCACACACCATTCACTCACACATGCACACCTACGGGCAATTTAGCAACTCCAATTAACCTCAGCATGTTTTTGAAACCAGAGTACCTGGAGGAAACCCCACGACGACATGGGGAGAACATGCAAACTCCGCACACATGTGACCCAGGTAGAGACTCGAACCCAGGTTCCAGAGGTGTGAGGCGACAGTGCTAACCACTGCACCACCATGTCACCCCCTAATTATGTTATTATTTATTTTATTAACTTAGTTTTTTATGGAATCTCATCCTTGTGTGACAAATTCAATAAACCTGACTCCTACAAAAATAGAGGATAGTTTACGTTTGAATCAGGAAGTTGCTGTCACACATAGGGTGAGTACGATGGGAACGGAAGCATGGGAGTCCAGGAATCAGGGGTAAACGCAGGGTTTATTAAAGGGATACCATGATTGGGAGCACAGGGCTGAGACGTTAATGACAAGACTCTGGAAAACATACTTGAACATGGACTTAAATGCACAGGACTAATGAAACAACTAGAAATAGCTGGTAAACACAGGGATTCCACATGAGGTAAATGAGGGGGCGTGGCACACAGGAGGAGCAGCACGATCGGGGTGTGACAGTTGCGCAGCTGAAAGCCTGACGATCACATGAGGTGCAGGATCGATGCATCCAAGCACACAACACCATGCTTATCTGTGTGTGTGGCTGACAAAACCAAACATGCATGAATCATCATCACTTGTCCTCATCCAGTGCTTCATTGCCAAAGAGGGATTTAGCTGTTTGTAAACACAGATTACTCTATTAGCTAAGAGCTACGGTGTATAACAACTATTTGTTTTGCACGTTTCTTTTAGTCCGACACATAAACACATAAATCTGTTGCATAATTAACTTGAATGCTTTTAGATATGAGAAGACAGAAAGTAGATTTACTATGACCTTCCAGCTGAGAAACATTACATGACCTCTTTATTTTTTGATCGTGACAGTTTTAGTGGAAGGAAAATATCATTCATTGTAGGTAATTATTCAGCTGTTTTATGTCCTTTATACTGAACAAAACAGCATCTTTGGCACAGAAGTAGACAATGGATGTGCATTTATATAGTAACATCTAACCTTTATCAACACATTAACTTCACAAATCTAGCCCTTGGAATAATTTGGGAATGTGCATTTTGAAATGTATTTTTTCATTGACGATATATCTTATAAATATTATTTAATATTTAGAATATAGAAGGTCGGCAGCTATTTTTACAGTTATGACTTTAATAGAATCTGTGTTGTGGGGACGCATGTCCGTTGGATGACAGGAATAAGAGTCAAAAAAATAAATAAATACACATTATAGAAACTGAAGACAGCGGCAAAAATTAAACACAGTGTGAGGAGACTGAGCCCGAGTCTGATGTCAGAGAAACACAGTCAGATTTCCAAGTTTCATTTTGGCATATGACCTACCGGCTTTTGTACTTTTGTATTTTAAGGGTACGGGGATTTGCTCACATACAATAAATCCTTTAGATACCTTTAAGATTATGACAAAGAACATGCAGTAAAGCTGCCTGTTAAAATACAATATTGCTATACAATATATAAATAATGCTAAAATAATCATGGTGAAACAGAGGCAGTTAAATACAGTATAAACTTAAGCTCATAAATCCAGTGTAACTGGAAAATGTGCTTCTTAAGTCTGAGAAGGAGGAAGTCGTTTTTTGGGGGGTCCATCAGCAGCCTGTGCTACAATGCTTGCTGTAGTACTTCGGTTATGAGTTAACCTTATCCTAGTAATGTCAGGGTCAGCACCCGTCTGTCCTAGTCTTTCGTGTCTCCTCCCCGCTTGGCCAGGTGTCGCTGGTCATCCCGTCCTCCCCGTTGTTATAGTATTCAGTGTGTGGCATGGTTCAATTAGCTGGGCATGCGGCTATCAAACCCTGTAGTCTTGTGTTAAATTCTGCCTGGATCGTCCATCTTTCTGGTCCCTGCCAGGATGATGCCCCATCCTTGTGATAGAAACCCACAAGTAACTGACAAATAAATCTAAACACCATCCATCCCCAGCAGAGGTTAGCCTGGTTATGGGACTGCAGTGTGATTCGGCGCAGGCTGGATTCATACTCATATTTCCAGAGGACACCCTGTAACGAATAATTCTAGAAATTTTCTCACATTTAACAACAGGCCAGATGTCAGCTTGTCTGAAAGTCATGTTTTGCTTCATAATCCCTGTTTTGTAAGCTTTCCTTCCTTTTCATTTCAAAGTCTCTGCCAAGTGCTGTAACATAGTGTCTCCTTCCAGAACTTCCCTGGCTTAAAACAATTCCATCAATCACTAAAATCTTAATGGATCCCCTAAGATACAAATGTGGTAACCAGTGTAAACAAAGCACATACATTCACGATGAGTGCTGAATCCGAACGAGCAGCTCAGGTACAAGCAAATAAGGCACAATAACAGGAGAATGGTGTTTGGTTGTCAATGGGGCAGTGGTGGCCTATTGGTTAGGGAAGCATGCCTGTGATTGCGAAGTTGCTGTTTTGAATCCCCAACCAGCAAGATACCACCTCCAAGCACTACTCCCAGGGTGCTAAGTAATAGCTGCTCACTGTGATCACATATGAGTCAAATGCAGAGGATATATTTCATTGTCGTGTGTCAATAATGACAATTAATTGCTTTTGGAGTCATCAAGGCTGGATGACGGAACAATAACAACTGAAGCCCCCTTATATACAGGGCTAGACTGGCCGTCTGGACAAAGTTATTGTTTGGGACAAATATACTGTATCAGTCCATCATATCATGCATTCCTTTAGTCTTCTACACACTTAGCAAGGAGTGGAAAAAGTTCTGTGTGCTAAATTTCCGAGTGTCACCTCCCTGTGCAAACACCACATGTATCCTCAGTGAGCTTCCATGCACTTAGCGTGCCAGACACACCCAAATACAGACAAAGACTGAACGTGCTTAACTTCACAGCCGCAGCTTTTCTCATGTTATACTTACTGTGACGGGGTTGCCGTCAGCCGTGAGGGGAAAGGCATTCTCAGTAAAGACAGTGAAGCAGCGATTCAGAACTGCTGCATATGACCATATCCTCCAGGACGATCCTGCAAAACCTCACTCTCGCTCAGGCAAAAACGTCACTGCATATTTAACCAGAAACAAACCTGATACCGATCTGAAGATAAACAAAAAACAGGCTGCACTAAAATGTTTAATCGCTTTCAGCACTGGGGTGAATTAAAAAAAAAAAGAACTTCTGTAATTCAGTGAAAAGAAATCTATTAAAAAGTTAATATAACTTTGTAGCTGTTTGCATTCTTTCCTAACCGAAAGTCTGCTCAGTAATACACTAAAGAATTAATGTACTAACAAGAGCCAATAAATCTTTTAAGTGCATTTTATATTAGTAATATTTGATACAAACGATTCCTATAAAGTTATTTTAAAGCTATTATGTTGATACCTAATTTGACCCCAATAAAAGAGAATATTGCGAAATGACTCCCATTTTCCTACTTACAAATAAAAACTAAGCACATGATGTCACAGCCGTTGGAATGAATGACTTGGGGGCATGCATGGTGGACAAACAAAAGGAGTTTTATTGAACTCAGAGAACAAAAACTGGAAATAAACTGGATCACCGGGGATCAAAAGGAGAGGATTAGGTACAGGCAACAAGATGGTAACGTTAACGACCAGACTAGCAATAACGATACAAACGGGTACCTAAATGCATGGACTAATGAGGGGCAACAAGCATCAGGTGCAGGTTCATCAGGCCATGTGATGGAGAGGACAAGAGGGTCAGACAGATGTGGCAAGCAGAAAGTGACACATGACAGTTCTATTAGACTGAAAATTATTAAAATCAGTTTTCATTACCTTTCAGTAGAGAATGTACTGCTTATTTAATAATACAATTTGCTTTCATTAGAATAGACATTTGCCATAAAAACATGACGGAAACACTCTACAATGTTCAGCAAACTATATTCCATTTTAGCATTTCAGTAACCATAACCAAGGTGCTTGATTAGAACACCTCAGATATTTAGCTTTTGTAAAAATTTGAGATGTTTTATAGCATTATAACTTGCCAAATTAATAGGGGCTTATATAACCTATGTGTTAAACGAAACTAAGCTCTTAAAATGTTACAGAAGATGGAAGATGATGGAATCCCTGACTTCTTTTTGTCCAAAGTTATATACAAGCAAAGCAAACTGTACATCTTATGATAGGCCACTGTTAATAATGATAATAATAAAACACGTACATAGCAACTGCCTGACATGCACTTTTGAAATTATGTATTTTTATTATGAACCATGCTGAATGTATATTTTTCCCAAACATATCATCATGTTTACTTTTGTACAGTCATAGGAAACACGGCACATTAGCCATCTTTACCAGGCAAATGGTGCCTGATCCATGCCACCTGTGGGAGCCACTTGGAACACATCTCAGATGTGCCACATAAAACATAATAAATATCGGCATCATTTAAACAGGCCTACTGCTCATTTAAACAGGCCTACTGCTCATTTAAACAGGCCTACTGCTCATTTAAACGATTCATTACGCAAGCCCCAGTCTGATCAGTTTTTTTCGAGTCCCCACCTGGGTCACATGTGTACGGAGTTTGCATGTTCTCCCCATGTCCTCGTGGGGTTTCCTCCGGGTTCTCCGGTTTCCCCCCACAGTCCAAAAACA
>JAODJX010000020.1:7462862-7478102 GCA_026776945.1 Isichthys henryi
TATTGGAATAATACATAGGCTAAAAACGGGAATTAGAAACCTGTACGTTGAAAAGGTGAAAACGTTGTATCCGGGGTGCGTAGTAACGAGGTTCGACTGTATAATGTTTCTCTGCTGAATAGTCTCACCCCACAAAACATCTAGGTATTAGTTCATTGTGTGAGTCATTGCATGCAAAATGGATGATCCAGTTTTCAAAACCTGTCAAGCATATTTTCTGTGCTGTTATTTACCATTCATCCAGTGGCACACTGGCTAACCCTCGAGAGATTTTCAGCACCATTTGAACAGCAGCTTTGAAGCTGAACTCGGCCAAGTGCAGCTTCCTCCAGTGGCATGTCAAGTTCTTAATCACTGCAACTTATGCAATACTTTCTTCAATAATTCTGATAGTTTGGTGAACTATTTTCCATGTGGTGGCTTAAATGATAATCGCTTACGTATATATTTTTGGGTGTAAAATTACAATTTTTCTTGGCAATTGTACAACAGCATTATGTTTTTTCTCGATTCCTTTGAAGCATTTCTCAAATGATAATTAATATTTGCAAAACAGTTACCGTAATCCCCACATCATCATGTCTCTTCTGCACAGCAGAAGATCATTCCTCATGGCTTCACACAAATTTCCAATGTTTAGTACATATATGCAAATGGTTTTGTACAATTGTCAACATTTGGCACAATTTTCAGTTACTTAGGTTTTGTTGGTCAAAATAGTTTATGTACTTCCCCACTGTAATAATTTTACACCCAAAACATCACATGTACAGTATATGGTCATTGTGTTGGCCACCATGTGCAAAACAGTTAACCAAGCTTTCAAAATGATTTTAAAATACATTCATAAATTTCAGTGATACATAATTATTTTGTTTTTGATTCCCAGAGTACATGATTTTGTTGTAATTTTATTGCCATTTTGCAGTTTTTGCATTATGCAGTTATGCAGTGTGCAGGTATCCAGTGTGCTGTGTACCAACAGAGTTTTTTAGAGTGACAGTATTCTTAGCCGGGTTCTATTGCACCAGTATCAGAATGTAATATCACTTATGAGACTTCTAAGTACTTACACTGTATTCCCAAAAATATTGGGACAATCCTCCAAATCACTGAATTCAGGTGTTCCAATCGCTTCCATAGCCACAGATGTATAAAGTCAAGCACCTAGGTATGCAGAATGCTTCTACAAACATTTGCGAAAGAATGGGAGGCTCTCAGGAGCTCAGTGAATTGAAGCGTGGTACTGAGATAGGATGCCACATGTGCAATAAGTCTGTTCATGTTACGGATGCGTACTGGGGAAGCAGAACAGACAACAACTCAGCCACAAAGTGGTACAACGCATGCTGAGGCACACAGTGTGCAGAAGTCGCTAACTGTCTGCAGAGTCAATAGCTACGTAAACCTTGTGGACAGCCTTCCCAGAAGAGGTGAAGCTGTTATAGCTGCAAAGGGTGGGCCACCTCCATATTAAAGCCTATGTATTAAGAATGGAATGTAATTAAAGTTCATGTGTGTAAAGGCAGGTGTCCCAATACTTTTGGCAATATAGTGTATAAGTATATATAAAATCCTTTATTGGCCATTACACAAGCATAGATACATAGGATTTTGTCTATTCACTTACCCCACCGATCTCTTCATAGCTTAGGGCTTAGAGTGCAGGGTTAACCATCACCCCAGGAGCTGTGATTAAGGGCTTTGCTCAAGAGCCCATGGACATGTGATTTTTCTGTTGAGTCTCAAACTGGCAACCTTCTGATCACAGGCACAGAGACGTAGCCCACTGAGCCACTCAATGTCCCCCTTGCCAAAGCAATCAAGATAATGGTAATGACACCCTGTAATGCATTATAAATGACAGCCTCACAAAAAGTGTTACTGAGAATTTTAGTTCTGGTCTGAGATCTGTTGTCATCTAAAGATTTCTGTATGCGTACACTCATAATTCCTTTTCAGTTGTAACTTTATCTATGAAGTACTTAACATAGGAGAGAACTTTTAATGTTCAAGTATGTAAATATATCAAAGTTTGTGCATTGAAAACGGTCCTGTGTAGAGGCCTGATCCGGCCATATTATGACTGTCTTTATTGTTAGCTTGGAATTCGTTATCATAGGTGTGTAGGCCGGGGTCACTAACAAGTAACGTAGTTA
Source organism: Isichthys henryi (assembly GCA_026776945.1). Classification (NCBI taxonomy): domain Eukaryota; kingdom Metazoa; phylum Chordata; class Actinopteri; order Osteoglossiformes; family Mormyridae; genus Isichthys; species Isichthys henryi. The sequence continues at coordinate 7,465,022 of JAODJX010000020.1, forward strand.
GGTAGCCTCAAATGGAGGAAGGGTGCAGCTTCGTGGCTGATGTGGATGTACTGTTAAAGGTCCATGCTTAAGAGTCCTCAGTGCCCCTAGCCTGTGGTGGAATGTACACAACTGTAATGGTAACTTAACTGGAAGTTAAGTTCCTAAGCTGACTCACTTCCATCACGTCTCACTGATTTCTCTTCCTGTGCCACTGTTGTTGTTTCCTGTTCGGGGTGGTAACCCAGGATACACCTGCGGCTTTCATCAGCTCCGCTAGAATATAATCCAAGACCAGCGGAATGATAAAATCCTTCATAATACTTTTACTCCCAAACTTCCTGTCTGCTATAAGGTGGTTGAACAAATGTGGTATATAATGAATAATTAACAAAAACAAAGACAAATAAGATTGGAAGATGGGTGCATGGATTTACAAGAGAGACATTTTTTGAACAGCATGATAATCTCATATGAGCAAAAAGTCTTTTTTATTAAATTTCTTTGATGAAAAAATCTGTATATTAGACTTATATTATATTGCAGGATATGACTGATAATATTTACTGAGAATAAGCTTTTTAGATTTCAGTGGCTATAGAAATGTAAGATAGAAGATCCGTTCGCTTCCTCTCTTCAAGGTCATGGGGGTATAAATCTTCAGACAGGGAATAACCCAGGGTGGGGGGCCAACCCATCATAGGACACACACACACCCCTATGAACAATTTGTTAAGGGGAGAAAGGAGAGATCCTGGAGGAAAGCCCACGATGACACAGGGAGAGCATGCAACCTACACACACATGGAGCCAGGGCGGAGACTCGAAACTCAGAGAACCCTGGTCCCACAGGTGTGAGGTGACAGTGAAAACTACTGCACCACCACACTGTCCCTAAGACAGAAGGTCACTCCTGTAAATATGATTAGCAATGTATTCATAGGCATGAATTGACTCCGTGCCCAGCAAGGCATGATAGGACCAGTAGCAGAGCTGCTTTAGAGAGTGTAGGGCATCTAGGATGTGCCAGAGAACACATATATAAAGGCAGAAGAGTCATGGAAAGGAGAATATTTACTTTTCCATAGATAGTCATACAGATTGTCACTAATGAATCGCACAGAATCACTTGGCCGTCTATTTTAGCTGTTGCAAAATGCTCAAGGCAGCGCGCATTGGAGATACGTTATACACTAACCTTCAATGTCAGTGTGGAGGAAAGCAGTTCTTTTCAGCCTTGTGGAAAACACACCTGTTTTTAGTGGGCTTTTACTCACTCGCATATCAAGTCCAGATAAGATATGTTTTTGCCCTCTGAGAAACGGTTTTCTGACTTTGTATGTACAGTGGGGAAAATAAGTATGGAACTCATCAACATTTTTCTCATTAAGTATATTTCTAATTGGGCTATCATCTTCCGCACCCTGGTAGATGGCAGCAGATTCATCTCCATTCATCCTTCCTTCAATTATGTGTGGTAAATTTTCTGTATGTCCAAAGGCTTCACTAGTACTGTGTGAAAAAATTCACGCTATCACAAAAGCTGCAGGTGAATCTTACTAATCTTATGAAATATGCTAATTGAGCCAGTCGCTATGTGTATATATTGACAGCTTTACCGCTTGTGGACACTGACAACATGACCTTCCTCTGGATCCTGTCTTGCCTTGCCTTTGCCGGGGCTGCCTACGGTAAGTCTTTAGCGTCATTCGTGGCTTTATTGTTCATTATTTATTACCCTTCAGCTTCAAACTGAAATATACTGCAGGTCTTTCCTTGTTGGCCTCAATTAATTTGAACGTGTGATGGAAAGTGACACTAAATAATTGTAAGGAATACACAGTTTTCAGGTTTGAGAATAGGTGATGGTATTGAAGCAGTTCTTCCCTCTCTGGTTGGAATTAGGCTGCGGCGTTCCAGCCATACGCCCCGTCATCACCGGATACTCTCGGATAGTGAACGGTGAAGAGGCTGTTCCCCACTCCTGGCCCTGGCAGGTGTCTTTGCAGGTAACATTTCAAGACTGTGCGAGTTCCACAATTCCTGTATATTTAGCTCTTGCTGCTAACAGCTAGCTTTGCTGTCCAGGCACACCAGTCTCACTCATTTCCGATAAGCCAGGTTGCTATATTACATCAACAAGCACTTAAGTACTTCAAGCGCATCACGGAATACCTGTGCGTCCTGTTGCAGGACTCCACTGGCTTCCACTTCTGCGGTGGCTCCCTCATCAGCGAGTACTGGGTCGTCACGGCTGCTCACTGTGGCATCAAGTGAGTCAATGAGCCTGACACCATATATACTAAAGGCGGCCATATCTACATATGAATGACGAGATAATGTCAAGTGTATTAAAAATACAGGCAGTTCCCGAGTTACAAACGAGTTCTGTTCCCTTAGTCTGTCTCAAGTCGAATTTGTCGATAAGTCGGAAAAATAATATTACAGTATATTATAGTCATTGTACAGTAATAATAAAATTAACCAATGAACTGCTTCCTTATCAATGTTTTCAGAAGTGTCACAAAGCAGTCCGTGTGTTTGTTATTATGAACCATTATATTTAACCTGAATTTTTAATATAATAGGCTTTATGGCAGTGCATTACCTGTAAGTCAGACGTTCTTAGCCCTGAGACTATCTGTATTCAAACAATTTCTGTATGAGCATTTTACATATTTTTTATGTTTCAATAATTACTCTGTGCTGTTTCTATGGTAGAGTGTCCCACCGTGTTATCCTGGGCGAACACGACCGCGCTTCTCCTAGTGAGAACATCCAGACCATGACTGTCGCAAAGGTATGGGTGCCATAACCTAAGGTGACCGTATTTTGGTTTCAAAAGAGAGGACACTGGGGGTGGGTCGCCAGTAGAGGCACCAAAGCGACAGAAAGTACAGTATGCATACAGAAGGTGTTCTGACTGTAAGAAGCAAATTCAGGCATAAAACCAAGTGAAATCCTAAATATTTCAGGAAAGATTTAGGTCAAGGACACGTCTGGGGAAAAGAGGGTATAAGGTTACCCTGCCTGTACGGTTTGCAGAGATGGAGATTCCAGGTCCATAAAAAGAAAATCCAGACCAAAATTTTGTTTCTTCCATTCAGCTCCGTACTCTGTGACTATTTATACTCAGTTGGCTGCTTGAAACGAAACCCTGGTGCGCCTTGCTTTTTAACCGTTGTTCATATATTGATAACTTACATAGTTTTCTGGTTTTCTGCGGCGTTTTTCTCAAAAACCGTTTCCTAATTTGCTCCAGGTTTTCAAGAACCCCAAATACAACCCGTTCACCATCAACAATGACATCACACTGGTCAAACTGGCCACTCCTGCTAAGATGACGCCACATGTGTCGCCTGTATGTGTGGCTGAAGCCACTGACAACTTCCCTGGTGGCATGAGATGTGTTACCACCGGCTGGGGCCTGACCCGCTACAACGGTAAGTGCTGCACACAGGCATAGAGGCTCCAGCCATGACTCCATCGCCCAGGTCCACTGGGTGAATTTAGCATCTGGGTTCAGTGGCTTTAGTCAAGGTTCTGCTCTTGAAATAATGCATGAATGTTACATTTATATAGCACCTTTCAAGACACCCAGAACGCTTTACAGAACCAATGGGAAGCCACTTCAACCACCACGACTGTGTAACACCCACCTGGATGATGCGATGGCAGCCATTCTGCACCAGTACGCTCACCACACTGTAGCTAAGGTGGTGAAGGGGCAGGAGAAAATGCACCAATTAGATATAGATGATGATTCGGAAGCCGGATCTGATAGGGCCACAGCGGGCAATTTTAGCCAGGACATGGGGCTACCAACCGTACTCTTTCAAGGTTCTGTGGTCCATCCTGGTTTATTCTTTGGTTCCAGCTCCTGACACCCCTCCGCTCCTGCAGCAGGCTGCTCTGCCCCTGCTGACCAACACTGACTGCCAGAGCTACTGGGGAAACAAGATCACCGACATCATGATTTGTGCTGGAGCTTCTGGTGTCTCATCCTGCATGGTAAAGCTCTCAGGACCTCATGAATGCACAGTCACTTGACGTGTATCTAAGTGCACAAAACCGTGCATCCTCTACTTCTCTTCTCCCGCATTAACCATATAAAGCAGTGTCTCGCAACCCAGTACTTGGGGACCCCCAGACGGTCCATGTTTTTGCTCCCTGCCAGTCGATCCACATGAGCTGGGAGGGAAGCAAAATCGTGGACTGTCTGGCAGTCTCAGAGGACTGGGTTAGGAAGCACTAGTAAAGCATATCTTTCTGATACTTAAAATAGTTTTTCGGGATTAGCAGTAGTTTGGTAATCAGTTTGAGTCTGTGTGTGTGTTTCAGGGCGACTCTGGTGGCCCCCTGGTCTGTCAGAAAGAGGGTATCTGGACCCTAGTGGGCATTGTTTCCTGGGGCAGCAGCACTTGCTCGACTTCTGTCCCTGGAGTCTATGCTCGCGTCACAGAGCTCCGTGCTTGGATGGACGAGACCATCGCTGCCAACTGAAACCACTCCCTTGTGTTTTATTGGTTTTGGTTTCTAAGGAGATGTCAATAAAATTATGTGCCTTTCAAAGCAGTCAGTCTTTCAGTGTCTTGGATTTTTCAACGATCGGCATGATCGAATATCAGAAAGGACTGGCGAATGCCAAACTGATTTTTTTTTTCACTGCAAATTTCTCCAGGGAAGAAGCAAATCAATGGCAAGAAGTGAATTCAAGCAGCCAGATATTAATCAGTTCCACTCCCACAGAGCTCTTGTGAAATACAAATCTGCCCTGATTTCCATCAGCAAGTCACTCTTCCCCATGTGGACTGAGGTTTATTCTGACACTGACTTCTGAAGGATGATAAAGACTGATAGATACAAAGACAGAGCTCTGGAGACATATTCTCACATTAGGAATGTTTTTTTTCCCACAAGAACACATCATTGGCACTTTCCATGCAACCGTTGCTATTGATGTCTCAGTAAGTGGATAGAGAAAACTTGTTCCAAAGCTACACAAATTCAAATGTGGTTTGTTTTCTATGGACTTCTGCTGTTTCGTCTTGCATAATCAGATCAGCTGATTATTCATCTTCTACAGCCCAGGGAGGTTCAGTACATCTTATAAAGGCCCAGTTGTTGCTTTGCTGACAGTGGCCAGGCTGTCATGTGACCTGGGTTTCTTTCGGATGTACAAAAAAATAACCAAAAAAACCCTTGGTTTGTGTAAAAGAAAAGAAATAATTTTGGCACATTTCTATAACCATGAAATATACCGTAGATGAAGAATCATATTCTCCTCATCAGTTCAACCACTGTTGTTTTAACCACAGTGATCGCCTGGGTATGTGTTTCCAGAAAATAAGGAGAGGTTCTACAAGGGCCAGTTTCCTTCTGCGATTCACAGAGAAGACGACTGAAAGTTTGTGTTGTCCTAATGGTAATTATTAGTAAATCTTACATTTAGCCACTTTTACTAATGACATTGTAGAAGAAACAATAGAAGAGACACATTATTCACATACCATAACACCTTGTTTATTCCATAAACCGATAATCACTGGTAAGCGCTAAAGTTCATACACTCTGATATTTTGGTTCAATATTTTTTTTTTCAGTTTCACCAAAAAGAATTTATTTTATTGTCATTTTCCATAAACGTTTAGATACTATGTACGTACTATAGCTAAATGACGTAAATGTTTATGGAAAAATGCAGTTTGTTTAAACTATTTAGATGTTTTTATTTGCGTTAAATGTGTACTAATACTAACCATTATGACTAAAATTATTATGGCCAAACCCTCTGACCCTCTCGCAATATGTTGTTTTTAATATATGACGTATTTCATATTTCTCCGTTACTCGCGACAGTTGAGGCTACAGCGACAGATACTGTACAGCATGTCGCATTTACCTCTTCCTTTATTATTAGCCAGAGTGATGTTTCGTAACGCCAGCAGCAGAAATCCACGTACAGGCGCAGTGTCAATGTGTGGCAGTATTTACAGGTGAGGATTCACACTCAGACGCTGCTCGGCCGCTCGCTAGGTGGCGCTAATGACGTCCGTGCAGGCAGGCCTGGCTGATCCTGCGGCAGTAACATATGGCATTAAAGAAGCGGCAGTAGCATGTGTCACAGGGGTCACAGCAGGGCAGCTGGTGGCCCAAGCAGGACTCTTGGTGGCGGAAACAGCGGCGTGGAGAGCGGACGGCGCGGTTCTGGAGGTTAACAGCCTCGGACACGTCCTGCGAAGGAGAGGGTGCCACACGGCTCCGGTTAGTTAAGGTTAGTTAGGGTTACTGATAATATCACCCAACTATCAGGTGTTAAAAATACCATAAAAACGTATTAAAGAAGGATGTTATTATTGTATCGATGGTGACGCAAACTTGATGTTGCAGATTAATGGTCATTTATAAAATCTTTCATATAAAATATTTTTACAGACATTTCATACTTCCATCTATGCTCAGAACATTTTAATACATGCCGTACCTCCTCTTCATCATAGTCTCCAGCCTTGTCCACCATCATCTCCTCATCTGTTACAGGGCCAAAATTTTCAGGCTCATATCTGGAAAATGACCCTTTACCTGAAACCCAGAAATGTCCTATGAACATATTCATAACTTCAACATATGAGTGTTTTAACCAGAAAAGTCGATATTGTTGGTCTTTATCTCAATGATCTTTTTGCTTATTACTGCTCACCCCTTTACCTGGGCTTCCAATAGAAGATCAGCCTAGCTGCACTTATGAACAGTCGACTCCTTAACATCTATACGTTTATACAGTAATGTGCTATTTGCCTCACTTGTACATGTCTGCCAAACAATATATATAAAAGTAAATGCTGTCGGATCAATTGTATCTCAGAAGAAAGCAAATGAGATGAGAAGCAGCCCCAGTTATGTTAGCTTGTAAAACATGCTAAAGGGGTTTAAAAAACATCTGCTTCTGAGAAGCTTAACATGTCATTTCTTTAAAACGAGAGATAAATAGTCCATGTTTCAAGGTTTTGCTGCTGCTACCAGGGCTGCACAATATTGGAAAAAAATTGCATTGCTATATTTGAAAATTTAATCAATGAAATAATGATATTTATAAAACTTTTCTAAATATTTTCAACATGAAAATTTGCCAAAAAGTCAACTTAGCCAAATTTGTTATCTACCAATAGAGTTTGCTGCACGTACAGTACTGTATCAGTTCTGTCTCTATGAAATCTAATTATTTCCATGTGATGGATGACGATTGTCTTGTTCACATTTTTCTCCCCACTAATTTTTGTAAAATTTCTCACAGACGCACCATGCTGTCTAAGAGTCCAACAGCAAGGATGAAAATAATTATGATTGGCTCAGCAATCATGCCAAAGCAGAAGTGGTAAACTTTACTTTTTAGTTTTCTTCCTCATGACACACTGTAAAAAACCTATTGATGATTTCAACCCATTACATGCAATGTCGATATTAAACTGTAGGCCTTGCAACTAACTGAAAAATACAATCAGCATTTCTAATATTGAGGCCCTAAGCAAAGAAATGAGATTTGAAGGATCACTGACCTACATCGGTCAGGAAGGGAGACTCTCTCACTGTCTTCAACAGGCCAGGCTGATGTTCTTCTGCAGTGGCACTGCCATGGACAGCACCAGCGGCCAGCTGGAACCCATGAAGTGCCCACCAGCAGAACAGCACCGAGTTCCACATGGTGTCCTCGGTTTATAGTACAGCCAAACCAGCCTTGGGTGTCTATACAAACAGTCCATGACAAAGCTGTTAGTGAAGCACTTTAATGTTATTCTCAATGGTGTATAACCAAACTCATATAATCACAACCAAATAACTACAATTAGAGCTCTCTCACTCCATTTTAAAGAGATGTTCAGCTGGATATAGCAGCTAAAGAATAAGGCAAGAATTGAACTGGTAACAGTTCACTTTTTCAAATTCTTATTCATATCATTCTTTCACTGTAATGATAGGTATAGGACAGGAGAGCTCATTGAAATATTTTATTAGAACAAATGCTTTTACTAACTCTAAATATGGAAAAACACGTAAAACCTTTATGACTCTTAAAAGCACAAAAATATACATTTTACATACGCATTGACCTAGTATATCAACTGTCACACCTTAAAATATGCATTCATATGTCTCATTACAACATAGCTCTACCAAACCTGCTTAAGGTGTAAAAATGCTCAAAAAAGCAAATGAAGTAATTGCACTGGAAACATGATCCCAGCCTACCTGCAGTCCTTATGAATGCCACCCAAGCTTTTCTGCGACCGAATGAAAGAGAGGAACTCATTTATAAGGCCCGAGTGGAAGAGAAACGCGATGAACACATGACCTGCATTAGTGGGTGGGAGGTGTGGTTTTTGTGACGTCTGAGAGCTCAGGGCGTATTCAGTGTAAACTACAACATCTTCACCTGAGAACCTGCAAATCATATTAGTCATTGAAAAAACTGAAAGTCCTTTCATTGATATAGGAAATATACAAATTAAAACAAAGATACGAAGTATTTATAAGGTTAGGCAGCATGTCAGTTCTGGCAGTAGGACTTTTGTTCCACACATCTAGGCTTAGGGCTTTGAACACCCCCCACTCTGTCTGTGCGGAGGTTTTCCCATGCACATGGATTCCGTCTGGCTTACATTTAGACCGACCTCCCACAGGTAAAAGGCATGCAGTGCGGCTAACTGATCTCGCTAAACTGCACATAGTGTATATGATGGACGGGCGTCCCGCCCAGGGTGTACCCGGCTCAGTGCCCTGTGATGGACAGGCGTCCCGCCCAGGGTGTACCCGGCTCAGTGCCCTGCGATGGACGGCGTCCCGCCCAGGGTGTACCCAGCTCAGTGCCCTGTGATGGACTGGTGTCCCGCCCAGGGTGTACCCGGCTCAGTGCCCTGTGATGGACGGACATCCCATCCAGGGTGTCCCTAGCCTTGTGCTCTGTGCTGCCTGGGAGAAGCGGTGGGTAGGAGGATGTGTCTGCTCTGTCCCAATGGATGCATTCATTCAAAACTGTTACAGTGGGAAATGTTTTCTGAAAGTGCTGAAGATACTCTTGTAGTACTACAGAATGATTCATAAAAAATATGGAAAACGATGTGTTTCACTTCAGTTAAGACAAGGCAGCCCTGATTCCAGAGCAAATGTTCAATATGTAAATATATATATTTATGTGCGTGTGTATATACATATATTCAAGCTTTTTCTGTGAAAGTTCACCTAGCGTGGGCTTATGAAAATCAAAATCCATAAAGCTACTTAGCAGATGTTCATTGGCTGATAGAAAGAGCGTGACTGGCTTCACATAGCATGTATACTAAAGCAGTTCATCACGTACAACCGTCATGACGACAATAATAAACAAGAATATCAGAGGGCAATAATAAATGATTTCTGGCAAATAGTAAAAGCTGATATACTAGGTAAAAGAAAAATAAATGATTTTTCTTTCATGAATCACCACAGCATAAAATGTTTAGAAAATTAGTCTGAAAGGAAGAAGTTCTCCCAAAGATTATCATTCTTATTGATTCATGGATCTGCTCAATTTGTGGCCTTAATAGCCTGCAGCTGAAAGGTAACATTGATGCATTTATCTAATAAGCCACAGAGTCAGAGAGGCAGAGAGTAATGCATGTGTCTTTATCGGTCATGGGTACTGAGCCACAATTGTACAGTATTTCTGCTTTTGCTGTCCATTTCTCAATGAACATAATACAAAATGCTTTTATCTTGTCTGTTTTATTACAGAGGAATTTTCCTGCCGTTCAGTAAAACTTCATTAGTCTAGCATTCAGTCTGTCCCTTCTAAATTTATCTCCAGCAAAAACAGGTAGTTTCTCTCATTTCTGATCTCATGACCTGTGCGGTGAATCTCACCATCGCTCCTAAATCTGAACCCTCCCCATTTGCTTGCTGGCTTTAACTGAGCACCTCGTTCTTTGGGCACTGGGCGTCTTCGATGCTGCTTAATCCCACGTATTTATTTCTGCTTGAAAAACTCATTTCAATCACCACTGTAAAGTACAGGGCATCTTATTTGTAGTCCGTGAGTAACTTAGTAACTCAGTTACTACACAAGTACAAATCATGAACAAATATCGTAGCCGCATGAAATACATGAGCTGATTTGATTGATTATTGATGAACAAACGTGTATTAAGTATGTAACTAACAGTTATCTGGTTAATCAATTCAGTAAGTGAGAGTGTACAAATATTATTTTGCCCCCTCAAGTAAAGGTTTATCCAAATGCTTAACATTATACTGCTCCTGCTATTAGGTATTAAGGCATGTTGTCAGGGTCAGTGCCAGTCTGACCCATGTGCCTTGTCCTTGTTTGCCCAGCAGGTGTCGCTGGCCATCCCTTTGGTCTTACTCGAGTATGTTTCCCTGCTCCCCTGGCTGCTGTGTGGCTTAATGGGCTAAGCGGTCGGCCAGTGTCCAGATGGGCTATGTAATAGTCATGCACATCCTACAGATACAGTAGACACAGCAGCTATAATAATGATGGATATGTATAAATACACATATGAAGTGAACACACACACACATTTGTGTTCATATCATTGTGGGGACTCTCCAGTAATTTCTATGGGGAAATACAATGTAATATATACATACCCCCTCACATGCTAACTAGGATAACCAATAACAGAGGATCTTTAGCACTTAAAAGGATGATTGATTAATTAAGCTCTCTTCTTGCCATTTAGCTATGAATGGCAATTATATGGCTTTCAATGGGATGGTAAACACAAATGTTTGGTGTTTTATGTTTACAAAGGTGTTGCTAATTAAAACGCACCCAGTGACACTGCCCCGGTCCCCACAATCTAGCCTCCCCCCCCCCCGCCATCTCAACTTCTATTTATTTATTTATTTATTTATTTATTTATTTATCTATTTATCTATTTATTTATGTATATACAAGAAAATGCATAGATCAAATGTCCACTCCAAACTATATATATATATAGTATATATATATAACAATTTTGTAATCTATAATAATATAATATATATTTGGCGAATTGATCTGCCAGCGTGATTCCCCAGTCCTCCTGATCAGCAAATTTTTCCGAATCACTTCCGCCCCTGTTCATTAAGTGTCACCACCAGCACCCTGCACTTTGATCAGCATACTATTGATATTCTACCATTTTTGACTTTCTTGTTTCTCTTTCACCTCCAAAATAATTGCTCAGGTAGCCCATTTAGGGAACGCCACAGCCTAGGGCCCCCAGGGAAGTTACTCTGCCCCTGTGTCTGAATGTTGTTGTACAATCTGATGCTGCTAGGTGGGCATATCGTTTATGACACAGTCATGTGTCACGGAACATGTCAGCCCGTGTGTCACGGAACATGTCAGGCCGTGTGTCACGGAGCCTGGCACAGCTCCAGGGCTTGGCACAGCTGCCCCATAAACCGTCTGACAGTGCAACGTGCTGGAGGTTCACAGCAGTGGAACTTTATGAAACTCATTACATCTGCGTCCTCTTCATAATGGTACAGAGTGCTGGCAGAAAGCCAAGAGATGAAGTAATCAAAGAGAGACTGGAACACGAGGCGAGCAGCATGAAGTGCCTGAGGCAGGTCGCTGAAAAACTCCAGCAATGCTTATAATAGTTCTCATTGTTATACTTTTAATACTATTTGAGCTGCTGCAGATGGGATTGTTTTTGATACTAGTGGAAGTTTCATACAGTAGTTTAATTTCTGACTGTTATCAGACAATAATCAAACAATGACCTTAACTATTAAACTATACACTTTGTACTATATACTTTGCTGTCTGACTGTTGTTGCTCACCAGGGAAAATCACTAGGATAAAGCGAGTACAATTGTACAATTGAGTACAGTCGCAACATCAGACATCTTACCTCTCCCACAAACTGACAGCAGCTCCCTGACACTCACGAAAGATGCACAATGTTAAAATAAAGTCAAATCAAGGGGCAGAGTTTACAGGAAAAAACCAGACCAATGCTACTATAGTTTCGATTTTTTAATTTAGTTTTTATTGTTACATTATTAGAGGTGTTGCAGTGGTTGGCATTGTTGTCTCACACTTCTGGGAGTAGGGATCAGGTCTCCACCATGACTCCATGTGTGTGGAGTTTGCATGTTCTCACATCTTCTTATGGGTTTTCCTCCAGGTACTCCGATGGGTTAGCACAGCATCCTGGGTTGTTCTCTGCCCTGTGTGCTTAACTGCTAGGATGAATTGATATGTGATTGTTAAGTGATGCCTGATTGCATTCTGTACGAGCCATTGAATATGTAGGCTTCCGTCTGTCTACTAAGGACATTTCTCCACTTCAGTCCAACGTGTAGACCATCATGCCTGTTCCAGAGCCCACCTCAGCTGCCTAGCTTGCCTCTTTGAGCCATGGCTGTGGTCCAGAGAGTACACCAAAGCAGTGTGGGCTCTCAAAGCTCAACTCACCACCTCTTCGCTGTTGTCACATTTTCACATATCCAGTCCTGCCCTGGTCACCTGTGACTCTGCCTTGGCCACAGAGACTGTATTATCACAAGTGCAGAATGCCATTGAGAGACCTGTCCTGTTTGCCTCTTGGGCCTTCAACAAAACAATGGTATTCATTTAGGGAGTGTGAGGCACTCGCTTACATCTGGGTGCGTGTGAGAAGGCACCTTTACCTCTATGGTCGTCATTTCACATTGAAGATGAACCAACAGGCCCTGACACCTCTATAGGAACTGGCCACAAGACCCTGAGTCTGCATCGTTGGTATGATTGTCTCCACCAGTACGGCTACACCTTGCAGTTACTCCAGACCAAGATAATGTTGTCGCAGACCTCCTCTCTCGCTCAGTTCCTCTCCTCCTTCACCCTTGCAACCTCTGACCTGGCCCTCCCAGCTTTGGGAACACCTGCAATTAGACATATGCGGTGAGATCCACAGTGCCCCCCATTACCAAAGTTTCTTGATCGTGGTGTATGATCCATCCATCCATCCATTTTCCAAACCGCTTATCCTATTGGATCGCGGGGGGTCCGGAGCCTATCCCGGAAGCAATGGGCACGAGGCAGGGAACAACCCAGGATGGGGGGCCAGC
>JAODJX010000020.1:7478202-7497064 GCA_026776945.1 Isichthys henryi
CTCTGTGGTAGGTATTGGAACATCTCACCCACGCAAAAAGGGGGAGAACTATATGTATCTTACTTAAATATTTTTAAGTAAGATACATAACCACTGCACCACCATGCCGCCCATGTGGTGTATGATTTATACTCAAAATGGCCTGAACTGACCAGTACCGGCTCTGTCCCCTCCCTGCAGGTCATCGTGGACTTTCTTGAGTCTCTCTTCTCACGTTGGGACCACAGACCATTACCTCAGACAATGGCCCACAGCTCATGTCTACAGAATTCACTGACATATCCGTACAGCTCTGTACCACCCCCAGGCCAACGGCAGGGTGGAACGGTTCCATCAATCTCTAAAAAATGGCATCAGAGCAAATGAGGCACAGGGGTATTTTTTCGAACAAGCCATATGTCCAACCCTGCTGCACTACAGGCGTTTCGCCAGCCTGTCTCATGCTGGGTAGGGAGATTAACCTGCCATTGACAGGCTCTGCTCCACTGCAGCCCAGAACACCTCAGTCACCCATTGTCAGCAGCAGGTGGAACAGCAGTTCGATAAAAAAGGAAGGTCAGGGTGCCGGACATTGCTCTGGCAGACTGGGTAAGAGCTCGCCAGCCGTGTGGGAGAACAAGGCATCATTTTGGTCCACCAAATGCCTGCTGGTACCTGTTGGCTACTTCAGGAGTCCCATAAGATAACCAAACTCAGAAGGCCTCCTTCTTCAGCCTTCACCCATGGTTGAAAGTTGAATTACTACATGTACAATATAATAATCTATACCACAGGTGTGTCTGCTGGGGTGTGGCATGAGTAAATGGTGTCCCGTAGTTGTGTTCTGGGCATACAGCCACTCTCGATATAGCGGACTTTGGATATAACGGACCGTTTTGCCAGATCCCTTGATGTCTGTTATAACTGGATACTAAAGATAAGATGTTTGAGCATAAATAATGATGATTCTGTAACACTTTACTTGAAGGGTCACAAATAACTTAGTACCTTAATTACTTTTCAAGTACAAATCGTGAAGAAATAGTTACTGCATGAAATACAAGAACCGTTATGACTGATTAATGATGAATAAACATGGGATCAGTATGTAACTAAAACTTAGTTTCTGGTTAATTAATACAGTAAGTAAGAATATACTGCTATGTTATTTGTGCCCCCAACAAGTAAAATGTTACCAATGATTCATTGATGATAAATGATTTATACTTTCTTAACAGAGCTGGATGGAAAAGAGGGGTATTCACTGTGATTGTTTTTTACAGAGCTATTGGAATTCTGCCCTTGAATAATAAAAATAAGCCTGCTACTATCTGGTACTGATGCGCACACATTATACCCCATTGGTTTTCTGTGGCCTCAAAGACAAAAATGGCAAAAAAATTCAAAGCTGAGCACCAAGATTGTATTTTAATGAAACAGGAGGAATATGGATGGTCAGACACCAGTTACTCTTATTCCATGTGCTGCCTTTGTGGGCTCAGTAGCTGACGGACTGGAAATTGTGACAATCCTACCCCTGGCACTTCTTAAAAGTGGGAGAAATGTTTTGGTGACATTCAGTGTTCCAATGAAGTTCACCTCCATGCAGCCCCTGTAGGTGGTCATTAGCGAGAGCTCTGCATCACCAACGCTCACACAAACTCCTGCGTTGTTCACAAGGCCCCACAAACCTGAAAACGTAAATTGTTTTGGTTGTGATTTGGCTTATTGTCTTGTTTAATACACGTAGAACGTTTATTTATTGGGCAGATGTTCATTTTCCAGTGAACAATGACGACGTCACACAGTCTTTCTGATTTTATGGCACTTAATCCTCATATTTTTTTAATTTGGAAAATATTTTAAATATATTTCCTTCCAGAAGCTAGGAAAATTATGTAACTGAGGCTATAGCTCATACGGAGTTCATCTTCATCAGTCTAATCACAGGTCACAAAAAAATCGCTGCGGAGAAATTGCTAATTGCAATTTCCTAGAAACCAGCACATAAAAACAAAGATGTTGTTGTTGTGGCAGCCAAATGTTTTTTTTAGATAAACCACTTTAAGCGAAATGTTCCGGAATAACCGCTTACTCTCATAGATTGCTAATGATGGATCTAAAATATCAGATAAAAACAAGGAAAGGAAGGAGTGAACAAAAAAAAACCATTCAGTAAATTTATCGAGCTGTAAGCACACACACATACAGTCAAACCTCGGCTCACGAACTTAATTCATTCGAGGACCCAAAAAGTTCACGACTTGAATCAATTTTTCCAATTAAAAATAATGTAAATGCAAATAATTCGTTCAAACCTCAGAAACACTGAATTTTTATTTCTTAAATGTTTTTCTGTGACCAGTAATATAGACTTAAATTAAAATAACCTAAAAGAGTAAAAAAGGGAGAGAGAGAGCATATGTTTATGGAAGGCAGACCGATACATAACTGAGAATACTGTACACTTGTTGGGGGGCTGGTCGCTGAAAAGACGCCAAAACATGGAAAAGAACCACAAAACATCCCCCCCAAAAAACTAAACAATTAACATTAAAAGACTGAGTAACAGTCAAAAACAATACAGTAATTTCGAAAATGTGATTTTTCTTTTATTATACTGTACATTATTTTCATATGCCTTCCACTCCAGCAGTGTACTGTAGGTTAAACTGACCCTTCACCCTAACCATACTACACACTACTACACATACTACTAACCGTACTAAACCTAACCCTAGCCCAATACCAAGGGTTACTATGAAGGTAGGTTGGTACCCTGCATCTAAGCACAGGGCTCTGGCCTTGGACCCAGTCTGAACACCACTGCCTAGGTGACTGTCTACCCTAGAGCTGCTATGAAGGTAAGATGCTGCCCTCTTTCCAAGCACAGGACTCTGGGCTTGGAGCCACAGCATAGGGTTACTATGAACAGGGGAACCTAGGTAACTGTCTGCCCTTTATCCTGGGTAAGGTTTGAAGGAGGTCCTGGTAAAAAGTCCCAGAATGTTATGGGGCCTCTGGTGCCTCTGTTGGGAGGCACATAAGCAGTCAAGGACCCAATACGTAGGAACCACTGGTGAAAGACAAAATTCTTACATCAGAATTACCTAATTCCCTCTTACATAATGCTTTCATACGTAATTCTTATTTAAGAAGTATGAAATTCTTAATTGTTCCTCTGCATAGTTAGAGCCACGCCCCTGACTGGGGGTGTGTCCATCATTGCACCACCTGTGTCTGCTTGAGGGATAATGTGAAATAAGAATTTCTGTGCCTCCCTGACCCTGACATTATAAAGTATGGTGGTAGCTCATGTTATACTGTGACCTATTACCTCTGAGCCCTAGTTTGGCTTTAGTCTTGCTGAAGGCTCTCTGCACATCCTTAGGCTGTGTGATGTCCATCTGGACCACAGTGAGGCGGGGGAAGCAGCAGCGCAGCAGCTCCACAGCTCCTGGGCCATCCAGGTGCAGCACGCTGGCGATGACCTCAAAGCCCAGCGAGTCCAGGTGCCGGGTAGGTGCATTTCCAAACCCAGAATGACAGCCTATGGAGACAGAAGTTCAGTGAGCTCTATATCTCACATTCATCATGTATCCGGAGAAGAGAATTGTAGGAATATTCACTCAACACTCCTGCTTTAAATACCACCACAGTTCAGTTCAGTTTGTCTGGGACATAAAAGTATCTTAATAAATCTATTGTATCATCCATCCATCCATTTTCTGTCACTTATTTAGGGACTGGTCATTTGGGCAGCAGTCTAAGCAGGGATGCCCAGACCTTCCTCTATCCAGCCACCTCCTCCAGCTCCACTAGGGGAGTACCAAGGCATTCCCAGGTCTGCTGAGTGATACAATTTTCCCAGCATGTCCTGGGTCTGCCCCAGAGTCTCCACCCAGTTGGACATGCCCAAAACAGCTCCCCAAGGAGGCATCCTAGATAGATGCCCGAACCACCTCAACTAGCTCCTTTTGATGGGGAGGAGCAATGGCTGTACTTTGAGCTCCTTCTGAATGTCCAAGCTCCTCACCCTATCTGTCAGGCAGAGCACAGACACTCTGCAGAGGAAACTAATTTCTACCTCTTCTATCCACAATCTCATACCCCAAAGCTCGTGACTATATGTGAGAGTAGGAACATGGATCGACCAGTAAAACAATAACTTTGCCTTCCGGCTCAGCTCTCTCTTTTCCACAACAGAACGGTACAGCATCCACATAATTGCTGATGCTGTACCGATCTCCCGCTCCCATCTCCCCTCACTTAGGAACAAGATCCTGAGATACTTAAATTCCTCCACTTGAGGCAGTAACTCATCTCCAACTGGGATGGGGCAATGCACCCTTTTCCAGTCAAGAATCATGACCTCAGGCTTGGGCTGCAATCCATCCATGCTACATGATATAGCTCGATAAAGCCAACATGACCACATCATCTGCAAAAACCCAAGACATAACTCTGAGGTCACCGAACAATTTAAGGGCTCTATTCTCCCATCAGGCTTGCAAGCTAAAAAAGTTATGTGACTTTAAGATATGCATATTCTGAGCATGTTTAGAGCATGTATCCTGAAAAAAGGTGTGGTTGTACAAGAATTCTAATTGCATCATTAAGCAAGAAAAGAGGGTTGTGCTTTCAATGATTTTTGGCAGCGCGAAAAATGTGGAACACAGACTTTTTCATTTACATTGCGAACCTACAGTAATTGAAATCCACAGAAACCCCCTTAGATTTAGATCTGTTGAATCTAATTTAAATCAATAAAAATCCTTTTATTTTGAAAATGAAAGCATGGAGTTATACTTTGACAAAAACAAAATGTTAAAATGAAATAGAATGTGTGAATTTTGTGTAGAGCAATTGATATTATCTTCACTTACAGTAGGTACATTGAAATTATGTTATTTTCTAGGGCTGATTCAATGATTCATCAACTATTTTCCCCAAGTAGGCAGCAGGCTATACCACCATGCGTTCGTTTTCAAAATAAAAGGATTTTTGGTGATTTAAATTAAATTCACGAGGTATATTAAAAAAGTCCACGTTCCACATTTTGCTTGTTGCAAATTCATTGAAGGCGTAACCTTCTTTTCCTGCTTGATGAATTAATTATACTTCTTACTGTACATGGCCAAACTTCTTCTTTGGGTGACCGCACTGCAGATGGGAGAAAACACGTAACTTAAAAGTACGTAACTTTTTATATGCTTTTTTGACTTAAGTATCCGATGGGAAAATACAGCCCAAAGTACATTAAGAGTGAGGACGAGAGCTGATGGTGACGCGCAGGGCGTCCTACCTGTGATGAAGACCACTTTACTGTCTGCAGGGAGGCCCGGGACTGGTGCACTCCTGCCCGCATACAGACAGCAAGCAGCAGCCAGGACAACCGTCAGCAGGAGGCCCAGCAGGCAGAGCCAGTACAGCCGCTCCACCAGCACCGTGACCCCCAGCCAGGCCACTATGGTGGCAGCCACTCTGATGTGAGCTGCCAGCGTTTTCCTCAGGACCCCCCCAACAAACACAGACATCACTCCCATGTAGATCCAGAAGGACAGTGCAAATTCCTCCACGGCTCACTGACATAAAATCAGCTTCTTCTCCTTTCCTCTGTCCCTCTCCCCGAAAAAAAATAGGTTTTAGATTCACAATAGAAAAGCAAAGAGCTTCACTTGTCAGTGAGACACACAGTCGCATGATAAGTTCTCTTTGTTTATATAAAACTCTGACTACACTGCTGCCAGAGGGAGGAGCCACTCCAGACAGACCGACCCTGTGTCCAATAGCTGAGCGTTACAGTAGCGCACGGTCTTTACTTGACCCCTGTCTCTTTCCCACTGCAGACAGCAGGCCATCATATAACATCCAATATAACATGGGTGGCTGCCCTTACTCTACAAAGAGCAAACTTTGCATAATAAACACCACTGCTAAGTTGAACCTTGTGAATAATCTGTTGTTTATGTACTGCCACATATGACTGCAGCGATCCCAGAAGCCATAGGGTGAAATGAATTGAGAAAGGATGTTCTGTGGTAAGATTCATAAATAAAGAGGTACGAAATGCTAAGCAAAAAAGTACCTTAATGCCTGTCTTTGTCGCAATAAAACCAAAAGCATTTATAAAATTAACCATTGATACTTGTGTAGCGGGTTTTCCATTGTATTTTTATCTGTGTTTGATAAAGAATCTCTGGAGATTGGGGATCCAAGTGTGGAGAAAACGAGAACCAGAATCAGGAGAGGTGGAGGTACAAGCTGGAGTCAAGAAGCCAGAAGGTGTGTCCTTGGGGTGTGGGGAAAGGCAGGCACATATGAAGACATGTGACCGCGGAGACACACACACACACACCGATAAGGGGATGAGGAATCACGATGTTGATCAGGTTATATAGGTTAGGTAATGACAGAGATGAGAAGCAGCAGTCAGTACTCAGAGGAGATCAGCAACTGGTAAAACAGCAACAGGATATGTTTTGGGCAGTAACACAATCTGTTGATGTCATTGTGTTTAGAATACATTGAAATGTCTTTGTCTGAATTAGTTTTAAACTCAACAGAGCAATGACAGTTTGAAGCCCATGGCTCTAGTGGCTCATGACCCTCACAAAACCATCCCTGCATGGTCAAGGATACCACCGCCATGGCTGTTCCTGGAAGTCTGATTACGTGCATGTTAGACTCAATGCTGGGACAGTGTGTCATTTGGATGTTTATTTAAGAACGTCCTTTGGTAATTATTGTACCCTCTAAACCCTGTCCTTTGTGTGCCGTACTCTAATTTCCTTTCTGATCTTTTGGAGCGCAAAGCAATTAAGATGCGCTTCTGTCATGCCGTCACAAAGAGGTCAAAGTATTAGGAACAATGTCATTCTTCTAGTGAAATCAACAACAGTCAGTATAACATGATTTACAAAACTGATCATTAGTTTATTGTGTTAATTTACAGTAGATGTTTAATGGTTCTATAAGAATACATTTTTAAAAATCAGTTATTTTAGTAATCTATTGTTTTGTCAGCTATGTGAATATTTTTCAGATGACATGTCATTGAGAAATGTTTAAAAATGGTTTCGATATAAAATTCTAATAGTTACCATTTGCTAAATGGACACCTTGTAAAATCTAAATATCTTACCTTGCTCATAAATTAAATGTTACACTTTAGAAGTAATGTGAAACAACACTGCCACCTACTGGTAATGGAGTAATTCAAGTGGAAATGCATCATTGCTGTGGGGATCATTATTTTACGAGTCATGCAATACTGTACAGAACATTTTAACGTGTGACTTTTTATAATGTTGTTTAACATGTAATTTGAACACAAGTTCAAACATTGCCCCCCCGGCTGAAGATGTTGTAGTGTTGTTGTAATCAGAGAGGAACCTGGGGAGAAGACATTAGGGGGTTGCAGAGGCTGCTGGATGAGGTTCCTTCTGGCCCAGGAGATTGACGGTGAGGAACATCCTGTCTCGTATCTCAGCCACAAACACACCAGCAAAAACAAAGTATGCTTTATTGACAAAACCCACATCAATGAACACCTGAGCATACATGCCCCAAATATACAGAGATATACAGAGTACCAGCTCTTCAGCCTGTCACTGTTTTGTTCTTCAGTAGACTGGTTTCTGAGTTCTCTGCGAAAGGAACCTCATTGCATCAAAGCGAATACTGTAAACAGACAATATCCAAATCAAAAACTTAAACTATGCTTATACTACACCCTAGAACTCAAACCATCAGCACCAGTGCAACTATTAAACGCACAGAATGTATGATAAAGGCTATTTATAAGGTCATACATTTCTCCCACTACCAAATATGAAGTATATATTTGCTTTCTGGCTTTAATGTAGAATTTGCAGCCATGTCCGACTCTCTAGGATGCATTAACAGGACCTGTGAATTCAAATTAAATAATGAGACTGTCCTGCAAATAACTGTTGGATATCAGCCCACAACTTATCTATGTGATGGTGCTGTGGCATCTTCTCACGCTTTTTCCTAGTTCTCCAGAGAGACCCAAGGCCTTTGCCTCGCACATGCTGTGTGTTTTGGTGGCTCATCAATGGTGGGCTTCTATCAGTGCCACCTTCTTCATCAGCTCAAGGGCTTTAGCAACATCCGAGGCTCTCCGTACTGAAAAACAGCAGAGGTTTTAATTTGGTTATATATTTCTGATTATCCACATATTTGTGATATAACTGAAATTCATATAGTTCAATTTTTTGTGTATTAATGGCAATTTGGAATTCAGCTGGAAGAAATATCAGTAGCAGAGGAATTGAAAGACACACCAACAACAAGAACTTCTCTCTCGCTGCTGCAGGCTACCGGCCCAAATGCAGACAGAAGAAAGGCTCCTGCCCGCAGCCTATTTGCATTCTGAACGAGAACATGGCTAACAAGTCACTTTACACACTTTATTAACCCGCTATCACTGCAAATCTTTTTCAGTTACTGACATACTGCTTTCCATTTGTCTATTTTAAAGTAATTTTGTGTTATTTTATTGCATATTATTTTACCATAATCTTATGATATTCTTTTTATGCTGCTGTACCTTTTGATTTGTATTGCATGATCCAGGAAATAGGTGGAAAAACATTTCACTATACAGCAGTAAGGGTGGCATGGTGGCGTAGTGGGCAGTACTGCTACCTCACAGCAAGAAGGTCCAGGGTTTGGTCCTGGGTCCTTTCTACGTGGAGTTCCTATGCTCACCCTGTGTTCACGTGGGTTTCTGCTGGGGGCTTCAATTTTCTCCCATGGTCCAAAAGTGTGCAGGGCAGGTTGACTGGCGAGTCGAAATTGGCAGTGTGTGTGTGTGTGTGTGTGTGTGCCCTGTGGAGTGTTGGCGACTGCCCACGGTTGGTTGCCATTTGTGCCCATTGTTCCTGGGATAGGCTCCAGTGACCCCAGTTGGGATTAAGCAGTTACAGTGATGGATGGTTGTGCATGACAAAAAAAAACTTCAAACTTATACAAAAAAATCTCGGCTTGTATAACAGGACAGAACTTATTTTATAAAAGCAGGAAATAGCTGCAAAGGCCCTTTTACCACAGTTCAAGATTCGCTCATTTATGTGATGCTTGCATCCACTGCTATTTACAGTAGAGGGAAGGGTTACAATTTGTGTGGAATTTGAAGCCAAGCATAATACTGTACTTGTTGAGCTACAGGAGCTATTTTTTGTTGAGTTCACAATTTTTCAGCCAACATCCAAGTGTCACGCGATTATACTGACACAGTCAATCAAAAAGGGATCATTTTAAATTAATATATAATTGTTGGATGTTGAAAGCATATCTGTATATACTTACAGGACTTCCTCTGGTCCTTGGACCGTTGTCGTGGTCTTTTACTGGATGGCCTGTCTGTTGGATTTTGAGTGACAGATTTTACCAAGCAGTCCATGATTTCATCCATGGCATCGTCCTGGGAACCAGTGCTGTCCTCTCTGGCTCCTGACAAATCGCATGGACTAACCCTTCTTAAGTCTGACAGCAAACAAAAAGAAACTTGTTTTCATTTTGATTCAAAAGCCACAACAATTGTTTACATTGAAAGCTACCTTTCTAATATCGTTATATATATATAGAATATACTTAACAAAAGCAAGGCAGAATAGCTAATTAAGTGTTGAGTTTAGGCCATACACCTCCATGCCAATCATACTCGAGCCAAGAAAGTACTGTAGTTATATAAAGCTTAGCTGCCCAGGAGGGCATCTTATTGCTATCAGTGCCAGTGTAACCACTGTAGAGCTCAGCGTTGGTGTAGTATACTGATTATTTTATGTTTAGTATATTAGATAGAATATGGTAAATGTATGCGATTGGTGAATGTTTGGTTGTGTTATCTGGTTACACTAGATGAGCGTATGCTGGAATGAAGTGTAAAGCAAAAGCAGGTTCTATTGTTGGTAATATTACAGGTTATTTTAAATCAATGAGCTTAGCTGCCTGGGACAGTTTCTTACTTCCGCGTGTGCGCCGGGTGACGTGAGGCTCTGCGTTGGTAATCAAAACATTCTTCATGTTTTCATGTTCTTCCTGAGCAACTTCAGGTTCTGGAGTGGTGGAGACAGCAATAGGGCTATCTTGGGGCTCTGAAGGCACAGCACTGGAGAACTTCTCAGTCTGGCAGAAGACAAGTGGACGAAACACTCTCAGCTGTCTTCCAACCAATACTGCTCACATCTCACATCATAAAGAGAACATCAGGAATTTATGCAGTCAAACTTAGTATAAATGAAAAATGGTTACGCATGTGTCAACCCCTATTTTACGCGTATGATTTCACCTCTCACCTCTGTGATCAGCTTCCCTCGAGTCTTGCTCCTCAGCCGCAAGGCATTCCGTTTTTGCTTCTGAGTCAGAACCCTTTCTCTGGTTGTATGATACTCCAGAGAAAAGCCACTAATGGTCTTAAAGAACTGGGTTACCTTTGCATCTCGGACAGAGTAGGAGGGATGACCCAGGTACAATAGAAAAGAGTGAAATCTGAAGGGAAAATTCTTACTTTACAAACTCATTAAATAAATTGATTGGGCTACAGTAAATGATTTGTTTAAAACGCTCACCTGATGACCTGGTGACCCCCCCCCCGGTTCCTACACCCTTGGGCATGTGGTTCCGTTACCTGTTTATCAGCCGCCTGTGCACCACTTTGAGGACAATAATCCTGTCTGTGCAGTTCGTCAGGAATTTTGTCATCTTGTTCTTCAGCAGCGCTGTGCTCTCATGCTTGGAAACCTCCTTCAGATTGTGCCAGGATGCTTTACACTTCTTCTCCAGTTGGACCAGGTTGTCTGAAAGCTGGTCAAAGTCAACCTGAATCATGGGGAATTATCAGAGAAGATCAATAACTAGGACATTAACCAACGTGGATGGAGAATAGCTAGATGCGTGTTCAGTGGCGACTGTGTTTGGGCTTAATTGTTGGACTTACTTTAGCAAAGTTTGTGACTGCAGGGATCTCAGAGTACAAATCCGAGGTCTCTGGGTGGTTCTCTACGATGAAGTTGCAGACGTGGTGCAGGAGAGACTGTTTATGCATCGTGTCCTTCACCTCTGCTACCTTCTCCAAGTAGCTCAGATCAAAGCCTTTGGCCTACAGCACAGCCTACTGTGAGAGCTTTATTCATACCACAGATCCATGCAGAAGATCACGCTGACATCTCTTATTACAACAATCTCCGAGTCAGCTGACACAAGTAACTGACAAAACTTCGAAAACATTGCAACAGGGTAAAATGATAAAATACATTTATTACCAAGTATAAACAGAAAATAAATCTATACTTTCCTGTGGGTATATCTAAACCAACACTTGATGAACAGCTGTTTGTAGACTTAATACTTTAGTTGTAATGAAATAATTATGTAAAAAATGTTATGTACTCACATTGGAACTGTTGAGAAAGTTTCCAAATGCCAAAAAGGTTGCAAGAATGCACTTTAGCGTGTTATTATTAGCAAGCTGCTCCATTCCCAGTTTGAGGTCAAACAAGGGTTCAGCAATTTCCTGGAGAACAAAGTACATGGAGGTTGAAGGCTTCCCTGCTTAACTGATTTAGGCAGCCTGGCTGACCCATCCATAATTATTCATTCACATACCATTCTTTTACACTGCTTGACATATTTAAATAAAAATGTGAACAGGAATGGCATCAAACAATCAGACTGACGAAGAAAAATGTCAGAATGAGCAGATGCCAACAACCAGTGTTCACCTGATATCACAGGAAATGCTCAACAAGTGGACTTAATTTGACGAAGATAACATGGCTGGTGTGTTTATTTTCTGGGCTGGATTCTGCAGTCCAGCGCAGACTGTTCTGGAGTCCTTCTGAGTGACAGTCCCTCACCAGTGATTGCAGTTTTCACCAATTTTTTACTTGTAGTTCCACCAGCAGCAATGTTATTCTATTAAGCTAATGAAGTCATATTTGTGTGTTTTAATAACTTATACAAGCTGAAAATAATAAACAAAAAGAATAACATTCATTCGCACCATTGAAGCCACTCTGCAGTGAGGAGTTTCCCTAGGAGGATACTGACCTTCTCAAGTGTCTCATAGTTGAGCTTGAAGGCCCAGAGCTGCAGCCGGGCTGCCAGGGCACTGATGGAGGACAGGCTGAGGAGAAACTGCTCTGCTGTCCCTAGAGCCACATCTGGATTGGCTAGTTGTGCCTCCTGGATCCTCTGCTTTTCCTCCTCAGTTGGCATCATGGTCAGAATTTTCTGACACAGAAAGAGAATTAATCAATCTGTGGGCTCCGTTTTGACAATCTAACACAAAGCATAAAGTACTGTACAAGATGCAAGTAACATTTATGGGTGCGTCCAAAATCCATTCGCTATTTTGACGATGGAAAAAAATAGACTTTGCGCCAGCACAAGACAGAAAGAGGTACAACTAACTCTCTTAATTAGTCAGAGGTATGCTTTGTGCGTGACGTGCAGTTAACCAATCAGAATGGCACGTCACCTTTTAAAGGCAGCGGCGCATGAGCTGCTGCGGATTGCTATTATAATGGTGAGTTTACTTGGAAAGCCAGATCGGTTTTCGGTCATGGAAATGGACCAGGTCTTACACGTGAAAATATGTGAGCACATCATTTACAGGAGCACCGCTGTTCCACCTAAGTCCTACACTTTTTGCTAAATGATCTAATTGAACGCTCCCAACCTAGTGTGTTTAAATACCCATGTGTGTCAATAGCTTATCAACAATACATAATTTTGAACTCGACAAAGATCGATATATCAGTTGTACTCAGTTGTACTCTGTAATAAAACATATATAAATGATATACAATAAATGAATGAAAAACCCATGTTCACAATAGCGCGCACTTGTGTCAGAATCGAGCATTGTGTACCCTCAGGTTTGTAAAACGCGCTGAGTGAATATCGTTTAATAATATGTCACTTACTTTAGATATGGTTTTTGTTGGTCAAAAGCACAATGTTAACAATGCGCCCAGCCACACCTCATTTAATAAACACCAAAATCATTTGTTATTTTGAAAACGTGCGCAATTGGTGTGGAAATGAGGAATGCGCTGGTATGACACTAGCAGAACAACTCTGTGTCACACTTTACATTGGTGCAAAATAGAGCCCTATGTGTGTGATAACTATCTAATGTACAGAATGAAACTGAAATGCTAATTTTGTCTCATAGTTTTATGGGTAATATATGTATTTTAAATGTTTTTTGCATTCCTTCCCAAACTGTTGGACAGCATTCTATGGAGAAGAATGTTAAACGGTTTTTAGTAACCAATACTTTATCCTCCACGATCCAATAAAAAGTCACAGTAGCTTTTACAGGGAGAGGTCTAGGAGAGCAACTCCAGGATTCCTACCTCGATACCGTCTTTGGTGATTGCAAATTCGTCAAAATTAAGTATGGCACTCTTAATGATAGGAATGCCAGGTAAGACAGTCATTCCGATGTTGATTGCATTACTCCTCTTGGCATCCAGGACGTGTATCTCAGATTTTTTCCCTTCAGCTGCCTTCTGTAGCAACAAAGCAGAAAAAAAGCATGACAGGGAAATAACATGACAGGGAATAAAGACGACAGGGAAATAACACAGCAGGGAAATAAGACGACAGGGAAATAACATGTCAGGCAAATAACATGACAGGGAAATAAGACGACAGGGAAATAACACTGCAGGGAAATAAGACAACAGGGAAATAACATGTCCGGCAAATAACATGACAGAGAAATAACACAACAATGGAATTAGCAGAACTGGTAAATAACACGACAGGGAAATAAGACAACAAAGAAGTAGCACAGTAGGGAAATAACACAACAGGGAAATAATACATCAGGCAAATAACATGACAGGGAAATAACATAACAAGGGAATTAGCACAGTTGGCAAATAACACTACAGGGAAATAACATGGCAGTGAAATAAGATAACAGGGAAATAACATGGCAGTGAAATAAGACAACAGGGAAATAACATGGCAGTGAAATAAGACTGCAGGGAAATAACACAGCAGTGAAATAACACAGCAAAACAGTAAGACATACACATGTAATGTCTGCACAGTTTTTGTACTGTATGAATATGAGTATGCAGAAGGATGAACAATGGATAACTATTGAAAAAGTATGAGACATCAGTTGAGGAGACATACTTACCCGGGGAGCAGGAAGCTCTTTGGCCTTTGACTCAAACAAGTTCTCTAGCTTAGCTGTGTCCACAGATATTTTTTGTAATCCAACCCACAATGTACCAGCTCCAAATCTGGATTTTCTGGGGCTGTGTATTTGCTGAAGCTCCTTCCAGAACAATCTGACTGTTTTCCTCTTCTTGGTAAAACCAGGTTCCAGATTTTGTGTAGGGTGAGCCGGGGGCATGCCCGGTGGTGGTGGAGGGGTTGGAGGTCCCGTGTTAGCACCACCTACATGGAATGGGAGTGGAGGAGGAGATCCCATGTACACACTCCCAAAAGGAAGGGGAGGTGGGGGTGGGATTCCAAAGCCAGGTGGTGGGGGAGGTGGGATGGGGGCCAGACACCCTGGGGACATGCCAAGGTCAAAAGAGTCTATATCCAGGACATCAATGTCTTCCTCCTGTAAGAGATCAGAGAAATCCAGTTCTTTGACTTTGAGTATAGAAGTTGGATGTCCCCCATCAAAGGAGTCCTGGCACTCCTTGGTCATTGGTGTCATCAGGGTGTTCTCCAGATCCCTGTAGTGTGTCTCCACATCAATGCTGTGCAGTGAATGCAAACGCCTGTACTTCTCTCGTGCAAGCTGTGCACGTTCTGCACACACTGACTGTTTCTCTGCCGGCTGCACTTGGGACTGTGAGTTAACGCTATCCTGACCTAAACCCACGTCCTTTGGGTCTCTCGTCAATGTGTCATCAGCCTTCAGCCCACTGTCATCCTGGCTCTTGTCTTTTGCCTCATTCAAACTCTTTGTTTTGTTGCTGTCATACAGCATGTCCAACTTTAGCCTTTTCTCACTGAAGGTGAGCTTCTCTTTTGCATTCTCCTGATGCTGAACTGCTTCACCTGCAATGACGAATGTGGAATCATTACATATTCTCCCACATGTATTTCGCAAGGCTTAAAAACCAGAGGTGACTAGTTCCGGTCCAAAAAGTAAAAGATTTCATTTCAACCAATCAGTTGAGTAATTTGTGATTCTGACTCTTGATGCACAAATCGTTGGCTGAAACAAAATCCTGGTCTATATTTTTACTTTCTGGACTAGAACCATCCACCTTAATGAAACACTAAGAACATCATTACACCGCAAGATTCCACTTGTGAACAAGAGACAGATGTTACAGCTTACATCTGTCCGGCTACAGTCTTTAAAGCAGTTATGTGGAATTAGGGCTGGACAATATGGCAATGCATTTAACCATGATAGTTTTTTACATTATTGGTTGAAACTGGTAATTATCGCTACATAATTCAAGTTAATATTTACTTACTTCTTGGTTCCATTATTGCTTAAAATCCCCCTGGAATTCCCCTTAAGCACATTCAGAAAATGAAAAATAACCACAAATTGAATGGATGGGTTTGACATTGTCTGTTAGAGTTGTCACCTGTCCCATAGTCTCACATAAAAGGGTTCCCTGTTTGTCTTTTTTAGCTTATTTTCTCCATAATATCCATTTGTAAAGGATGCTGTGGAGGTCATCACCTTCTTCACCAACACTTAACGTTTCCTCTGAAGGAGAGCTCATCTCTTCCATGACTCATGTGTTTCTTCAAAACAGTAGCATGTGATGTGCTCCGCTAACTGAATCAACCTTGCCGTGCGTTTGCTAGAGATTGTTCGTTCATAAAAGACTATCATATGATGCATTTAAGTGCATTTATATTTAATGGACAGCCTAGAATTTCACTATGCCATCACCACACAACCAGCTAGTAGGTTGTCAGACTGGTACATGCCCTTTCCATGTTATAAAGGAAACTTGTTTTACTTGACTTACATTTTCATTTATAGTTGTTCACTCAACCTTCAAATGCTTAAAAGAATAAAAATGTACAGTTTATGAAATAAGTGGAAAAGTGCTAAAAACGTGACTGGTAGTGTATCTGGGTATCCACATCACGAAAGACCTGACATGACCAGCACATTTTTTTTGTTTTTATATAATCTTTCTTCATATTAAGTCTTTTCTTTTGAGTACAATCCAGGGAGCAGGGAAATACTGTAAAGATCCTGGAGAATAGGGCTGCTCGATTATGGCAAGAATCATGATCACAATCATTTTTGGTCAGTATTGAAATAGTCAGTGGTTAACACAACTGGCTTTGGGCGTATCATGAATTTGTTGAATTTTCTTTTTCTTTTTAACAATGGATTACCTCTCTAGACGTAATTCAACTGAGACACAAAAAATTAGGGCCCAGAAAGGTGAGTTGCTGAATTTATAACATAAGGCAAAACGGGAGCATCACTGCAAGATGAAATGTGGCACAATGATCATTTTATCTCGATTATTTTGTTATTATAATCGTTGGAAGCCAAAATCGTAACTGAAGTTAAATTAATTGCCCAGCCCTATTGGACAGTCACAGGCTAACAAGTGGCACTACCTTCTGCTTTGGTGCTGAAGCTAGAATCTGTGGGTAAGTGGGATGCATCTGGGTCAGGAAGGATGCCGTCCTCCTTGGCTGCAGATTCCTTGAGCAGATCACCTTCCATGTCCTGCCTTTTCCTGTTCTGTGATTTATTCAGGCTCAGCAGGAATGCATCTCTACAAGGTAGAACAGGGTGCAAATAGCTATTAGACCCTGATACGTTACTTTTTATCATGTAATAAAAATTTCAAAATAATAATGGAATTTGACTATACATACTTTTCACAAGGCAACAATATGTAATAGAATCTTGCAGGTCTAAGATCTAGGTCTAAACATTCATGCCCAGAGCCTGTAATTCAATCTCTGTTGCACCACATTACTGCACGGTAGTCATATTTCACCAGCTAAATTCTAACCTTAATCTTAACCCAGGCTGGACTGGTCAGCTTGCATACCAGGCATTTTTCCAGTAGGGTATTAGGCATGTGGGTCAGAAAAATGTATTGTGACTCCCCAATAAGAAAAACATATCGCTCCGCAAACTTTACCATTGGGCCACCAGAAACCAAACTTAACTCTAGTGAAACCTGTCAGGATCTGTCCCTGCGATGCCCCCATTTGGTCAGCAGATGTCACTGGCCATCCAGTTTTTTCCCCATGGTTCTTTAGTTTTTAGATAATGAATTGTTCACACCTGTCTCTCCTCTGGTGTTTATCTGTATATCTATGTACCCACTTTTGCCTTGTTTCTCTGTGGGTCATTGCATTTGCTGTGCATTTGTACTGTACCTGCTTGTGGTTTTCAAGCGTTTCCTATGTTTTTGGCTCCAGTTATCTTTATTATTGTCTTTATTATCAGTATTTCCTTGAGTGTTAGTTCTATCTCTTGATATTTCTGTCTGCCTTTGTTTTTGACCCCCTGTGGTCCTTTTGTTTTTGGTGTAGTGTGTGTTTAGTTTGGAAATTAAGTCCCCTTAACTCTTGGTGTCTGAACAATGCTTTAGGGATTGTCACTCCTTTCCTGTGCCCTATCGAGACAGAGTTTAACTGATAAATTACGCAAAGTAAGATATTTCCAACATTGAATACAGTAATAAACTACATTGTGCATTATTATACACTACTGTACACTCTCTCGAAAGAAAGGGATTCCAGCATTTTTGCCTAATTCTTAAGAAACATGAAAAAGGGCGATGAAAAAGAATTCTGCATCAAGGGATGTTGGAACAGTGGGAATCATGCTTTTTATAGCAAGTAACGAGCGTGATCAGCGAGAACGCTGGAGGCGGAGCGGATGAAAGTTCTGCGGGGAAGCCTGGGTGTGGGAACAAAGGCAAATGTACAGTACTGGGCCTGACTGGGCTGGCAGATTCCATCATGTTATAGCCTGTTCTCACTTGGCGTGTGGTTTGAAACTCAAACTGTTCATTTCTAGAACTTTCTATGTTTTTCAGACCATCGTAAACCACAGACAACTGAAACTGTGGATACGAAGGAGCCAGTGTAATACGAAATATACTTTCCAGTAAACCACATTTTGTTGTGTAAAATGATGTGATTTTCAAAGTATCTGTTTTTAGGCATCCATTTCAAGAGTAATATTTTTAATAGTTTAGGGTCTGATTTTAATGATGCATTGTAATTGTATATTACGACTTGAAGCTGACTTGTTAGAGAATTGTTGGTAATGCAGAGCTTAATTTGGCAATATGTGAGACATCAGTGTTCTTTAGACACCAGGGTTCTTGCAGACCACACGCATCACAACAAATGGGATTAATGCCGTTTACATTCATGAAGGAAGTGCAACTCATTGATTTATGCATGCAGCATTCATGGCCACTTCCACAACTTCATACTTACGTAAATTTCTTCAGAACCGGCTTGGCCATAGTTACATTACACATCTCTGGGCTGGAGAAAGAAGGAGACATGAGGAGAAACCCAGCAGTCAGTATAAATTAAACCTTATTTACTCTTCAGAGAAACACTTGAGGTCCATAGGTAACAGAGTCAAAATAAAGCATGAGAAGTATTTAATCCATGAAGCCACTGCGAGTTTCACTAAGAAACAATGGAGAAGAAATCCATCATAAGCAGACATCTCAAGGTAGTAAATGGACAATGTCTTCAGCAAAGTTGTTTTTGAGTCAAACCACTTTAGAACACATTTTTACAAAGGGATTCTTTACAGGGGGCGACATGGTGGTGCAGTGGTTAGCACTGTTGCCTCACACCTCTGGGACCTGGGTTCGAGTCTCCGCCTGGGTCACATGTG
>JAODJX010000020.1:7501196-7512075 GCA_026776945.1 Isichthys henryi
ATCTATCTATCTATCTATCTATCTATCTATCTATCTATCTATCTATCTATCTATCTATCTATCTATCTATCTATCAGAATCTTGGCGTTGTATTTGACTCTGGTCTCAAGTTTGATAAGCAAATAAATGCTGGTTACCGACTACCATCACTACCGACTACAAAAACACATCACACCACATGGAATCTAACACTCGGCAAAGTTTCAAATATGTTTGTTACCAGTCATCCTTCTATCGTCTTAGAGCCTTAAGGTAGGACAGGGCTACTGTAAGTTTTCCCTCAGTGATTTCAAGACCATAATCCATGCTTTTTGTTCATCACCTCAAGATTATTGTAATGTGCTTTACTGAGGGGTCAGTCAATCTTCATTTTTCATGTTTCATCTCCAGCTGGTACAACATGCTGCAGCACGTTTATTACAGTAACTGGATCCAACAAGTCAAATTACTCCAGTTTAAGTTTCATTGCACTGGCTGCCAGTGAATTTTAGAGTTTTACCTTTTGTGTTTAAATTGTTGAATGGGCACTAGATAGTAAGCTTATCTATCCACACTGTCCAAGTGGAGCATTAAGGTCTTCTCACAAGGTTCTGCTTCTTGTCCCAAAATGTCGCTCGCAACGAAACGGAGAAATGTGCTTTCTCTGTGGTTGGGCCGAAATTGTGGAACAACCAGCCGCTACATGTTCAAGCAGCACCCTCCACTGAATGTTTTAAATCTAGACAAAAAAATTCACCTACAGTGGAACCTCAGTTCTCAAACTTAATCCATTCCAGTTTTGAGAACTGATTTGGTCGAAAATCAAAGCATTTTTCCCCATAAGAAATAACGTAAATTGGGTTAATCCGTTCTAGATTCCCAAATGATTACTTATCTAAACCTGAATAAATACACACCTAATGATAATACTACAAATAAAAACTCTAGAATCCATAAATGAAAATTTAACTGCACTTTACTGGTACTGTGGGGAGTTAATTGCATACAATTGTTTGCTTTTTAAGCTCTATCATGGTTCTCACAACTTCCCTTTTTGTTTGCTGCTACCACAAATGTTCTTAGGATCTATGATGGCTTATTTAAAAACAAAATAAGAGCAACAACAGTAAAAAAGGGAATATTCACAGCACAATTTGACACGTGCTTTATCAGGTTTTAGCATGAAAGGCTTGGTTGACCAAGAACCAAAAATATGTTCGACACCAGACATTTTCTTTACCGAACAATATGGTCGTGAACCAAACAGACTTTCGAAAAGCGAGGTTTCACTGCATTTGCCGAGACTATTAGAGGTTTTTAGGGTTGTCTGTAGTTGTGTTCTCGTGTGATATTTTTGTTTATTTATTTTGCTTTTCTAATATAGACAGTAGTAATATATATCCTGTATATGGTATGGTGTGGTAATATCGGTTGTATGTGTTATTGATTGTGTCTGAGCATTGCACAGTCTGTCCTTGGGGTGAATTTGCTGGGAAGATTGATTAGCGGCACCTGGCCTCTACTTATCCTGTTAATTCCTATGGAAGCAGTAAGGGTGCACTTAATTTTTCACAGGCTGCTTCTGCATTTTGACTTAATGTTTGTTACCGTAAATAAATAATGACACGGTGTAATGTGTTGTGTGCTGTGGTTCATCCTACTTTTATTATGTCCTGATGGGTAAAACTTTACTATTGAGAGGGATGTACTTTCTTTTTCACAGGACTGTATGTACTAAACTAACAGTAACATAATAAAAATGAACAAAACTTTACTTCTGTCCTCCATACAGTTGCAGATATGTTGCGGATGGCTAGAACCAGTGTACGTAATTTTAAAAACATTTGGGGGGGGGGAAACTCTTGCTTCCACTGTCTAAAAATGGAGGCACTTGGATAATTTTAGGGGGATTCATTAAAAGTTGTAATTAATACGTAAATTTTCAGTTTTTCATGAGAAGTGAGAAAATGTTAAATTAAAATGCATGCAGTAATTGCCACCTTGTGCCAACATGAGTAAATAAATACTACTGCTGTTTCAAAGAGAAGAGCGCAGTCATGTCTTAACAGCCTTTGTATATATGTAAAATGCTGTTGTTTACAACAAGGAAGGATATTTTAAAAATCCTTTAACTCTATATTTAACACAAAATAAAAAGTATATCGATATATAATTAACAGTATTGTGTCATTCTATACCATGAAAATGTTGCCCAGCCATAGAAGTTGCTGGTGGGTGAGAGCGAAGCCGTGGATTAGCTGATCAATTTTGTTTTTGGGTGAACGACTTTATTAAATAATAAAACTGGCCACTGCCGGTTATGTATGTATGTTACGTAGTATGAACATCAGCTCTGTTTGTATGAGTGTGTGTTAGGACGAGAATGAAAATTAAATGAATAAAATTACAATGATGTATGACTAGGAAATTGACCTAAACTGAAAAAAACATCTATCTATCTATCTATCTATCTATCTATCTATCTATCTATCTATCTATCTATCTATCTATCTATCCATCCATCCATCCATCCATCCATCCATCCATCCATCCATCCATCCATCTATCTATCCATTCATCCTCCCACCCACCGAAAATCTGTGGAGCAATTTCTTCTGTTTTTTGGGGCATTCTGAGATTTCTTGAAGCATTTTTGCCCTTTGGCTAGAACATAGCTTAAGTTCCCAGATCTCTCCTCCGGAGCACCCCAGCCATTCAATGAATTTGTTAAATTTTGCCACTAGCTCACTTAATCAGTTATTAAATATAATGATGTATTGACTAGCCAAACAAGGTATATTAATGATTACTGAACAAAAATATGTTGCACGATAACAGAAAATACTGGTTTAGAACACATTGGCAGACATAAAATCATAGTATGACTGTATCATAGAACGCATGACGATAAAATGTCTTAAACCTTGACAATGGTTTCGCTGGGGTCATCAAATCTACAAACACAATGCATATAGACACTGCACTGACCTGCATGAATCTGCCAATTGTTCTCCAGTAACTGGACTTCTGGAAATTTCCACTGGAGAAAAATACTGGCTGACAAATGTCTGCCCACTAGTGAACAAAGAGACAGCACAGAATACATCAGTAAAGACGTGTGCAATAAATCTACAAGACATTTCCAGAAACAAAGGAGCAGCCAATTACTGTACATCAACCCATCATCCCATATGGGGACCTGATGAAGTGTCCCCCAAAAGTAAGGAAGTTTCAGATTGTACTGCACTTTGGGGACATTTCGGTCCCCAAATGTGATCTATGCAAACCCACACACACACACAGTTCTCAGGTGTACTTACGGTATGGAGCTGGCATCATCTGGGGACATTATGGGTGAACTTATTTGAGATTCATACTCTGAGGAGGTGGTAAGGTCTGCTGATTCTGGGCTTAAATGCTCAGAGGGTGGGCATAGAGGTGAGGGGGGGCACGGCGAGTTGTTCGGGGACAGTGGCAGCTCTGTAGAGGGTTGCCCAGGAAATGTCTCTTTCTTTGATTCTTCCTCCACAGAAGATGTGGCCTTTCTGCGCTCCTTCCTAATGTGTGGCACAGGCTCTTCCATCTCTCCATCTTCATACTTCAAAGCATTCTGTAGGTCAGAAAATAAGACATTTTGACATTTTCAACTCATGTGTTGAGCTCTTTCTTATACTCATGTATTGTTCCTTAATTTCCACCTCATATATAGATAATTGTTGCTTGAGCTCATTGTCTGACTCCTTTCTGCCCATGTGCATCTGCACAATGCTCTCCATCCCTTGCTCCTCCAGGCAGTCGGTGACATCATAAAAGGAGTCCTGGTCTGGAAGCGCTGCCAAGGTCTAAAAATAGACAGAAGGTCTACCGGTAACAGGGCTGGCATAACAGAGTGAAAAGCATTGACTTAATGACCCTATTAGTACACATATTCAGCACATGAACATGTATATATAAGATCCATAATCGGGGGGATACTTTGAGCTACTTCAGGTTTTACAAAGTTTAAGACTGAAAGACTTTGGCTAAATAGTTCAGTTCTTCTTGTGCTTAGACTGGTTTGTTTCCTTGATAAAAAGACTAATCCAGCTGTTTGACATTAACATTAGTGACACATGCGTGATCGTAGGAAACTGACCAATCAGCACACAGCAAGAACTCGGACCTAGAGTGAAATCCAAGTCCTCTTATTTGAAATGATAGCTTACAAATTGTGTCCCACATCAAAGTATCCTCCCTGACATGGATTACCTGGTCACCCTATCCACAGATATTAACTATCCTGAAAACCTATAATGAACGTCTATCAGATATGCTGTAAAACCAATCCAAGCATTACAAGATGCTCTGTCACAAAGGTTGGACAAGAACTGGAGAAGAATCACTGTCCTGAGCTGTAGCTGCTATGAATTAAATACTTAGCAGCAGACAAACTAGATGACTTGACTTATTATATTGATGAAGGAATTAAGGTGGAACAACACCAGCAGATTCCTTCAGAATCCAATGCTCTAATACTATTTAACATTCACTTTACAAACTCCAGTGTGCTTGAAGCCAGATTGTAGTCCATAATCGCAGGCTCACATTTGACAGGTTACCTTATTGATGAGTGACATGGCATAGACCAGGAGCTCACTGTTTGTTCCGTTCCTATCTTCCAGGATTTCAGTCAGATAAGACCAGGGCTTCACCCCTTGGAATGTGCACAGAAATGTATATAAACTGATGCCCACACACACAGCCTATGCTATCCTTACATTTGTGTGCATAAGAGAAATCAGTCACCTACCCCTTTTGTGATCGATGGTGTTGACAGCTTGAATGAACAGTTGGGCATTTGACTCAGTGTACTCCACAAACACTATGAGCATCTTGAGAGCTGTTTTTGCCAGCAGTCTTGACTTGAAAATAGCAGAAGGCAAATGTCAGGGCAAAATTGCATGAAAAAAAACAATCAATGCAACTGGTCTCTGCAAGATGGTGCTATTCTCTTCTTCTACACTGGAAAGACTTTCCCTGCAATTATTGAGCTCAATATGCGTAAAATGTTTAAGACAGGACAATTCATTTGGATTATCTTAAATAAAGCATAAAAATAATATACTTTTTCTTTAATTTTTAAAATGTAGCAATAGGAAACTTACCACGCTACCACTCAGGGTATATAACCATTGCAGAGTCTCATTGTGAGCAATAATGCCGTCCATTCCATCAACAAACAGCATAATCTGGCTTAGAGCTGGCAAGAATAAGACAGTTTTTAACTCCATCAGCTATTTTATTCTTTGATAATATTTTGCAACCCACAGACTGCCACATAAAACATTCAGACATCAAAAAGGAGTTTGGACCCACAGACACTCCTACCTTTTAGAATGTAATTCTGATATTTCTGATCTGCTTCTGCACCAATACTGATGAAGCATGTTAGTCCACTGCAATTTACAAACTCCGGTATCAGGTCTTTGTCATCCTGAAAAAAAAAACATAAATGTCTAGCAGAAGCTGGTGATTTTCACACTGAAATTACAAATTTATTGGACCCTTAATTGTAAGCTCTATAATCTGGGAAATCTAATTCAATATATAAAGACTAATAAAGGCATTTCCATGTCTATATTTAGTTGTGTGTGTAAAATTAAGAAATTTGTATTACAATCCCTATTATATGTAGTTCATTCAAATGATGAAATATGTCAGGTTGAGGACACTTAGGTTAGGTGACTTCTTGTGTACAGTGGTGCTTGCATGTAAGTTAAGATGGCTGCTTTTATTAGGAGTTTACCTCAAAGATCCGCTTCAGAGAAAACAAGGATTTCTTAAACTCAGGTCCAGGAGTGCTGTTCAGTTTTTCTGACACAAGGAAGATAATATTATCCACTTGTTAATTTGGAGGCTCAAAATTCCAAGCAAATATAAGCAGAAATACAGACTTCAGACAATTTCAGCAAATAAAATTCTCATACTGCAAAAGAGGAGAACCAGATAAATACATAGTTCAGGTCCGAAAAGCCCAGACCAAGATTTCGTTTCAACCGGCAGTTGAGTACAGTACTCTGTGACTATGACTCTTCTAACTATCCACCTCTGCCAGTAGTCAATAAATATGACACATATTTTTGTCATCAGTTAGGCTTATTATCTAGGGACACAAGTAAATTAGAAGATTGAAATTAGAATATTGATTTTTTTTTTTCTTATTAAGTGTTTCTCTTTAAGGTTTCATTAAAAGGACTATAAATTGTTATAGGCACTAACACATCGTAAAACTTGAACCAGTCTGGCCATTCTCTTCTCTCATCAAGAAGATGTTTTCTGCCCACAGAACTGTTTACTGATGGTTTTGGAATGTCAGTAGTGAAATATTCAAACCACCCTGTTTGGCACCGACAACCAAGCCACAGTCTCAGTCCCTTAGGTCACATTCCTTCCCCATTTGGATTCCTGAACTGTCCATTAACTCGTGCCCTTCACCCTTGCCTGCATGATTTAATGCATTAGAGCTATTTAGAGAGGCAGATATATTTGCATGAAGGGGTATGTTTACAGGTGTTCATCTTCTAATTAGACCAGTTTGCAGAATACTGCTAAGAATCTTCAGTTTATAAGAAAGTGATTGATGCCAGGTTAGTGAAGAAAGAAAGGATTAAAAAAAAGTTTGGCATAGGACTTGCTGCTTCTTATTGGAATATCTTGCTGCCTGTCTTGTATCATGTTGTTGCAGACATCCTAATGCTGATTATAGCATTATTTGCCAAAGTAATTGTTTCACATTCATCCATTATCTTTTCAAGGA
The DNA here is from genome assembly GCA_026776945.1 of Isichthys henryi. Classification (NCBI taxonomy): domain Eukaryota; kingdom Metazoa; phylum Chordata; class Actinopteri; order Osteoglossiformes; family Mormyridae; genus Isichthys; species Isichthys henryi. The sequence continues at coordinate 7,507,972 of JAODJX010000020.1, forward strand.
GCTGAAGGCTAAGGGTCCACAGACGTGGCAAGGCTGGGAATTGGCAACCTTCTGATCACATGGCCCACTGAGCCACACGCTGCCCTCCCCGAAGTTTTATGAAAACTATAAGTTAAATTAATTTATAAATTTAAAAATTGAATACTATATGTCATGCCCTGCTCGTTCCGATCCTCGTGTGTGCCACGCCCCCTGGTTACCCACTTGTGATTCCCCGATTGTACCCAGCTGTGTCTTGTTCTTGTGATTACTCCTGTTGTATTTAAGTCCTGGTCTTGCCTGTTTCCCTTGTCCGACATTGTGGTTGATGTGGTTAGTGTGGTGTGTTCCTGACGTCTTGTTCCCAGCCCCTAATTAAAGTCCTGTTTGCCCCGTATTCCTGCCTGCTGCCTGTTCCTACCCTCCAACCCTCGCGATCGCCGCACGCTCCTGCCGTGATCGTGACAACTATATACCAATGTACTAAATCAAAAATCAAAGGACTGCTGGTGCTGAGAGCGAACTGATTTTTGCTTTATATCATACCAATAGCTTTATAGTCATACTGATGTGATTACTAATGTCTCAAAATATATATAAACGTAAAGCGGATGGGAGGTTCCTACTGATTGCCAAGATCCAAGAACGTTAGAAAAGGCATCAAGTATCAAATTTTAATTATGAAGTGCTCTGTGCTTATTAGACTATGTTGCCTCGGCTGACGATAATCCTGTACTGGAAAAATGCTTATTGAGGATCGGGGACTAGATGAAAATACGAGTTTCATGACTGCCTAAATTACATCTCAGTTATACAGCAAATACAAGTAATTAGTCATGAAAGATAAAAAATTCAGCCTCACATGCATTCTCTCCAGTCTCAATAGGATTTTAGAACTGCAAATAATTACCCCGACTTTACATGACTGGCAGCTGACAACTAGTTATTGATGAAATTGTGAAATCATGAACTATTTCACAATTGAATGATGAATTGTATGATACATCTCGACACACACAATCCAGGAGAGGCTGGAAAGGTATTTCGCAGCACTGTGGTACAGTGTATAATTTCATATGTCACAAATATGTCTCGAACTAATTAAAAAAGTAATTAACCTTAAAAAAAAAAAATGTTTTTTCTGTAAATTAGAATCTGCTTGCCATCTATTAGTAGATAACATTTACAACCATTATCTAACAAACAAAGTGGGCCTTGTTAACACAGGATTTTCCAGAGCATTCCAGCATTCCCCAGACATATCTGTAAGGGAAAACAGGCTCCACCTCTTGGCCTTATTTCAGTGCTGCTACCCAGTCACATAAGTACAGCAACAAGTTAAAACATACTTTTGTAGGTAGGGAAAAGCAGGATACTGACAATGAAACATGCAGCAACAAAGATCACAGTAGAAATGTCAGGAAACATGTGTTTCAGATTTGTACACTGATATAATTATCGAGAGTGACTAACACACCCACGCAGAAAAGTAGATGGGGTGATGATAAGATTTTCATTTTACACACACCAGCCTGTAGCTGTACCAGTTCTAGCTGATGTAGCGCCCCCGGTAGGCATTATTGCCGGCGTCCCCGGTCAAATTGGCTGCCCCCTCAGAAATTGGCACCCCGGGCAGCTGCCTGTGTCACCTATAGGAGTGACAGGCCCTGGACTGTAGTATGCAAACCGCTGATTATGGAGTTTCATTGTTCTATGGTGTGGTATTGTATTGTGTTGTATTCTATTAGTCAAAGTAAATAAGTTTTACATTACATTACAAAAGCCTTAGCATGAAAAGAGGCTTAAGGTTGCCAGGCTTTTTATTTAACACCATTTAAATGTCCAACAAAGAGTATAAAACACATTAACTTTAGCTAAATGCAGTTAATTCCAAAGGCCTATAGATACAGTAGCTTATTAAAATCCCTGCTTGTCCACTGCACTGCAAGTCAACACTGGCTAAATGTGCATAAAGTTTGTTTTGTCTGTTCACATGTGCATTTCATCCGGGTTCTTCATTTCCACCACAGAGATTTTGCCTTTTTAATTAATCTGGTGTCCTTTGTGGAGTCTGTCCCACCTTCATCAAATTAAGTACGGCAACCTGCCATATCCTGGCCGCCACATCCGCCTGACCCTCCTGGCTCCGCCCTCACGTGGCCCTGATGGGCCGCACCTGATCCTTGTTTCCGGCTTTACACTATGTTTTTACGTACCTGTTTGTCTTGTCCATTCTAGTCCACGTGGACACCTCTCCTGCTCCGGTCTCTTGTCTGCCTGTGTCCTTCCCCACACTATCCTTCCCGTTTTGACCACTCACAATCTTGTTAATTTCCAGTTTTGCTCTTTGAGTCGAATAAAATCCCTTTTATCTTTCCGCAACACCTGCCCTCGAGTCCATCGTCCCTCGTAACGTGATACAACTTATACTTATAGAGAAAAGCCAAATTGCAGCTACATTCTCATAACATCTGCAACATTTTTTAAATTACCTTTCCTTACAACATGAACAGTATATTGTAATATTGTGATTGTTTTGAACTCTCACAATGAAGAGTGTGTAAAAAAATCAAGTGGTAGGAATGAATGGCCAGCTGCTGTTTAACATCTTAGGTGTGTGGTAATCACACAAAGGCGGCCTGTTCACAATCATAAAGGATATGAAAAGTACAGCTATTTCACATCATACTAATTATTACCTAGAATGAGATGGACTCGCACAGACAGATGTGTTCTCAGAATCAGGATGGGCTTCTTTCCCTTGCTGTTGAAAAAAGGAGAAAAACAAACATCCTTACTACAGAACGCTATCAACATTAAAACAGATATAAAGATGTAATATTTTAAACACTTTTATTCCTGTCTTGGTCTGACCTCCTTTGTACACTAGTATTAATGTGGGGTTATGCAGACACACTCAACTCTACACCGGCACACATGCAACACTGAAATTCATGTACGGGAAAAATAAATAAACTGACAATGACTGCACGTGACTTGACTGTGACAATTACATCGCACATTAAATAGCATGAATGGATCGATAATCGGATCCCACACATCTTGACCTCTCCATTGGTTACAACAGTTATGTACAGGGATCAGTGATGTCCTATTCTTACTCGATATCATCATAAAACGCTTCCAGGTCTTCCCGCTGTTCAGACAGAGATAACTCCAAATCCAAGTAGTTTCCATTGGAAGCCAGCTGAAGAGTACAGTCTTCCAACTAGACAGGATCATATAAAAGGGGTGAGTCAGCTTTCACCCAAACAACAATGCAGACTATGAAAACGCTATAAATAAGCTGGAGCATGGTATATATTAAAAGGTGGGATATAGTGGTCTGCTGTTGTCAAGACTAAAACAATAATAAAATCTGAATATAAGCAATCAGAACAAAATATATATTTATACAGCAAGTGGTGGGCCTAATAATAACACTTTATTTGAGGAGGCACAAGTAAATTAATAGCACAGTTACTACTCAAGTATAAATCATGAACAAATATAGTAACTGCATGAAAAGGCCTTTATGATTGGTTAATGATAAATGAACATGGTATCAGTATGTGACTATCACTTAGTTCCTGGGGAATTAATACAGTAAATGGGAATGTATTGTTACATTATTTGTGCACCCTCAAGTAAAGTGTTACCAGCTGTCTAATGCACAGAGGTGGAAAGGTCCAGAAAGGTCCAGAAAGTACAAATCCACACCATGATTTTACTTCAACCAACCAGTTAAGTGCTCTGTGACGGTGACTCTCTATATTCAACAGGTTGGTTGAAATAAAACCTTGGTCAGGATTTATACTTTCTGGACCAAAATTTTCCACCTCCGTTAATGCAAGCATTTATTCTTCATAATAAACCTTAAAATGGCATTAACACCACTCATGAAAAAGCGTCGAATTTGCACATTAAATGTGTAAATGTTAATCGTTTAGATCGCAAAATCTTTACCGTCAAACAGTCTACTGGCATGTACCGAAAGGGAATTCATAGTCAGAAACACAACGTAATCCGGACCGCGCAATCGATCCCGAGCCGCCGCGGCGTGGGGGTCTCCGGGGTGTGGGCTGGGGGGGGGGGGGGGGGGGGGGGGGGGGGGGGGGGGGGGGG